>BMAO01005831.1:0-218443 GCA_019973975.1 Trichonephila clavata
GTTTGTTTGTTTCGAAAATAAGCAAGAAGAGAAATTTACATGGTAAGTATTCGTCGACCTATGTTTCATACCTTGAGGAAAATCTCGCAACATGTAAGCTTATGCATTCAGACATCGCAATGAGGAATCTAAGGGGGGAGGTAAGTCTTAGAACTATAGGCAAACTCACGTTCTCACTCTAACTTTGGATGATTTATGTGACACCCCCCCCCTCTTTAAAATTAATTTCCCTTCAAAAGGATCCGTTCAAAAATTTAACGAAAAATGTTCCTAAGAAAACTGCTTTTCCAGAATAACGTTTTTTCCAAGATTATCAGATCGGTATACAACCCGAATCCCCCCTATTTTAACTTTAAAAAATTCCGAAAGCTCTCGATTTATACATAGAAATATATGATATATCTATTCAGGGGTAGCCAACCAATGACCTTGCCGGTCACTTCAGAAAAGCATTATAGTCCTCGGGCCGCATATAAAAATATATATCTTTATTTTAGATTCGGACCCATTTCAAAAAGTTATTGGAGTGAAAATTTAAAACGAGAAATGAATTATTATTATTGTTTTCATTGTTGTTCATGTATACAAACATAGACAATTTTTTAAAAAAATTCAATGATCAAATATGCTTAGTTCTAGCAGTAAGCAATGGGATAAATTTACGGGAATCAAGAGTGATGCTGCGGGGAAACGCTGCAATGCAATACTGCTCCCTTCTAAGTATGTATAAAAACAAAAGCAACGTAATAAAATAGAATTAGTTACAGGATTTATTTGTTACAAAACACTACACTACAAAAAAAATATTGCACAAAATATTTGTAAATTTGTGCAAAGTTTTAATGAATCTCGCGGGCCATAAATTATTCAAGCGGCTCCCGGGCCAAAGGTTAGCCACCCTGATCCGTTTAGTAGTTCGTAAATACTGTCATATGTATAAAAGAGTTTAGGATTATATGTATAATAAGCTGCCCTCTCCCCCTTTTCTTGCGCAAAACATTCACTAAAAATTTTTAAAATAATTCTTACATAAAGCAAAATTAGCATTTTTAAAAAAAATCTTTAATCCTTTAATCCTTTTGTTTTATATAAGGAGATTTGCAATATTTCTTTAAATAAATTTTATAAGAACTAGATTTGTTTTTCAAATAATTAATTATGTGTAGAATATGGAATTAAAAAAAATATATAATCTGAACAAAATACCATAAAAAATTAAAATTACTCTTAACAAGAATGTATCCTTTTTTTTTTTTTTTTGATCAAAGTAACATTTTGCGTGCTCCAGTATGAAGCAATTTCTTTTTCTTAGTATATGCATAATGTTCCTTTATACGAATTTTCTGTTTTGAGGATGTATTTTTGTCTTACTTGTTTCTTTATTTTATTATTGGATATCCGTTTGTTGCTGAAATGATTTCTGTTTCTATAGTTCTACTACTAGTTGTGTAAATGAACGGGAAAAAAAAAATTTTTTATTACTCGCTACAAAATAATATTATGTTTCTTAAAATACGCTTTGTTTTGCCGAATCTGGACTAGCATTGGTACTAATATCACATGGAGTTGTCTCCTGGACTGTGACATTCCTATGAAAATACCTAAAGACATTCAAGCAAAACAATCAATTCAAATAATTGACAAGTGAAATCATTACTTTTTTAGTAGTTTAAAATGTAACATAATTTTCTCGAATAAAAATGAATTTTCTTAGAGTTTTTATTTTAATACATAGTATGATAAGAATTTGCTTGGAAAATTTCGGGCATAGAAAATTTCCATTAGAGAAAAATAATTTTAATGAAAAAAAAAATGCACTTAATAGACTATTACATAAATATTTCAAAATCGAAATATAATTATTCTAATAGAAATTTCATTTATTAAAAATTGGAATAAATTTACTTATCCAATAGATATGAGATTTTTACAAAAATAAAGTCTAATAGATGTTTTTTGTGGAGTTTATAATCTCAATGCTTGAATCTGCTTTTAAGTATGTTTACTTCGTTATTTTTAATATCGATAATACATTCTGGATTAGGATAACACTCAGCATTTTTTCCAAGTTCCTTGTAAACAGCTTCATTAATAAAGTAACAAAAAACAATGCAACTAATTTTATTTCTAAAATTTTAAATGTGTGGAGTCACTTATTATAAAAGCAAGATTACAATTTTTAAATTTAAAGCGAATGTTTTAAACTTATAACATTTTATCTGCATCAGATATGATACACATTAGAGTGTTCTACACTCTGTATTGACAGATTTAAGGGTCTCATTTAAACTATTAGATTCTTTATTGTACGAGATAAGAGATATAAATAAACTTGAAACATTTTTTGCAAAGTAATTGCACAATTTTTTCTTTCAAAATGACATTACACATTTTTGTAACAATGTGTTGCTTTTTAAATTACATTTTGATGGTGGGATTACTCTTTCAATGCATTACTGATGTATCCTTTTTCATCTGGAACCTTCATTCCTTGTTTTGATGAGGGTGTGAAATTAATATATGTATCTTAAAAAGATAGATATATATATATATATAGTATATATATATATAAATTCAAAAATAAATATAATATAATTTATATATATATATATTATATATATATATATATATAGCTCTTGAATTTTTTAGCGTACTTCATACACATAAAATTACATTCATCCATTTTATCCAAAACTGTGTTAACCCGATTTGCTTTTTTTCAACAAAAATGTAGGGTGTTCGAAAAGTATACCTATAGTTTCAAAAATGAATTAAAAATAAACAAAGGTTTTCGCTCACTGTCTCTTACGTTCTATAAAAAAAAGAGGAAAGTTTCGGTTTAAAGAAATGCAAACTGGGGGGTGCTACTTCAACGTTTTCCAATATTCTCATTTCAACATGGCATTATTGCAAGAGTAAGCGTAAGTTGTAACATGGTTTATTGAATTTAAATCTTCAATATGTGTACAGAGTACATTTCGGACTACCTATAAACAAAGTCCACCTTCAAGATCCCCGAGTTATAAATGATATAAAAGATTTATGACGATTGGTAGCATATTTCCAAAAACAAAATCCAGTCACCCTAGCAGAAGCTGAGATGACGTTATTCGAACTGACCAGTTATTCTCAACCTTTTTTTTTAATAAAATAATATGTACGACAAAGACAACAAAATATTAAAAATTACGGATTAATTATAGGAATACATTTAATATTGAAATTTGATCTTGATGATTTTTGACATTTTCGTTTATATTTGGTCGTAAAAATGATAATGCCACGCTCATTTCGTCACCTACATTTAAAAATCTCGATTTTTTTTGTCATTTTCATTTTTATATTTGTCAATGCTAAAAGTCTGAATTCATGCAAATAAGGGGTAGAAAATTGTAACAATATTTTTAAAGCTTTTTTGGCTATTATTATGAGATAACCGCTTCAAATTTTAATCCAAAATGGATTAATCAACTCTTCTGAATGTTTTGAAATTAAAACTTGGTTATTATGAACCAATTCCTTTTCATTCAAAGTTAATTCATATTCAGATGTATCCTTTATCGCAAATGGATTACGAACCCAATCAGATTTTTTTTACATCCATCAATCCACTAAAGAATAAGTTAAATATGCCATGAATACCTTTTGTTTCTTTCTATACACTTTTTGAAATTGTGCAACAAACATTGTAAAAAGAAACATTTGTATTTTCTTTATGGATTATAAGAAACCGTAAGTGAATATCTTCGTTTACTTCTAATTAAAATTTGAAAGTGTAGTTATACTTTTCGGACATCCGCTATTTCATTCAATTTTTCTCTATATCTTAAAATTACTGAATGTCAGCTTTATTTGTGAAATTATTTTTAATTTTAAATACTTATTTGAACTGGAAGAACTCATTAAAATTATTAGCACAAAAAAATAATCGAGAAACTATATAAAATAATAAACAAAGAACCTATATAAATAGCTATAATTAAGTTTATTTCAAAGAGTCTTGATGATAATCAACAGCAAATCATAATCTATCAACATCTACAACGGATTCGAACATTAATAATATGTTCCAATGAACAAAATCAATAAACACTCTATACAATCTGATAATAGATTCTCCCGGAGTTAAAAAAGCAATTTCGATATTCAAAATTAAGTGCTTGCCCAGAATATATTTCTCATAAAGATGTTATTTACCTCCAATAGTTATCTCCCGGCATCGAAACTCCACACAGCCTATGAGCGATTATCTTTTACGTAAAAACACCTTTAACATGACTCTTGAAGAGGGAAAGAGAAAAAGCAATAACAAATACGCATCGCCTTGATTAATTAGCGCAACAAACAATTAGCGGCGTACAAAGTAATTTCCCCTAACACCCCAAGTCTTTGGAAGTTTCATTAACTACCAAGCAAATATCTTCATCCCCCCCCCCCCCTAGTCCCTATCTCGTTAAAATTGCGTGATCCTAGTCTTATCTGTAGCTAGTATTAACCTCTTGCGAAGGTTTGGGACTTAATCTGTATCTAGCACGCACCAGACTCGCCGTGTTGCACCCCCCACATTTTGCAATTAAATCACGCCGGAGAGAGGGGAGATGCAGCAGGGGTGTACAGTTTTGATTTATCGTCCCGACTCGGCCCCTCAAGCAAATTTTGCGGGGGCGGTTCTCTGGAACAGCAACCCCGTCTTTCTCGCCCTGTGATGGCGGAGTTGTGGTTTTCCAGTGTTAGACGCCAACGATACAACAGACATGGTTTCGATCATTTTGGTTTGTTAATTTAATAAAGTTTTAAATAATTTTATTATTTTTAAATTATTAATGTTCCTTAAAGATTTTGTACATATTATTTGGCATTGATTAAATAACCTTAATGCTGTTAGACATCATATTTATAAAACGGGAATCACTTGCTGAAGTTTAAAACTGACTTCAAACAGGAACTAAAACTCGGGATTCATATTTATGAAGAAAAATATCTCAGAATTCACAGAAATTCATACAGTTATATAACACATATATCTACTTATATTAATCTGTATTATCATAGCTTAAACTAAATTTACCATTTTCCGAAGTTTCGTCGTAGATGTTGATGGACATGTTAAAAACCTCAGAGACAAAAAACTTCTAACATTTCTGCTTCAAGTAATATAACTGTTTTTACTTAGTCAGTTTAATATAAAAGAAAAAAAGCTTATAATTATGAAAAAGTGAAAGCTAAAAATACGGTAAAAATATTTATTAATCTGTTTTCAACACAATTTATCAGCGAGATTTAATAAAGAGCTATCATCACTAAAGCACAAGCTAGATTTGAGTAATGTTTACGAAAAATAAAATTGGAAAAATATTTTTTTTTTCAATACGGAGAGGAAAAATCCACTACTTAAAAAAAAATTGCATTTATATAAAAAACTGCATTTATTTAGTATCGGAAAAAATGTTCATGGTTTGACCCTTTACTTCTTTTAATTTTATTGTGGAAAGCACATAACTTCTTGATCAATTTGAAGCTAACCATTTGTTGTATTTTTTTATAGGTAATTTTTTGAAATTTTAGAAATAGCGAAGTATGAAGTATTTCTGTGGACATAGATGAAGTTTGTCCACACATTTGAAATGTTTTTACATTTCAATGATTTTAGACGTTTAACATTTTTAAACGTGATTTTGAAACATATGTATATATATATTTTCAAACATGAAAAGTAATTGTCAATTGAAAACATATAACTTTAATTAATTTAGAAATTAACTCAAAAGTGTAAAACACTTTTAAAGATTTAAACCAATCAAACATGGGCTTGAAAAGTAGCAATAATATAAAATTGCGTTTTGCAGACATTTACAATAAATTTGGCTGATTTTGATGCTAGAAAATGCTTGGATTTCGATATTTAACAAGCGCTAGAATAATATAATGATTCTTTTAGAATTTCCTTGGAGGATTTCTTTGTACTAAAACAATAAATTCATGTATACAAAATAAAGTTCACTATTTTTTTTATGTATTTAAATCATGGATCAGAAATCTGTAATATTTTTACAGATCATTTATATGAATTCTACTCTAAATTACATTAGATGACACTGAGGATAATCATTTAAGGATCCCAATGCACAGTCAGTTTTGATAAAAAAGGACACAAATAACACAAATATAGAAATTACATAATTAGAACATTCATATAAGTAAGTTTTGAAGTGAACTCAATTTTAAGGTTCGCTTCAGTAGTAGTAGTAAGACACTGTTTAAAAGGTCTTAAAAGTTGAATAGCAATCTGCTAATAGAAATTTTATAAATATATGTAAAATTTAAATTCCTTCAAAAGGCTTGTTGAGAGATGTGATCGTAACACTTCATTGGATTTAAGTTGTATTAAGTCTGTACAATGATATGTGCAACAGAATCCATACTTTTGAATCATCCCCAAATGTCAAGGGAGAGCTCTGAATAGGAAATTTATTCTTCAAACAAAAATGAAGCAACGTATAAGCGTTTTGAAAGTAAAAGTTTCAATATTCAAATTAATCTATTTTTAAAATCAATTTTAAAAAAAACTTAAAAATTGAAATTTTGTTCAATTTTATGTTGTATTGGTTAAAGCATTATAAACTAATCAATCAAGAGAATTTCTTTAAATGCAGGATTTATTAGAAATTGTAAAATATATTAACTAATTGCACACAAAATATCAATTAACACGCAGCTCCTTTTTCTGGAATTCTTGATACGTGAATACTTCGATATATCTTAGAAAGTGACTTATTGGGACCATCAGTGGTTTATTGGGGACCACCATTTATCATCATCTCGATAAAAGATTCTTTTTAAAAAATAAAATACTTACCGTAAAATTCGACTTATAACACTAGCTGCAATTTGAAGCTCTTTTAGGTATATTCACCGTATAACGCGCCCCCCTTTTCTTACGAAAAAAACCTGAAATGTACTTGCGCAATTATCTTATGCTTTGGAGTCATTTATTTGAGGTATCATTCTAGTCTTTGGAAAAAAAAAATGATGTACTTCTAGAACTACAACCCTTAAGTGCATATGGAATGTCATTTATTTTAAATAAATAAAATTTCGATGTATGTAGAAGTCTAATTTTTTTCAATCTCATTTTTTTAATTTTTAAAGCTCTCATTTTTATTTCCTGCTTATAAAGTGCACCCGTAAATTTCAGTCTAATTTTTAGTGTTAAAAGTGAGCGTCTTACGCCGAATTTTAAGGCAGATTTTTAATTAGTAGAAATTTTACATATTGTGATTGAAATAAAGCAAATTTTATTCAATGACAACCGATTAAACTTTATTTTCTTTCTTCAGAGCCATATGTTTTAACTTAAAGGCAAACTTTTTCCATGCATTGCTTTAATATGTATAAAATAACGAGATTTGGAATAAATCTGACATTAAACTAACTTTAAATTAAAATCAAATAAATTAAAAATATTTAAAAAACAGATATAAATAATAGTCGATCAATTTTCTACTTTTACACTCGTTATAAACACAATAATCTCTTGCAATGAAAATAAATGATGAAAGAATTAATTTCGGTATAGTAAAATTAATGGAATAGAACATTATATGAGTAGGGCTTATAATGATTTTATTTTGAAGAGTTATTGAACACAAAAATAAAAATAAAACGATCTAAACCAGTTTTAAATATTTAGTCATTTATCAATTTAATAATTCAATAGTACAAAACATTACAATGAAACCTTAATAATTATTATAAAATGATGACACTCATCCGAATTAAATTACCAAATAATGATGGAAAATAAAAAAGAAAGCAATTAAAACTGTTACGTTTAGTAATTTTAATAAAACTTTGCAATGAATAATTCATAATAGAATCGCATTTCAAAGCAGAATATTCTCCCACTTATTTCATCTCATAAAAAGCCGACAGTTAAGATAAGATTAAATTAGTTTCAACCACTGGTAAGGGCAAAGAAGCTAGAAGGTGAAAAAAAGATCTAGGCAATGAAAGGAAGAAAAAAAAAAGATAGCGTAAAAGAGCCAAATATGGCAACCCGCTCTTTGAAGAATAATCGCACCTCTGAGGCGCGTTTTGGTCGCTTTTCCTCCAATCGGAGCCATATTACATAACCTCGAAATGGGATGGGGGCAGCAAATGCTAATTTTATTTCCATCTAGAGATTCCTCTATCGGGAATACTTGCTGGAAATGATTTAATATCACAACTAATGGTTAATAACCTTCTCCTCGTAGCTCCCCCACCCGATCTTTACTCTCCTTTTCCATCCAGTTGTCTAAATGAACAATCGGGATTTTCACCACGGTGTTTATATCAGTCCTATAAATCTTTTTTTCTCTTTTCTTTATCCTCCTTTCTTTTTTATTAGTGTTGAATACATCGAGATTCTTCGGAATTTTGAATAAAAAATGTTATTATTAAAGTGTGTTGAGGGGAAAAGTTTTGAAATTGGATTTTTTCCCTCCTGCCTCAGATTGCTTTAAAATGCCTTTATTTTATTTATAATTTTATTTTTTTATTAAGATCGTTAATAAGATGATGAGATAATAATTTGGGGTTTGTGTATGTGAGTTTAATTTGCAGATTATTAGCATCGTCTTTTTCCAAAACAATTTATGTAATGATAACGTTAAGTAATGCAATAAGACGCCTCCAATTTAAGTTTTTATAGTAAAACAACAATAAATGAGTTCTAACCAATTATATTTTATGTATAAGATATATTGAAATGGATTAATTATTATATAATGAAGAATTATAATATTAATGTAACATAATAAAATATTTAACACATATATTTTAGAAATTTTTAAATTTTAACTTATGGAACAGCACACAAATTAAAACTTACCCACTAAGGTTCTTCATTTTTTTAAGTTATGATATTCTTTTAAACATAAATTGAATTTTTCTTTCGATACATTTTTATCGAATGATCACTACATTGAAAAGTTATTATTTAGAATTACCACTCATCTCTATTGAAAACTTAAAGAGAGAAGCAATTTCATAACCAACTAAACTGTACTCACTATTATACCTATAACTCCCTATAAATAAAATCTTTAGTATAAAATAGCAAATATATTTTGAAACAATTTGTTTAAATAAATAGATTTGTATCGTTTAGCGAAGCAGGTGAAGAACTGATTGATTAAAAAAGTGATTAAAATAACAAAAACAAAAATATCTCTTTCATCTATAAAAATTTTAAAAAATTAATAACATTACTCATATTTAATTTCATAAACGTTTACTTAAAGACACTCTTCATCAAATCTTAGAGAACCTAAACAGAAATCAAAACATGTTTTTAAGAGAAAAATGTCTCAAACTTTTTGCATATACTTTATTTATTATACAAAACTCTTTTATTAATAGTAATGTCCCAATTTTTTTTAATAAATAAGGCCTTTAAAATTCAGAAACATTCCATAAATACGACTTTTTTTTTATTATGCAGTACAAACGATTAATTTAGCATTTTACAGTAAATGGAAAAAGAGTGGAACAAATGCAATGCAAAGTAAGAATGTTTCCCCACATAAATAAATCGAATACAAATTTTGTTTTTTAAAAATTGCTTACCTATCTCTAACTTTTGGCTTCAAAATACTGTTGGTATATCAAGTAGAATAATGTATCAATCTAATTCTTTAAAATTAAATAATATCTGATGGAGGGAAATGAGACTACCTTAAGTTAATAGCACTAGAATGTTTCTCGTAGTGTGATCAAACGACTTTGGAATCAGTTCGAATACGAAAATTCGAATTCAAAATGGTCTATTTTAGGTCCTCACACATTACAAACCTCGATGGTTGTTTTTCTTAGCATGTTTTGCTCAAAGAAACAGAAACATAAACGTACTCCAACTTTGCAGCAACGATAAGATGAAGTTTTGCTATCACGGCCCGAAGATGTATTCACAATAAAAGCTTGCATGCTAGGAGACAGATGTGTGCCTTTAAACCGAATACAAAGACGGGCCCAATTAAATACAGCTAGAGAGCATGTCGCTTGATGAATAGCAGTCTGTTCTTTTTACTGATGAGTCAGGATTTACTTTAGAAAGTCTAGATTTTTGTCTGTATTCATAGATGCATCTAGGTTTAAAATGAATCGAATATTATTGATAGACATGCATACAGAGGTGATGGAATCATGGTGTCCACCAGAATTTCTTTAGGAGGTCACACAGACTTAGTTTGTTCAATGGAGGCTCCATGAATGGTTTAGATATTGAAACGAAATTCTTCATCAGTATGTGAGGACCGTGTTGGCTGTTATTTTGATAACTTTATACTGATCTTCCTCAACAGCTTCTTACAGGTCTTGGCTGTCTCAATCACACGTTCCTTCCAGGTTCTTCTATTTGTAGCGACTCCTCTCAACTTTTTAATTTTTTAAGTATTTAAGTCCTTCTCAATGTCATCCAATCATCTAGTTGGTGGTCTTCCTTTAGCTCGGGTTCCCTCAGGTTTTTTAAATGTCTAAATCTTAATGGGACTATCTTCTGAGCTTCTCTAAATATGGACAAGCCTTCTTAATCTATTACTACGGATGATTTGTGTTATTTGTGGTTGCCGATAAAGCCTGTACAGTTAATCGGCCCAATCGAAATATGTTTTCAGATAGATATCTTCTTGATATGGCCATTATAGATCAATTGAATGGCCATCTCAAGTGCCTAACTTTAGTCCGTTAGAGCATCTACGAGATTACTTTGGCAAAGCAAATATCACATTAAATCTTCTCCTCAGAATCTTGTATAAGACGTAACCTGGATCTTGTATGATCTTTCATACGGGTTCCTGTGTCTGACCCCATAATCTTATCATTGGAAAACCGATCCTGATCCTGCTTTAGGACTAAGAAAATACTTCTTATCAAATTCCAAATTTTTGAAAAAGATATTAAACAATTCAACTCATAATATTTGCCACAGGAAAAATTTTCTAAAGAGTGATATTTAATGCATTGATTCTTAGTTAAAATAATTATGTGTTATGTACACTAAGTAAATATGTAAATATTCTTAACCTTTCGCGTTAAATTACATATTACTTCAAAAGTTAGCTCTAAAAAACTCTTGCTCCTTAACTTTTGGCAGCCTATGCATTGAAAATGAACCAAGCATAAAATGAATTGCGCGTGTGTGTAATTCGATCTTCCATTTCCTGAATATGCCGTGGCAGATGTATAACTTGTCCCCAGCGCCTAATACTCCAGAAACAATGTATACTTCCATGTCATGCTAATAGTTTTCCTCCGAATGTATTACATATGCACATGAATTACGCGTGCAAGAAATCAGGTAAATTAAAAACAAAAACACTTGGGAACAAAACCGCATAAAATTAATTTTCCTAACCTCAGCAGCTTTAATTAGGCAGCTCCCATTTTTATCGATAAATGATTAGCGGCGCTACTACGCGAAGGAGAAAAAAAGAAATTTATATATTTATATATATTCATAAGTGCCCTTGATTTTTCAATTCCAGGCGCCTCTAGATTTTTAATCACGCAAACACGCAGGTAATCTCACGCGACGCCATAGCTCAATGTCAAATTGGACCCCAGGCGA
This sequence comes from Trichonephila clavata, assembly GCA_019973975.1. Lineage (NCBI taxonomy): Eukaryota > Metazoa > Arthropoda > Arachnida > Araneae > Nephilidae > Trichonephila > Trichonephila clavata. Next base: position 11,609 of record BMAO01005831.1, read on the forward strand.
AATTATTCAGAATTAAAAGTAGTCGCGATCTTTCTGAAGAAGGTTCAAGCAGTCGGAAATTCGAATGTTTTGGGAGAAATGAGTTCGACTGTTTCGAACTTTTCGTAGAAATGAGTATTTTGGTTTACATAGCATATGCTGCTTGTTTAACTTGATTTGTATGTCTGTTCAAAGAACAGCACAAATGTTCTGATAATTCTAACATTAAATTATCAGACCATGGAAAAGTATTTGAGCAATTATGATTTCAAAATACCGTTTTTGCTTTTGAGGGAGATTACTTAATTTTCGGATAAAAATCTTGAGTGCTTCACTAAATGAATTTCTAAACATATTATACATATATACCTAAGAGCTCATATTACTTATTCTAAGTAAGTAATTCTTCAATCGATTCAGCTTAATATTACCGTATTTGGTATTGGTAAACCGAATAGTGAGTGAGTGAGTGAATATTTACTTCGTATTGCTTAGCTACACGAGGGCTTTTGGCGATGGACCTAGTAATTTTGAACCATGGTCAAGTGACGAGCTGGCACCCCCTCTCCTAACTACCACACAGTGGCGTGCACAAGGGAGGTTCCTCGGGTTCACCCCCTCCTAGCCTCCAAAGCCCTTGATTTTTTTTCGATTGATTATAATCCTATGTATAAAGTACGTAAAATTTAATTAAGTATTTGTTGTTGATAATTAATTTAAAAAAATAATGCTAATTATTTATTCAATAATTAATTTTTTCTGTCTTTTGTTCCCGAAAATCGAAAAAATATGTTGGGCGACTTTTTGAAGCATGATACGAGAGTAGTGGACATCCAACCCTGTGTGCGCTACTGCTACCACACCACACCAACTAGAAGACGTTTGAGCTCACGACAAATTTAACGTGCATCGCTCCCCTACATGGCGGGTCTTCAGTGGTACTAACCTCGAACTCATGACACACCGACCACGAATCCGTTACAAAACCGACTATAAATGACTTTAATATCAAAGTGACTCATTACGTTCGGAACCATGATTTTGAAAAAGCGTATAAATGAATAATGTTTTTAATATTTAGTGTCAGTTGAATTAGAATATACATTTAAAATTGTTTTAAGAATATTTTACAAGAGAAAATTATTTAAATTCAATTCATTTGGGAAAATAATTAAGAAAGAATAGCTCGTTTTCAAAACATTTTCGTTTTATGAAAAAAGCTTCGATAATAATTATATTTTGCCTATATATAGCTAGAACTTCTATGAAGACACTAAGCTAGGAATTTTGAAAAAAATTAGCACTTCCGGTACTTCAAGCACTTAACAGAACAATCAGCCATATATAGGTAAAGTATTATTATTATAGAAACATTTTTTATAAAGGGAGAATATTTTTGAACTATGTTATTCTTACTTCAGTTTTTTGGCCCAAACTTGATTTAAATTATGTTTTCTTGTAATAACACACTTAAAACAATTTTGTGTGTATATTATAATTTAACTGACACTAAATATCAAAAAATGTATTCATTTATACGCCTTTTCGAAATCACGGTATTGGTACCTTAAATGTGTATCGAATAAAGTTTTATCAAATAAACAAAACAAAACTAAAAAATTAATTTTTTCAACATTTTTTAAATTTTTTTAAATTTATGTTTTTAAATAATTTACTGCATATGTAATGTAGTGAACTTTGTAAGAAAAATAATTTGAATATCAAAGTGGCAAAAATTTACACACCCACATTTATTTTCTTTGGGTTTTTAATCAAAACACACAAAATCTCATTACTCATTACAACTCTTTAAACTGACTATAACTTATTTATTTTACTTTTTATTTTTAAATTCACATAAATAAACATTAAAAATCGTCTAAATGTCTTAAATAAAGATATATTCATGAAAAAGGTCATCATTGAATTTGTAAAAAATTTAAAATGAGTAGTTTTATAGCATTTTTAGGTTTGTGAACAAGTAAGGAAATTCTTTGTATAGTATTTTTTTTTTCAAATCCTTGCATCAGGCATTATAACTTATCTGATAAAATTTCCATATTCATGCCAGAAAAAAAAGATCATTATTGAGCATAGTAATAAAATCCAATTAACATACATGAGATTTGACTTTCAAACACTTTGCAATATTTACTACTAACTCTTTTATTCAATTTTGGTGTAATCAATAATTGTTATAGCTGTAACAGTAATTTGTAACTTCGTGAGACAAGTAATTTCAGCATAAGTTAGCGCAAGTCATTATGCAGAGTAGCTCCGAGAAGAAAAGTAATTTGCCGTTAAAAAACAATTGCTGATATGTAATGAAGAAAAATCGGAAAATTAGTGCCAAAAGAGTTGCAGTAGCATTTGAGCAATTTGTTAAACACGAAAATCGAGAGTAAATACTTTTTAACTGAAAATTAATATTTTTGTGTAAAAGTAACATTGTTCAATAAAATAACATAATAGTTTTCCCTTAGTGGTCATAACAGTTAGTATGAGATCTTATACACAATTTAGGGGATATTTATATCCTAAATCAAAACCAAAAGTGGTATGTTCTTTTGCATGAATGTCATGATTTTTTTCTAGAGATTTTTTTTTCACGTTAGCTCAGCAAATGCTATAATTTTGTTTGAGGTGCAAAATTTAAAGATTTAAAAATTTTGATTTTGAAATGAAACACAAAAATAGCTGTATGCAACGTAAGCACACACAATTATACTCTTTCTAAGCCGTTTAGACGTTTTTCTCTCGTGTAAGTTATCAACACTAAATGCAGTAAAACTATGTTAAAAATCATTCTTTTCAATCAGCGCTTCACAATTAATTATATTTACGTACTATTTTAATTTTAATACTTTTAATTTTTATAAAATATTTGTGGGAAAGTTTTATTAGAACATTCATTGTTAAAATACGAAATGGTATTAAATAATAGGAATCACAAATTCCATTATAAGGTATTTAAAAAATGCTACATCGATTAAAATAGGCTTCTGCACTCAGTATTTTTAAAGGTAATTTAAATAATCCGGTAAATTGTATGTTTCATTTCATGTAATTTTCCCTCGCAAAGGTAATGTTTTTGATTAATTTCTACGAAATTTAACTCAGAATTATTTGTATAAAAAACAATTAAAATTATATTATTAGGAAAAATCGTATATGTGACTAATAAATAATTTATAACCTTTAATGTGATCATTGAGAGTCCTTTAATATTTTTATTCAAGAATCATTTCATCGCAAAATAATTTTAATGTCGATGATTCATAAACAAGACAAAAGTTGTTGTTTTTAAAGAATTATAATTTTTTGCTTATGATGTGGTCCATATTCAATATCAACCATTCAATGTTCAACGATAGCAGATATGATATGACAAACTCCGGAAAATCTAAAGCTTTTTGTATGCTCATTTACAGAAATATAAAGTGATTAAAAACTCCACATAATTTATACTGAATGTATGATTTATCGAAACAATTTTAAGATATGGTTTTATTTAGGGTTTCCTAATTTTATTATTACTTCTTTTTTCCCTCGTTTTTCGCTGATTCAACGTTCCTGATCGACAAACCTTACAAAATTGAGGAAAAAATTATTCGGGAAAAAACTAGTAGGTCTTAGATCATAGGAACAGGAGATGTATGATAACCTGAATCTGGACCATTTGAATCCGTTGCCATAAATTTGAATTCTGAGGAAGTAAATCCATATAGGGAACCACAAACATACACTTGAAGTATGAATCTTGTATGAGAAATCGGGGCATATGTTATCGATATCCTATAGACTTCTCATCTCCATCGCTTATGCTCTACAGGATTTAGCACCACCAAACTTTTCTTGAAAAACTAACGGCACTTGCTCATTTAACATTTTCTCTCCGTGTTAGCAAAAATTGAACTTGGGATTTCACAATGAGTGTTCCGCTTGGATTTTCTAATGGGCCTTTGGCGTGCGTTGGTGCCTGCCATTTCCTCTACTGGAAAGAGATGTATAATATTTTGCCGAGACCTATATAGAAAAGGCTTAAAGCAATATATTTGACGTTTTCTACGCGGTGGGGGAGAAATGGTAAATTTACATACAGAATTTAGGAGTGATTTTGGAACGAAAACTTGGGGATGATTTTTCTTTTCGTGCCTGATTCTAACTCTTGTACATTCGATCTTTTCTTTTTTCTTTCTTCCGGTTCTGAAGTGACAGGTTTCAGGAACGAAAAGAAGGGCTATTTTAGTTCGAATTTTCTCTCTCCCTTATTTTGAGTTTTTGTTTTATCTAAAGGAATTATTTATATTCATTTCGATTCAGCAATTTTCAGTAATTTGGAAAGTTTTATCTTAAAGTCTGGAAATATTTTGAAAAAAGTATTTCATTATGACTGTAATAAACTTGAAAGCAATTATCTGTAATTTATATATGATGGAAATTTTTCTAATATGTTCTCTTGTCCTACTTGAAACACACACATACACATAGTATATATAGATATGTATGGGAGTATGCGTGTGTCCACATGTATATATGATCCTCAAACTTAAATGTTTTTGCTTTACTAGGCATTGTTTCAAATGCTAGGTTTTTTTAATAAACGTGTCTAGCTGAATATATAAATATATATTTCATTTTTACGAAACATGAACAGAGTTCGCCAAACAAATCTAAATTACGAAATTTAAAAATATAACCATCAAAATTTTTGCATAAATTTTATATAATCATGAAGCAAGAACATAGACCTCTCTTAAGAAGGGGGGGGACACATTGAAAAAACAATTGAGCGAAAGCGCAGATGGGTAATATCTATGGTATAAATTAAAAATTTGTTGGTTTACGAGCCCCCCCCCCTCTGTATATACCACTGAACATGAAAATATTTTTCATTCCATGGTATATGTATTATTTGGTATATGTTTTTGTTGTTTTACGGCCCCCTTCTCTTGTGTACGCCACTGATCATGAAACTATTATTCATTCAAAATGGTATATGTATTATTTGGTATATGTATTTGTTGGTTTTCCCCCTTCCCTTGTGTACGCCACTGAACAGGAAATTATTTCTCATTCCATGGTATATGTATGTATTATTTTTTTCCAGTCAAAATCTATTGCAATTTTCAATTTTTAGAGACCCTTAAACTCTCTTCTGAAATTTTCTATCTCTTTCAAGGATTTAAGCAGTCAACAAGAGCAAAACATAACTTAAAAGGAAAATTATATCAAATTGCAGTTACATTACAATAAAAACTCCTCAATACTTTTTCATCCCTATACACAATCAAAATCTTCTCATAAAAGTAGTAGACTCATATTAATTCCAAAATACTCGGAAGGCTATAGAATCAAAACAACTGTTGTGTTCACCAGCATACCAAATCCGAACAGGAGGCTAATCATATTTACACTATCCGGGTTACCTCTTGATTGACGGCTTGCGTCACTCACCCACCCCTTTTTTGCCCCCTCCTCCATCGGGCTGATGATTAGGAGGGTGTCGATAACGAGGATCTGATGGATGGTTGAAGAGATTCACAATCGGCCCATTGTAGCAAGGAAATCCCACTGCGCTTATGATACCCCTCACTTGATGGAGTTATGGAGGAAATTGACCCCTAGCATTATGGGGTTAGGCAGGAAGATTATTTTTGTCTTAAATTTACCTTTCTAAATGTTATTTTCTATACAGTGAGTGGTGTGCGTAATAGTTCGTTTTGCAGCAGTTTTGTTTGGAAAGGTAACCAACGAAGAGTGGGATAGTTTTAAAAGTTTTTAGAGTTTATTATTTCGTAGGGAATGAATGATATGACATTTTAGGGCTTGGAGGTGGGTAAAACGATATGAATATATTAGCGTGGGTGTATAGACATACACATACTTATTTCTTCTTTATAAAGGGAACAGTTCAGTACCAAGGAACGATTATACGCACACATATATAAAGGGAAAATCGCTTCACGTGAAACTAAAGGAACTGAAATATTTTTTTTGCGTTAAAAGAATTTCGTGTTAAAGAATGTTTAAAAAAAACGTCATATATTAACAAAATTAAGAGCTTATTTATTTACATAGATATGTATATATTTAATAAAACACAAAGAAACGAAAACATTACCAAGAACTACCTTTTCAAACAAAACTTCTACAAAACGAAATTTAAAAAGAAATTTTCAAATTTTTTGGGGGGAAAAAACATTTATATTGAGTTTTTGGAAACTGATCTGATATTTTCTTTGTATTGTTTTTTAGCATCAAATTATCAACAAATTGTTCGATATTGTCCATTTTGTTATTCATTTCACCATTGAAAAATGTACTTCTAAATAATTGCGCATACTTTTCAAGGCGTTCCTCATTTCGAATGATGTGGGAACAGGAGCAGCATCATTCATTTCATTTTCACCGTCAAAATCTGCGCGATGATATTTTGAGCTTTGAACAAACTCCAACATGTCTTTGTCTGCCATAATTGGGGCTATACACACATTATCATCATCTACTGCAATGAATTCTTTTGATAATAAAATAGGGTAGTACAATCTGGTTAGTGTTTTTCATGTTTTGTTCGTTCCCCGTAGGGAAATGTTTTCGTGTTAAGCGAAAAAAAGGCATGGAAATGCATAGTATTTTGTAAAGACCGTTGTATTATTTCGTGTTAACCGATATTTCGTCTTAAGCATTTTCGTGTTAAACGTATTTTTGTGTGTATGAGAAAATATAAAAATGTAATTTTCATTGCACATACACAGCAGATTCATTCTCGTTCTATTATTATAATACTGGATATGGTTATAGGAAAAATGAATATTTTAAAATTTTCTTTATAATTCTAATGCAATGCTCTTAGTGCAAATTGGATTCGTGATTAAATATTTTATGAAATTAATGATTGTAAGTATTGTTTCTAGTTAACACGAATTCTAGTATTTTCACTACTGAAATATTTTGCATGAGATACACGTTAGAAAAAATAGTTTATTTGGGCTTTTTTTTAGCTAAAGTGCTATAAAAGTTTTCAACTTGTTAAATTTTTTAAAGCTTATTTTTTTATTTCACTGCTAGTAAGACATTTAAGTTGGATATGTGCAAGGAACACAATTATCAAACTAACAATAAATATCATTCCTTCTAGATACTTTTTTGGAAAATGTTTTTTTCTCTATGGAGATAAATTATGTAGTACAAGTATTTAAAGTTTTATGTTATTAAAATTTATACAGTCCGAAATAAATATTGTTTCTACAAAAATCACGTTGTAACATTCACTATATAGTAAGTACAAAAAATGTTTATGTTCCATTTGTTGAAATATTTCATCGTCTAATTAAAAACTAACATAATGCATAAGCGGGTATCTTTTAAAAAATTTTATCTAACAAGAAATGAAGAGTATGGAAAGACAAGTTCAAAAATAAATTATTAAAACTTTTTTAAAAACTGTAAAAAATTATGATTTAAAGAATTTGCTCTTCGCCAGGCAAATTCTTACACTATTCTCATTAAAATTTCGATATTGTTATATCTTTTCTCTCCGGTATTAAAAATTTTGATTGTAAATATTTTAATTTTAAGCTACTACTCTTCCTTCATGAAAAATGTACTTAAAAATCTCCTCTAAAACTATATCCGGTATTTAAAAAGCCAATATAATTTAATTACAAATGGAAATCAAAAATCAGTTTTAAAATATTTCACTGTCTTAGAATCGATTTACTATGCTAAACAATTCTATTATTTATTCGTGCGTACTATTTATTTTATTATTATTCCATTCTGTACACATTTCTTAAAAATGGCTTTAGACTGCATTCGCTAATTGTCAAAGAATGTGAATTGTGTGAACTCGAAATGCATTTTCAACAAAAAAATAAACCAATGTTCATGCAAGCTAGAGATGTTGCATCATATATTTGTTCATTATTCTGTATTTTAAAAATTGACACGTATTCCATAAATAAGTATTTCCTCCTTTAAAATATAAAGAAAAAGTTTCGTTTAACGTTACACACGTTATAGAACTTAATTTGAACCAGAAAAAATGGATCGACTTAGACATAAACAAATAATATAATAAAATATAATACTCTGTATAGGATGCTGAAGCCAAGATATAATATTAATTTCTTATATTTTTTTCTACCTGAAAAAATGTACCGATTTTTAATCCTGTTTTTTAACATTTCACAAAACACTCTTTTGTTAACTCATTAGGATATCTCAAGAAAGAGGCTGCAAAATTATTATTTATTGCATAAGTGTTTTATTTTTAAAACCTTAATTAATATCAAGTATTTTATCGCCAAGTAATCTGTTTGGCGTAAAATTCCGTTTCCAATTGCAACCCTTCGTACACACATAGGCAACGATTATATACGGCTTGAATGAGGAGGCAGGAACAGCTGTAGAATCAGTTCCCCCTTCCCACGCTCGAATCCAAAATAAAACCTTCCCAAAAATCCTTCCAAAAGATGCAATAGAACAGAACCCTCTCCAAAACAGAAAACCACCAGGAAGGTGGAAAACGAGATGATATTTAAGTTCCTGTTCGAATTATACCATCAACCCCCAACCCTCCCTCATCGGATCATTGAGTAGAAAATAAGAGGTTACGTCTCTTGTACGGAGGGTTGTTAGAACAGGGAGGGTGGGAATTCCGTGTAAAATCTCCATCCCCCCCGTGTTCGCTGATGAAGTGTGCATTTGCATAGTGAGCAGGAAGCGCAAGAGCAAAACCACGCCTACTTTATTCTCTCCTGCGCCAGGAATGGATGGAAAATGGAAATTGCTTCGTGTTGCCACAAAAACAAACTTTAGTTTTATCGAATTTTACGTCGTCTTTCCCCCTTTTTTTTCTATTTCTTTTATTTTTTAATATTATTTTGTTACCCGGTGGAATTATATTTCGCGATTGAATTATTTTCAACCTCATCCCATAGCTGTTTTTAATATTTTTTCCCCTTTTTTTTCTCGGGCTTCGTATTATTACTTTCGGTATGTGAAGCGAGGGTAATTTTATTTATTTGCAGACGATTTACTTTTAATATTTTATTTTACGTTATTTTTCGGTCGTTAAATTTATTTCGGTCCTCCCCCTCCTTGCTTCCTTCTCCTATTAATGGTGGTTTAACGGCACGCGGTAGGGGTGGTGTATTAAGGGGAAGAGGGCTGAAGAAAATGAAATGAAAAGTAATATGAAATATTATTGAGAAAAAGTTGGGAAGGAAAAGAAGGAAAACATTTTTTTTGTCCCGAGTTACTAAATTGTTTCAGTGATGAAGAGTCCCGGAAATGTTATGAATTGTTTAGTGAAAAAAAATAGTTTTGTTTTTCCTAAAAGAGATTCTCTGATCTTTGGTGTATACTTTGATTAATTTTTTTCAAATATTTAACATATTGTCAGCCGAAGCATTTTTGTCCACAGAAAAAAAAAACGGAAAAAACGATATAAATTGTACTTAAGGGAATTTTTAAGATATATACGCAACCATTATTTGAAGGAAAAAATGGATTAAAAGACTGGATATTACCTCAGCTTGATAATTTTTTTTTAAAAAAGGTGTATTCTTTTTTATAAAATAATTTACTTATAAAATAATTAATACGGAAAATAAAACACTGAAGAGTAAAAAAAAAAAAGACTAATGATGACTTATTTAAAGAAAAATAATATACGATTTAATGTATTTGCTATAACAAATATCATAGCTGTGTTACGTATAATTCATCTTTGATTAATATATATTACACGAAATGACGAATTAAATTATTTCCTCTTTAGCTTAATACTCTATCAATACATATACTAGATATTTAAAAACGAGCTGAAATTATAGCTGTGATAAAAGCTTATTGCTACTGAAACACACGTTGCTTGAAAATTCAACCATTTGATATATGTGTGTGGCGGGGAGGGGGAATTTTTTTACATTCTTTCAAGTTAATTATTGGAATAATTATACAGTTTTTTAAAAAAGAAAATCAGAATAAAAAAAACAAATACTGTACATTATCATTCATATTATCAATCATTATTGTATAGTATAAACAACGTCGTTTCATAGTCTTAAGGTTATTGTGGATACAAAAGTAATATACATATTTTAGGTCTCAAAATTATATTTGATTCTAAACATCAATATAAATTTATTTAGCACATCAATTTTTTCAACGTCAAGTCCAATTTTAATATTAGACATTACAACAAAACTTTTCGAATGTTTCATAAGTGTAATAACTTTTGAGGAATCTCTAACTTTTTTTCACATATTTTTTTCTTTCTTGTTGATTTAAAAGGTAGATTATTTCCATTACAGTAAGAAGTGTTAGCCAAGGGAATATCAAATCTAAATTTATACTTCCCCGTAGTTATACTACAAATACCATTCATTAAACAAATTAAATAACGAATAAAAATTTTTGCCTTTTATAAGCACAATGTTATATTCTCTCTTTAAAAAATAAAACTAGTTATTAAGTTTTCCCAGTATAATAAATGAATAAAATATATTTCTTTAAAAAATGCATAAAGAAAGATAAACACATTAAACCAAAGAGTTTCAAATATGTGTCTCAGAATAGTTCGGAAATTTGCAAATTAAAGAAAGATCCCAGAAAAAATTTTGTAAAAAATCTCTCAAAAAATAGAAGGAAAAGTGAAGTAAAACTTATAGTCCTCAAAATTGATTCCAAGTAGAGAAATTGTAATTTATTTGCCAGCAAACATTAATATCATTCTTAATATTGCAAAACAGATTTTATCGCACATTTTCTCTCTTATTTTATAAGTAAAAAAAATTGGCTAGTGATATTAAAAGATATTAATTTTTGACTTCGGTGTGATGAGCTGAAAGAAAAACACTATATTTTTATGCACATATTATATCTCAGTAGATTTGAATATAATAATTAAGTCTATATGCACGTGAGTTTTTACACGCAGATTTGAAGAGTGTTACTAATTATACATTTAAATCTTAAGAACATTCAATGTATAAATAAAATTGGTACTTTAATACTTACACCTTCAAAGCATTTTGAAACTAAGCGGTTCTTCATATACGAAAATCATTCAAAACTTCGAATGAAGTATCTTCATTACAGTAATTCGAAAGTAGGAAAACACAATGCATTTAAAATACATTATTTGTTTCATTAGACCAACTGATGCGAAATTCTCCGAAGAAATTAAAAAATTATATTAAACAGTATCAGCCTCAAATCCACCTTTATTATTAATTCATCCCACAAACTGAATATCGGAACTTTAACAAGAATGATACCAACGAAATTCTCTGCGGAACTTATAACAATTATTTCCTATCCAGAACTCCTGGTATTGTAAATTATTAAACAAACAAGTTGCTTGTTCAGGCCCTGAAAACTGTTTTGAGTTTACCCGCATATATGGAAGTACGAGTAAAACAACGAGGCGACGTAATTTAATGAAACGACGCTAGCGTCTTTAAAGCGGGTGGCTGACAAGTCCAGGCTTGAATTTTCATTCAACAACGTTGAATTATTAAAATCCGCTGTCCCCAAACTGTTCTTCTTTTAATAAGCACCTCTTTCCGAACCGTAGCCTAATAGGTTCCTGGATTATTTAAATTGAGGAAACACTCTTTTGGAAAATCCACTTCTCTTGGTATGCCCGTGCAAATTAAGGCATTAGAGAAGCGTGAATTATGGAAGGGCTAAAGCTCCGGCTGACAAAATTTTGTCAATTAGGGTTAAGGCTATTCGAGAACAGAGCGAAAGTGGATTGAAGAAGGCATTTTTTAAAGATGTTTATATACTACGGGAAAGTAGATGTTTTTGTGCCTGCTAATGACAGATCGTAGAGGAAAGTAGATTTATAATAATGTAAATATTTATAAAGGATCCAAATCGTATAATTGTTTAATTCTTAATTTTTTTTTTTAATTTCGCTAAAAGAAGGAGAAAAAAAATGTTACTCTAACAAGGAGAGTGCAAGGTCTTGCGGTCACGAATTTAGTTCAAATTTTGTAGGATGGTAGATTTAGTTTCCCTGTTGATGAATATATATGGTTATAGGGGCCACTACTCAATAATTTTTAGATATTTGCAATTAAAGATTAAATGCAATGCATCAGATGCCTTTGCAATACTACTGCACTAATTCGATGCGTTAGATGCTTTTCGAAATTATGTTTCATTTGCTTTCATGTCAAGTTTCCCCGTTGTACGGACAATGAGGAGTAAAAAGATAGTCAAATCTTTATACTAATTCTGTTAATCTGATAAATGTTTTATTTGTTCCCTTTTCCAATTTATTGTTTCCAGGCACTATAAATTAGCAGTTAAAGGGCTTTTCTCCTGATCTTCTTGCGAATGCTTTTATTGTTTGTAATAAATATTACTCTGTACTTATACAAATGATAATGATAAATAAAACTCTTATAAGGTTTCTAATCATTACAGACATTTCATTTCCAATTTATTTAAACTCCATTAGGTATCTTTAAGTGAAAAAATAGAAATAAAATTTAAAAAGAGTTATTCACCCTCCACGGACTCGAACCGGGCTCCTAACGACGAGGAACACCAATCCGTTGCTGCTACGCTAAACCCATTACGTGCAATCGTTTGCTACAGAACTGAAAACGAGTGAATTGCATCTTCAATTGCAAATATCCAAAAAATTATTGAGTAGTGACCCTTATAACCATATATCTTCATCAACAGGGAAATTAAATCTACCATCCTACAAAATTTGAACTAAATCAATGATCCGAAGACCTTGCACTCTCCTTGTAAGCTTATGTATTATAGTAGAAAATTTAACTCCATTTGTAATCAATTTTTTGTTTAATTTCACAGGATCTGCATGCAATTAAAATGTGTATTTTTATTAAATACTATTTTTCAGGTGGCTTAAGAAGAACATTTTGATAAAGGGTAATTATAATAATCTGCTGGTGTGATAAAATAATTTTGTTAAAGGATTTCAAACATGATTGCTCGAAATTAAACATGAGCAGTGAAGTATCCTTCTGATAATCACGTAAAAAATAAAAACAGTAGAAGCTTTTAAATAAACTTCATAGAAATTTTAAGTACTTTCAATTTCGTAATCACCCATCATCCATATAAATGTTCAATGGACGTTAATTTTTGAGCTTGTTGGTAGAGAGAAAATAAGTTTATTTCATCAAATGTCTATTCAAAACTTTCGCGTTACCGAGAACTATTTTTCTTTGTTTAACATGATTTTTATAGTCAGATATTTTTTTTAAAAGAAACATGCAAATACAATAAGCCAAAATCAGCAAAAGACATTTTTGCAAAGAAACTGAAGCATTATTTATTTTTTATTTTTTTAATTTAAAAGAGTATAGTTAAAATAAGTTCATGGCAATCCTCGCTTAAGTTTAAATAAATTGTAAAACATATTTCATTTGCTTAGGTAAATAAAACCTAGCTTAAAATTCATTTATCCTTATACTATCCTTATATTTTATTTATTACTCATTTAAAAAGGTTTTTCTAAAAAAAAAAATAATAAGGTTTATATATGTATAATATCAATGAAAAAAAATTTATACTTTTTTTTTATTCGGAAAGGTTTTACAAGGTTCATGCAAACATACATTGACTCTCATGAATTTTTCTTTTAAAAAAAAATTTAAAGTTCTTAAACCATTTGTATTTTTTTATAATTTTAGTCTTAGAAGGGTTTCATTAAACATATATTTATTTCCATGAATCATTATTTATGATGATTTCATATTAAACTGTTTAATTCGATATTTCATCTAATTATTTTTAAAATAAAAGAAGTTTTCTCCTTAAGAACTATAAAAAATTGGTGATGGAATAAAAACAAATCGTTATTTATTGTGGTTTCCTCTAAGAATTGTTATTAGATCAAAAAATCGTATTGATTTCTGAAAAACTGCTATAATTTAAGGTATCAGAACACACGTTAAAAATGACCAAATTCGGTTGAAACAGATATTTTTTATTTTATTTTATTGAATAGAGCATGTGTTTAAATTCGTTCGAAATCTATCATGGCGAGTCTGATAATTGAAAATGTTATAAATGTACTTCTATAAAACTTTTTGAACCCGATATTTATATTATTTTCTAGAGAATGTATTAAAATATTTTTTATTGTATGAATATTTTTTGAGTTATGGCTTGCTGTTTAAATAATGGTCTCATAATGAATGTCACATTTCTTGTAATATTAACTCAATCAGCTCTAAAATTTTCAAACGTTAATAAAACATTAAAATTTTAGTACATTCTCTACATAAATGCATCTGCTTTGTTTTAGTAATACTTTTATGATACAAGTTTATTACTTTTTTTATCTAATTGCTTTGAAGTTTTTCAAAAAATATTGCTAAAATTTCATTTATAATTATGATTTTAGTAAAATTTAGATAATTTTTTAAAAATATTATTAGTTAAATATTAGTATTTATTGGTATTGATTCCTAAAAAAGCATTTATAATGTTTAAATATGCTATTTTTTTAAAAAGTACTCCTGTTCCGATGCCTTAAATAAAAAAATTTTTGTTATAATATTGTTGTATAAATGAGAGAAAAATAACAAATGTTTCTTTAAATCTCTTAAAATGAAGTTAAATGTCAGTATCAAAAATGAATTATTAATTTCGACAATCTTGTACTGTTAATTATGTAAAATCTGCCAAAAAAAGACTAGAAAAACTATAAAAAGAAATACGAAGATCTTTAATGAATAGAACATGCATGAAAAAATAAAGCATAATTAAAACTAAGTAGAAATATAATCATCCAAATACATTACATGTCACTTTTAATCCCAAGAATGTACTCGAAAATGAAATCCCAATTCATTTATTTCACAGCCCATCTCATACCATTTACCCTCAGATTGAGAATCATTCTTCAAACTAGTTAATGTCCGAGCTTTCTGCTTAAATCGCTGAGCTTATATTTGATATAGCATCCACATCCACAAGCTGCCATCAAGTATTGAGGGGAAAAGCTTCACAGGGATTTCAAAATTATCATTTTCTTCGTAATTATCGTCAAGATCTCCCTTCGCGTCGATCCAGCACCACTAAGAATTTCCATTAAAACAGGCCCAAAGTCCACGGACCCCCTATTGAACGACGGAGACTTAATTAATCCACTAATTTAGTTCCTATTAATTTACTGGACGATGAGATATAAGATTCGGAGTACTTTGACACTTTTCCAAAGCAGTGAGGATGTTAAGAAAAGATGTTAAAGAGCTTCCCTAACAGAAATGCTCTTGCAGAGGCTAAATATATGATTTACAGACTTTCGTCATATTTAAAGGAATGGCTGTTAAAGAGATGGGGTATTTGGGGTAATCTACAAATGGTAAAATGTTTTGCTTAGAAGTTTGGACTGGAAACTCTACGCTTTAAAGAGGTCCAAGTATTATTGTTAACAATTTAAACACTTTATGTTTAAACATTAGTGTTTGAAAATTTTATAGCTGTATAATAATTTAAATCTGAATAGATATTTCATTGAATAATTTACAAGGTTCATATTTCATTGTAATGGTTTAATCAAACCAATTAGTAAGAAGCAGTGCATTTAAAAATGTGCATATTTTTTAAAGTTACATCAAGATATATGTTTAAAAAATAGTTACACTAATATTTAATTGCTTTCTGAGGCCATTTTAACAAAAAATGAGAAATAATAAAACAATAAATAATTTTTTTTTCATTTCAATGCAAAATCTTTTTGAATCAACATTAATAAGTACAAAAAAAGAGTGTGACGGTTTTATCCGAGCTCCTTTCACTAGTTGGGGAATTTTTGTTCTTTAAAAATTATTTTATTATAAAACTCCTCTTCGAAGAAGACGACGTGATTATATGTAAATTAAGACTATTATATATAGTCTAGGATTTAAGGTTAGAGAGAGAGATATAAGATAGACTGCTAGTGGAGCAGAGATTTATCAAATTGAATGTGAATCGCGGATATTTAATATTTGATAATTGAATTATTTATGGTGACGAATTGTCACTGGAGATTGAATATAGATTAAAGAGCTAAGAAAAATCAGGGCTATTGCCTTGAGTAAGTATATTTAGTATTAAAGTCTTCTCATATCTCGTACCTCGTTAATTGTCTCCGGTTTGATTAATTGGGTACATCTCTTATCTCTGATCGACTGAATCTGAATTGTGGTTAATATTGTGAATAAATTAGATTGTTTTCTGAAGTATGGCTAGTCTTCCTTCCGATTATTCCACACCTTTAGTTGAGTAGGCAAGACCATTACAAGAGTTGTTCAGTTTTAATGATATATTATAGTTTAAGTTATATAAATTTATTACTATAACAAAAATAAAGAATACCATTAGCAATAAAAGCAAATAACATTAGTTAGAATGAATGAATACTTATTAACGTCGCACGACAAAGCATTAAGAGGGCTATTGGTGACGGACCTTGTAATTTTGAACCTCACTCAAGTGACGAGGGAAAAAATAAGAGCAACCTATTCCCAAACTACCTCATTACCCTAACGGGAGGAATTTGAGCCTCGATAGATTTAACGTGGATCGGCCATTCAACATTCAAGGCCGTTTTTAACCTCTCCGGCTCCCTAGGCACTTAAAATTGTTGCGCCCAACATACTACTATTTCAAGAGCACCCCCCCCCCTCCTTCAGTTCAAGCCTTGTCATTTTTGGTTTGGGAGGGATTTACCCCTTTAACTCTCTTACTCTTTTCCCTTTCTTTGTTTTTGCTGTTTGGACAGCCATTATCCACCACCTATGGATCTGTCATGTTGTGGACTGGCGACCTTTTGGAAAGGATAGTGGCATGGTTTTTTACCTTATACAACGTTGCGAACCACCCAACCACCTTTTTGTAAATTAGTACAGTAAATTAATGAAATCATTTGCAATTACTTAATAGAGTATACATTATTGCATGAACTGTTTTCTACTTGTTAATTATCATCTTTTTCATAGCTTATCGCTTTACTATCTTTTACTTTTAGACATCCTTATTCTTTGTGGAGTCACTATAACTTTACTGGTACAACAAAGGATTTCTTGAGCTTTGATTGTTGCAAAATCATTAATGACATCATTCTGTTCAATTTCCATGGCAGTATAATTTTGAGTCTATAGCAACATCCAACTTTCCATTTTCCGTAGAAGATCTCATTTCAGTCTTTATTCTCTTAAAAGCAGAAATGAGATTCTCTCATGACTCGTTAGGCGCTGGTACGTTCACTGTAATTTTTAATTTTTCTCTTTTTTCGCCCTCCAATTTTTTGCGCCCTAGTGTGCCTAAGCGGAAAAGCGACCCTGTCAGCATGGCGGGAATTTAGTAGTCTGAGGCTTGAACTCATGACACACCGATCACGAGTTCGTGTCTATAGCCACTAGAGTACGTGGCTATAGCTATCAATTAGAAACAAAGGACAATAAAGAAAATTGATTTCGATGAAGAAAATAGTTCATAAAAATCTACAAAAAAATATTAGTTCAATTTTGCAACACTATTGCCTTAAGTTCTGTATTTATAATTTTATCTATACATTCCCTTAATGTATATATATACTCAAAATCAATTTCAATAGGCGAAATTATTTCAGAATTATGAATTCATTGATTAGATATAACTGAACAAATTTAATAAATAAACATTTATTCTACTTTTTACTCTCTTAATATTTGTACTTTAAAAAACGATTTGTGTAGGTTTTTTTATTAGTTACACTTTTCTTTATAATTAGAATTTGAAGGATACTTTTTATCATTTGATTTCAATAGCAAAAATTTAACAAGTCTGACAGCAAACAGATAAAACAATGACGAACATGGCATCGAAATTGAAATCTGGAAACTTAATCTTACAAGACTGTTAAAGATACGATAGCCCCCCATTCAAATTTAATAAATTCTCCTCTTTGTCATATTATTTCAATATTCAAAGCATGCTAGAGAGTTGATTTAATAAATAAAAACTCTGCAACGGTGTTTCGAATGAAACATAAGATAAAAGAAATTATTTATGCAAATTGCAGAAGTCTCTAATGTCTCTAGAATCGTTGAATAATTGCTTCTGTTCGATAAATCACATCAGTTTATTGCTTTTAAATGTCGCAGCGCTTTCTTCTGATTTACATGACTTTTTTATGATTTCGAATACTAATGAAAATGTTCTTTAAGTTTATGAAAATGTGAAAAGGAATGAAAAACTATTAATTTAAGATTAGATAGGAACGACAAAACGAATAAAAAGGGTCGTTTATTTTTCTCCTCACACCTCCATTGCTGAAAAAAAAGACCATTCTTTCTTTGAAAATCAAAAATTATAAATTGCTTTTATTTCAAATCGAGAGCCTTTATCTTTTCTTTCTCGTCGCTTGCTCTTTTCTTTCTGTTTTTTGACAATTATTTTTCTCCATAAAAAGTCATTTGCTTAAAAATGTCAAATGGGGTATGGGAAAAGATATAATTACGATAATGAAGTTCATTCTGACTTTACTTCACCAAATTTGCGATGAAGTCCTCGCAAGACATACTGCTATTCCTCAGTTTTAGTAGTAAAATGGAAAGAAAAGTGCTAATTTAGATAATTTTCTTATACCATTTTTAAAATGATATGACCGTAAAAATAACTTTTTGAATAAAGAAACTCGGTCTATTCATTATTTTAGAATATAAATTGATTATTAAGGAATTTGGAAATAGAGTAGCGAGTAATGTTAAAACCAATTAAAATATGTTATTGTTCACACAAAAATTTACAATGCGAATAAAAAAAGAGCTCAGGGATATCATATATTATATTTGTAATAATACAGTTCTCGTTACTAATTAATAAATTAGAATGGCAGTATATATATTTAATGGTTAAGGAAAATAATAATGCTTTATAAACTGAATTTCAATGAAGATCCATTAGTTTCCATGTTTATGTGCAGTAATGGTGTGGCCTCGGTACCCTGGTGGTGAAGGTCACGTGCTCGTGACCGGCGTGTCATGAGTTCGAACATCAGTGACAGAGATGTCTTAAGACTCTTTGAGGCCCTGGGCATGGAGAAATTTTTGAGGCCCTGGGCCCCTATGCAAAATTAGGTCCTACCTACTTACCTAGATCTTTATAAGTAGATAGTATATAACATGTATGGTTAAACACTGGTTTAAACGGTAATTTCAAACAAATAAGTGTGCACGACTCACAATCGCAAAAACCAGCTCGACCGATGGCCGTATTTTGACTAAATGAGTTGAAGGATTGTTTATGGTATTAGGCCTAGGCATGGACAACGGTCATCACAAAAAATACAGTCTTATCTCTTGATATGCAGTTTGAAATTTCCTGTTTTTCGGAGAATATGTACTGGAACAATATTTGACTACTAAAATTATCCGGATCATAAGCTTATTAAAACAGAGTCGAGAACGAAATGAGGCCCTCACCGAGGGAGAGGCCCTGGGCCCGGGCTCAGTTGGCCCATGCCTTAAAAAGGCCCTGATTAGTGCCACTAAAGACCAGCAGTGTAAAGAATCTGATGCACTTTAAATCTGTAGTGTCTCAAAGTCCTCCCGTTTTATGAGTGATTGTAGTTTGAAGGGGGTGGCAGCTCAGGTATTACTTTACCATTATTCAAAATTAAGAGGTCCTTCGCCAATAGCTCTCTTATTGCTTTATATATATATATATATATATATATAGTGCGATGTTTAATAAACATTTACTCTCCTTGCGGTAATAGTATTACATAGTAGAAACTGTTAAACAAAGATGGATCGTAAGAGAATTTATATTATAAATCGATCGTAAAATAAATCCAATTATTAATCTTTTTCTATGATAAGAAGCATTATTTTATTCATAAAATATGCTCGGCCTTAAAAAGAAAAATGTTCAATGCGAATATTGCAAGTGAATTATTTTTAAGCTAAAATGAGACTTGCGGACATTGCAGAGAAAATATTTTTAAGTATAAGAAAAGAATATTTTTGTAAGTATTAGAAAAACAATTGAAAGCAAATTCTCACATGTTGATCAATTAGTAATTTCTAAAATAAATGTGATAAAAACTTCTTTCTTTGTTCTGCCTGTAGCTAAACTCTAAACTACCACTTACATGCATATGCTCAATATGCAATAAACATTTTTTTCTCGTTTTTTTCGCGATATATTATCCCGTTAAGGACCAGGAGTTTTTTCCAGTTAAGTCAAACTTCATTTAAAAATTCACAAAAAATCATTCACTTTTGTAAAATATACCAAAATTTATAGTTTATAAACATTCCAAATTCCATAAATTACAAATTAACATCACACAGATATGATTACGGGCTGCAGAATGGGCAAACCGCTATCTCAAATATGATACCATGTTTCCTGAAGTGGTCCCATATATGTGATCATGGTCCTCAACGGGTTTATTAAACAAAAGCAATTTTAGGAGATTCTGTGGTATAAAATTGTTCACATTTCCCATAATCTACGCAATTACTTTTCAAAAACCAGTACTCAGAATCAAAGCAATGGACATTTATTATTAGTTTTAAGAAAGCTTAAACAACTAGCTTCTATCTTAGCCATAATTAGCAATCTGCCAGAAACATATCCTTCGCATCAATTCTTACAACTAAGAAAAAATAGACACAAGTTAAATGTTAGAGAATTCTACCCGCAAACACTACAAAATCATTTTTCTTTTTTTGTATCATTAATGATAACTTGATCAATGGTAGAGAAACTTCTTCGGAAAGGTAAAAATCGTACATTTACCCACTACTGAGCATTGCATGCTCTGTTGTCATTATTTCCTTGTTCGAAGACCATCATCAATCAATAATTCGTGATTATTATTTAGCTGCACGGTTTTGTTTACAATGGTGATCGCTACGCATGCTGCACCAGCATTTCTGCAATGAGAACTCACTCAAATAAATATAAAACTGTGAATCATCGTCGGTTTTGATTTGTATATCATCTCGATACTTCGCCTTTCATTTGTTTCTGCACTTTTTGATGAGTTATTGCAGCAAATATAATAATAGCTTTGTGGATGTTGAGTACATTAAAAAAATAATGAAATGGTGCTTCGAATAAGGCAAATATTTTGATACAATTTTATGGAAGAAAAAGCGCAGTGTGAAGATTATTCTTCACGCTTTTTGTGCATCAATTTAGATAATCAAAAGCATGTTATAAAAAATGTTGTCTATTTAAGGTATCTGACTACCCTAAATTGTGAATTTTTCCAAAAATTGACAAATTTTGTTTTTATGATATTATTTTATATGCCATCTTATTAGCTTTATAAAAATACCAAGTTTATTATTTTCCGTTCACTAGAACAAAACTACAAGTGTTTTAGTAAAAAGCAGATGCTATTACTTTAAGCAAGATATGTCATAATTTAAAACGCGTTTTACTCGAAATGTGTGTTCTTGAAAATGCTCGAACGCGCAGCTAGCGATTGCTGAAAAAGTTTGAAAATAATTAACTGAAATTTTGTGTGTTGTTCTGTATAATAGTAGAATTGGTTTAACCTTCAGATTTATCAATCACTGTTTTATTACAAAATTTACAGTCCCTTATGTTAATATAATCAATGTTTTTTTAAGCAATTTCATATAATAACTAAGATAAAGTGCTCTAGTTTTTGTAAAAATTAAAATATCTCTCTTGCTGAAGATCATTTCAAAAATGAATAACATTGCAACACATTAGAATTGAAAAATTGAAAATTTGTTTATAAACTTTTGGTACCGAATGGGCTACGTTTGTGTTATTTTATGTAGATTTTTAGCAATTTTTTCTCCTTTTATTAATAATAATTTCTTTTTCTCTTCTTAATTTTACCACATTTTTCTTAAAATGTATTAAACAAATCTAAAAACAACAAAAAAATCCGCTCTCTCCAATTTTTTAAAAAAAGTTGTCATAAGTAGTCGGATACCTTAACATTGATGAAGATTTGTAAATGTAAACAGCAAAGCGTAAAAAAGAAATCATTTGAAAAAAGTCAAAAATATTTCACCATTTTTTTATTTGAGATGTTAAAAGTGTTTTAAGTCTATTAAAATTGAAATGTGTGGTATACATTAAGACTAACTTCGCTTAATGTTAGAATAGGACCCGAATTTGGAATATTTTTTGAGATATAAAAGTACCCTAACATTAAAATGTTTATTCTGACTTTAGTATCCTACAAAAAGATTATTTTTTATACTACTCATATTTACCTGAGTTAATCCATTTTTTCTGGTATAAAATGTGTTTCTAATTTTTTCTCTTGTACCGTAATGTTAAATGAGTTATCTCTTTAA
The DNA here is from genome assembly GCA_019973975.1 of Trichonephila clavata. Taxonomy (NCBI): domain Eukaryota; kingdom Metazoa; phylum Arthropoda; class Arachnida; order Araneae; family Nephilidae; genus Trichonephila; species Trichonephila clavata. The sequence continues at coordinate 33,916 of BMAO01005831.1, forward strand.
ACGTTAAAAGGAAAAATTAATTATCTATGAAATATTTTGAAATTTTAAAAACGCTGTATTGTAAACAGATGCATGAATTACAACATGTTTCAAATTTTCATGAAAATAGAGACTTTTTTTTGTTTTAAAAGTACTCCACATTTAGTTCAGTCTCGTACATTTGGCAAGAAGTTCCTTAAAAGTGATAACAATAGTTAACAACAAGCGAAGAATTTACAAAATATACATCAATTTAGCACATTTATTTAGCATTTCATGAAATATATCTACATATATATATATATATATATATATATATATATATATATATATATATATATATATATATATATATATATATATATATATATATATAAATGGATGTTTGTATATATGAAATCGCTTCACTCCAACACACCGTTCAACCGATCACTATGAAAATTAGCATGCATACGTATTTTTTGTGGAGAAGGTTTTTGTGCTATCCTTTTTGTTGCAGCACCCCACCAGGTGGCTCTACAGCAAAGCAACTTCTGCATGGTTCAATCAATCACCAAGTTGACAATGTGATCACCGAAAATGATGCCAACTAGGCTCTGTCACCAACATTTCGCTATGTTTCCATTCAATCGCCATTATAATGTAAGGAATAATGTTGCTTGCGAATATTATAATTTTAACATAAAATAAATACAATAGAAAGTAATATTAACGTATTACATATCCAGATATAAATTATTTAAACTATTTTAAGCGTTCATTACACAAAATTTGTAACAATGTGTTACTTATGCTGAGCAAAGATCAGCTTAGGAAAGTGTTTTCAAAAAATCGACCTACAGGAGAGTTACGGAGCGTTATAAATAAAAAAAAACCTTTTTATCAGCTATTAGACCTTCAGACTTAAAATTTAGCAAATATGATTTTTTTAATTCAGTTGAGATATGCAAAAAGCCTTTTTTTAAAATTTAATTTGCAATTCACGTAAAATTAACTCATTAACAACTTCTTTATCCTTCAATCCGTATTATTTAATTTTTCAATTCACCCGTGCGAAGAACGGGTACACCAGCTAGTATAGAAAAAACATATATATATATAATGTTATGAAATTTGTAATCATTCTGTTTTGCTACATCATACGTACTGAAATATAATTTCGTATTTTTATTCATACTGATATGTATCACCAAAATCAACAACACACATAAATACGCACACCTTAAATATAAAACTATGCAATATTGTACGATGAAGTTGAAAGATATATTGTCGCAAAACCACTAAAGCACCAACGCACGAGATTTGGTAATAAATATTCGAATTTTCCATTACTTTATGAAAGCAAAGAGCAACCATTTCTAAATTCCATTTAATTTGGTTCAACAAAACAGCGAATAAGAAATGCTCGGTATAAATTGTTTGCAAACGCTATGCATTTCTGTACAATTTAGTGTTGCGTGTGCAACATCATATACAACTGGATGCATAACTTGTCTCTTTCTTTTTATGGTTATTACAAAGTAATGTGTCGTGAATTATGATCGAGTTATTTTTTGTTAAAAAAATCAGTTTAGGTCATTTGGGTGCGCAACAATGGTTTTCGTAAGTTTGTCCAGCCGGTATACTGCTTTATCACAAGCGAAAGTTAATAAATTATTTATGATATAATTGAATATTTGTTGTCCAGCCACGATTTAATAATAAGAAATTAATGCTCTTAAAACAAAAAATGTCAATTTTGGAAATTTATTTTTGCTTAGAAACCGAATATGAAACCGACAATCACAAAAGATTATTTCGTAGTATGCATAGTTACGTATAATTTAAATTTTTTTTATGATACTTGAAATAACTGATAATTTTTGAAAGTTACGAAAATGGGATTTTTTTAGTGTAGTTTTTAGTTGACAAAATTATATGTTTTTATGAACAAAAATATGCATTTTTTTTTGTTGTGTATTCAAATGAAAATGTGATTTTTTTTTAAAATGTAGATAGTTAGATTTTCCGCGTGTATTGTCATTTGAACAAATTATATGTCATACAGAAAATGTACGAAAAAAATATTCACACACATTCAAACTACAACATTTTCTAAAATTTGATGCAAAAATTAATTATTCATGCAATGCAATTTTACCTAAGAAGTGTTTTATTTCTTCCATGATTGTTAAAAAAAACTGGTAAAATAATTGGCCAAAATTATTAAATGTTATTACCAACTGGATGCATGTGACTTTCATAGGCCCATTAGTTATGACATAGACTGTTGCAAAACGCAAAGCATAGATAAACTTAAATTTAAGCACTATATATTGTATACCTATAGACCTATACTTTTTTACTATATTTCTAGTTATTGCTTTGCTTTTTTTAAGATTTATGGCAATTAGGTACATAATTATATACTCTATGCGTTCTGTCTATGCGTCCTTTCGATATTTTAAAATTTAAATCATAATTTAAAATATTCATACGAAAAATTCCATGAATCCTTAAATTTAATTACATTATCTTTTCTTCACTCTTTCAGTTTCGTACATTTTGGTCATCATATATCTTATAAAAATTGATGACATGTTTCAAATCTAATATACTTATAATTTTGTATAAAATCAATTGTAATAGATTGTAACTTTTCCAGAGATTTTAATCTTGGAATATCCGTAACTGTTCAATAAATAGTGAATTATTAACACTATATGTTACCAAATATTTCGGCGTATTACACGACCTGTACTTTTAAATTACAATTCTTAGTATTAAGGTATATTCGCCATATAACTCGTACCCTTTTTTATGAAGAAACTTGAAATGTACATGTACAGTGCTTTATCTTTTAAAGCCTGGATATAGTGTGTGAGTGGGTATAATAATAGCATGGAATAAAAAATAACTTGAAATAATTAAAATCATTTGAATTGTAGTATATCTGGCAACTAGATGGAATGGAAGAGGAATGTTTATTTATGGATCAGAGTACCTGAGATATAATTGTAGACTAATATGAAGAAATTTTCATGGTATCCAATAATGAAAGTTCATAAGGTTTGACATTTCTTTTAAAGAAACAGTATTTGTTTATATCCAGAAATCTACTCTTTTATACTCATTTTTGCTTTATTTTCAAAATTAAAATTTTTCCACACACTGCGTATAATGCGCACCCATAAGTTTCGGATGATGGAATGTACGTTAAAGACAATTTCAAGGATAAAAATAAGATGGTCATAACATATTTAAATTTTTATTCTAAAATAACCCCCCTTTATTTATCTGTAAATAAAATATTTATTTCGAATACAAAAAGGCTTCCTTGGTTAAATGGCGCCAAAATTTACGACAAGGAAAACATCCATAAATGATTTTATTTTGTAACATCCCGCAAGCCTATAGATTCAGAAGCAGATTAATATTAAGAGTTTTCTAATTTTATGACACGACTTTTGTTTTTAGCAAACACTTTTCTCTTTCCTTATCTCGCCCCGTTTCAGTGTGTTTACCTCCTTTCCCAAACGTAAAATTAATTTACGGGGTACAAGGCTGTAAAAAGCGCCTTTATGGCTTTTAACACCTCTTTCCTAATTATTTTCACCTCCTTATCTCGTACATTATGCCATTCGAAACGTTCAGCCTCTCAGGTACCGTAAAAAAAGAAAACCACAAGAAAAAAAAACTAAAAAGTATCGAGGCGGTGAAGTGAAAAAACAATAGCAAATTTCCCGGTCGGGGATTTTATTGCTAATAAAACCGTTGCTCTGCGTTGACGATGTGGCAATAAACAACGTATTAGCTTCATCCACAAAAGTTGGAAGACGAGATAATTGATTTAAGTACAGAAGGATATTCTCATAAAACCGATGAGAGAACGCATTTTCATTAAGTTTTACGGTGCGCTTGACGTAATAGAGTTAAAACACTACACATCCTTTCTTTTCCCGCTTTATTTTTTCTTGAGGTGGTTGGGGTGTAATTTTAATTTGATGAAATCTGTTGTGATGCTGGAAACGGCTTTTCGGTGTAAAAGTGTTCCGGAAGAAATGCTTGTTTGGAATTAAATATTTATGGGAATGAAAAATTGATATGTTTTTATTCCTATCAAATAAACCACTTTATCTGCTGTACATGCTTTATCTAATAAAATAAGGTAATCGAGAATCATATTAAGAAATGGTATGATCAAAATAAAAGAATGAGCATTAATTAGTAATGAAAGAAATATTTCGAAATCTTAATTCCTTAATGTGGAACATTTTCTTAAAAATTTTATATCATTTTCTTAAGTGCTTTAGTATATTTATTTAATATAATTTGGAATTGTTTTTAAAAGGTCGCGTATTATGAATTTTATATTTCTAGCAATTATCAAATGAATGATTTTTGATATGTGGATTCCTTAAATCATAAAATTTAACTTTTATTTAACAATTCCCATGTTTTTGTTCGAACAATTATTATAACTCAAAACTTCCCACGGAAACAGTGCAGACATAATAAAACAAGAATATTTCTATTTTTGTCAGTCTGTCTATGGCAAAACAAATTCTGCAATAAATCTTTTTCTATTAAGGTTAAATTTTAAATAAATTAAGATTTTTCTTTCATCTTATATGGTTATAGAATCATTGTACCATGAAGAAAATATGTTTTAAAATTTCATTTTATTTAAATTTATTCAGTAAGATCTAAATGAACAAACAGGAAGCAAATTTTTTTGAAAATAGTTCGTTTCGTCATTTTTGTTTCAAATTTAGAAGAAAGTTTTGGACTTGAATTTAGATTAAAAATGCATAAATTAGTAAGTTTTCTCCCTTTGTATGGATATCAAATATCTATATTTTAGAATTATATAGCATTCAAAACATTTTTAAAAGACTATATTTTAGTACATGTTTAGCACTAAAAATCTTCTTTATCGAAAAATAATACCTTTATAAAATAATAACTTTTTTTATTGAATTTGAACAATTTAAACACCTTTTATCAAACTGTATATGTGTTACCTTGCACCAATTCTTAACGTTTAAGCAAATCTTTTTAAAAATGCACATCCAATAACATTTTAAAGAATACCTACTAAAAAAAAGGTTTTAGTGATATTGATTAACTGTAATAATACGCAGAAAAATAGTTTTGAAAAATGCATTTGTATGTAGTTTTATACTTTCTAGAGCAATTATACAACTTTAGAGATTATTTTGAGTTTTAAACACTAAAAAATAATTGTTTAATATTTGTACAAAATAAGTAATTGGGGTAAGGGTTTTTAATAGAGAAGTTTTTTTGCCAGTAATATAAGAATCAATTCCTAATTCAACCAAAGACGGTTCGTAGGAGTTGCTATATATTTTATAATGCAACAATTATCATGCTCTTTATAAAACTGCGCGTATGATTGTTATATAGGATATAAAATGAGAAAATCAAGCACTATCTCAAACATCATACTCGTCTTGCACCATAGTTTTAAAAATTTTTATCTCCAAAACCTTCGTGTTAATAGCCTTCGTACAGCAATAAAATAATATTATTCAAACAAACCAAAGCATGCAAAGTTTGACACAGTACCAGTCAATTTGTGTTAAAAGTTCTGAAAAACAATTCCGTAATATCTAATAATTATCATAATTAATTTTGAAAGGCTTAGGTACAAATGTAACGGGCAATTATGATTTTTTTTTTCAAATTCATGCTTAATAATAACTTAATAAAGAAAATGATTACGTTTAATTATTTTGTTTAGGTTTGTGAATGATTTATAATCCCTTTTAATCTATGAATCACAGCAATTCATTTGTGATATATTACATATTCGTCTTGCGACACACAAAACCACCTTCAATCGCACGAAAAACCTCTCAGCGAATCAACACACAAGAAATCATAAGCATATTTAGCAACCAAAAAAAGCAAGAAAAAATGTGGAAATCCGAAACGATGTTTGACTAACTGCTGTAATAACTGGGGACCTTATCAATTTCATTCATCTCTAGCCCAAACTATACAGAGCATGTACGAATGTATTTATATTAATGTCTCTGGTGGAAGACCTCGTAAATTATCTTCAAAACGGTCGCTCCTTTCAGCAGGAGTAATAATTACCATAGCATTGATAATTAATTACGGCGTCCATATTTAATAGCGGGTTGTGCGGTTTGCCGCTAGCCTTTCCCAGTAATTGCGGTCATTTGCTTTCTCTTAATTTCAATCATGACATAATGCCGAGGAACTGGTAAGACAAGAAACCCATTGCATTTTTCTGGTCCATTTTCTTAATCAACGCAGCTCTGATCAATTTAAATGGGATGTTTTCTTTTATCTTATTTTCATTAAGTTTTATCTTCATGTTTCTCAATTAATTACAGGAGAGACCGGAGTATTATTCAGAAAGAATCGGAACACGGCTCTGAAAAAGAATCGGAAAGTAAAGCTTTGAAAAAGAACAAGTTGAAATGAGCCGTGTACTTGTAACGGTGGCGTTTACCTTGATGATAGCTTAATTCCCTTTTGATGGGTCACATCTTGCAATTGATGCCCCACCTTGAGATTTGGCGTGGAGTTGTGGTAGTTACGCCGCATTTGGCGCATTGTGAAAGGTTGAGAGTTAAATTATCATTTGGGTTTTTTTTTATTACGTAACCAGCGCCATTTTGAGATACGTTTATCTTAGCAATTATTTACCTTTTAACATGGTATTTATGATACTTTTCGAAATTTTAGGTGTGAATAAATTTCTAGAAAAAAAAGAGAGATTTCATTTAAAATAAAAGAATATCGTTAAAACTTAAGTAAAATTTTTTTACTAATTACTTAGCGTATTTTAAACAAATTAGCTATTAGAAAATTCGCTACGATGATAAACGTCATAAAAAAATGTAATATGCACAGCGAAAATTGTTTAACACAAAACTGAAGGAACTGAAATATTTTTTCGTCTTAAAAGAATTTTGTGTTAAAAGATTGAAAAAAATGAAACATATATTCTACAAAATTAAGCATATTAGAGTACATTTTATACACATAGATATGAATATATATGCATGCATTTAATAAAATTCGATGAAACAAGAACATTCACTAGAACTTAATGAAATTTAATACAAAGTATTCAAGTTTCTTAAAAAACAAAACATTTATTGTTTTTGAAAAACAATCTGATATTTTTCTGTGCATTGTCTTTCTAAAGATCAAATTGTCAACAAATTGTTCTATGACGGCCATTTTGTTATGCATTTCAACATTAGAATGCGCGTCTAAATATCTGGCAATACTTTATATGATGCTCTTCAGTTCGCACGCATGACAAGGGAACAGGAACTGCATCATTTATTTCATTTTCGTCCTCAGAATTTGCATCCATGATATTTTTGAGCCTTAAAAATATCTTTGTCTGCCATATTTGGGATTGTACACTCATTGCCATCATTTACTGCATCGAATTCTTCCAATGATTAAGAAACTTTCTCAAACATTTAATTAATTGTCGGCTCATTTTAAATGTCCTCCTTCTCCCAGACGGGGAGAAGGAGGTCATTATGTAAACTTATATGTATTTCCATGCATTTTTTTTCGCCCAGAGAAAAAAAATGCATGAAAATACATATAAGTTTGTCGGGGCAGTTGTATTCTTGCGTCAGACTTAAGAAACCACTTAGAAAACCATCTTAAAATCAGAACAATATTTCAACATTTGAGGGGGGGGGGAATCTGTACGTTTTTCGATCTAATTCTAATTTTTAATCCCAAAAATACGTCCAAAGTTCTGTATCTTTGGTTTACATGTTGAATTCCTTATAATTCCTTTCATCTAAGTTTTGCGCTATTATCACGTTTTTAAAACCATACTAATTTTCATTGGTAAGTTGCCTCATTAAAAAAAAGTTAAAAATACAAGGTAAAATTTGACTTAAACAACTAAACTTTCCACAATCTTTCTCTTAAAACCAAAATTTACTCAATTTCAGTTGAGAGAAAGAAAGTTCGAAATTTCACAGTAATAGTTCTCAGAAAGAAACTTGTTTTAAATATCGGTCAAATATATCTTTTTAAGAAATATCTTGGTTTTAAAAAAAAGAGTGAACTGTTTTTTGATTAGCGTGGCTTTTCAAAGCAACAAGTGGACTGTTGGTGAGAGATCTCGAAATTTCAACCCTCGATCTAGCGATGAAGACACCTGAGCTGGCACTCCACTGTTCAAACTTTCCCACCACACCAACGTGAGAATTTTGAACCTCGACAGATTTAATGTGCATCAGCTGCTCTCAATGGCACTAAAACGCGAATTGATTTCGAACATTATCCATGGCTTCTCGACCAGGAAAACTCGGAATATTTTCGATAAATAATATCTTCGGAATTTTATTAGACATAGGGTACGTAAATGGCGCTTCCATGAGATTTTTGTATAAACGTGAAGCAAATAAAAAAAGAAAAAAAACACACAGCAGGCTATTAGCAACTTCTAACCTTGGTCAGGTGGTAATGAAGTTTACTCACTAAATATTTGAACTATACTATATAAATTAGGACTTTGAGAACCTGAATATTGATAAACAGTTGATGTTCCCTGTTTCGAATGCATAAGAATAGGTAAGACGAAAAAAAAGAATATAATTTCAAACTTAAATTCACGGAAATGAAATTAATTCATCATTAATTTAATAAAAATAATGACCGTTATAAAATATACTGTACTTTAAATAAAATACGTTTCATAAAAATGATGAATTTTTCTTACACCAAAGTTTTTTTTTGTTGCGATTTATTTACTCATTTCTAATTAATTAGTTAAATTGTATGTTGCCGTATTTCGTTTTACAAGAATTAAGTAATTTAATTTATTTTATGCTGGGTTTTCCCCCTTCTCTTGGTAACAAAATCGAAACAAAATTACAAAAATGTTAGATCTACATAAAGTGAACACATATAAAATGTAAAATTATTTAATTATTTTTAAAGACAGTATTGTGCAGTTTATATTTTCATAAAATTATCGCTATGAAGCTTTTTGGAAACATTAATCAAAAACTATTTTGTACGCAGGCTGCATTAAATCATTTCGTAAATAGTTATTATTTATGATGTATAAATAATAACGACTTAAAATTTTATAAATGATCAACCAATTAAATATGTTACAAATAAATTAGTAAATAATAGAAAATAGCAAAAAAGCTATATATATCTGATATATTGCCTTTTTCTAAAAATTTTGAAGTAGGGAAATAAATACGTTTGTTGTAATAAATGTAATTCAAATTTACAGGCATATTTGATTTAAAGAACTTACAATTATTCCTTTTTTATTATTATAAGAAGACAAAATGATTTACTCTTCTCCTCTGTAAAATTAATTCTTATACTACTTTCAATATTTCTATAATTTTTCCATTTTTTTCTTTTCATTTATTTTATTTGAAATTACATTTATGTAACTGATAGTTATATATTTGTACATATTTAAAGCGTTTCTTTACTTCAATATTTAAGTGATTAACATGCATTTCACTTACAAATCTGAATTTCCATTGTAAATATCGTGGCATTCCAATGCGTCAAAAGACGATAATGCTGGATTACCCTCTACTTATTCGATCATTCCAGTAACAAAAGGCGTCCACCAGTTTCTGAAATTCCTTTTGGAATTTCAGAACCCAATTCCAGATGATGAAAAAAAAAGTCAAGACATTTGATTCCAAATGATCATAAAGTCACCAATCAGAAAACATCAAATCGCATTCCCATCCTAATCTAATCGAAAATTTTCATCGATAAGTCCACGCATCGATGATCTTTGCTATTCAAACTTCCCATTGTACGCAAATGTAAGACCCACAGGTAAGCAAAGGTACAGAAGAAAAAAAAAACACGAGCGCTGAATGCTGGAAAAATTGTAGCTTCTTCCAACAGATAAAAAGCATTCTTTCACGAAGGGTCAGCACAATCGTCCAATTCAAATCTTATTTCAAATAGTTGATGGTTTTGTAATGAGATTGGACCCGTCTGTTTTGTTGGTATTTTTCGTCACTAGAAGCTATCGGTTGTTGATAAAGATATTTCGTCTTCGTAAGGATAATCAACTATCCTTGATTGGATAAAATAACTGTATTTGACATTTGAAATTGAGGGTTAGTATCCTGCTATTGAGACGTTTTAGTTCTTTATTGGTATCGAAAAGTTTCAAATCAAAATTGATGCTGAATAGACTTTGGAAACTGCCTATACATCTTTCTATCTACCCAACGATAGATTTTCGAAGGTTTTATTTGCTTCGAATCCAGAACGAGACGTTTTCAATGAGATAAAGGAATATCTTAGTTTTCTAACGCAAAATATGCTTACATAGTAATAAAGATATTTTTTAAATATTTGTTCAAAGCAGTTTAAAGCCCTTTTAAAATAAATGAGATTGATAATTTTCTTATAAAGTTTAAACATTTAATTTGAAAATATAAATTTTTGTATGTATAAGAGGAATGTGAGCTTAATAAATGTGGCTTCAAAATCTATCAAGAAGTAAACACATTCTCTGAAAACGCAATATAATTTTGAGGAATGCAGTTTTCCTTACATAAAAAACATTTAAGTAATAAGTGGCATATATTACTTAATTATTACATATTACAAAAACTGTAAAAAACAAAACCACCCTAAATTATATTGAACTCATAAGCTTCGATACGATGCTTTCAGATTATTTTCTTTTAAAACTTTCGTGGCAAATTTTTTTATTTAAGAAATATAAAATTACTTGTATTATTTTATCATGATTTTATTTTATCATGATCAAAGACGGAATGAAATGGAGCGGGAGATTGCTATTATAAAAAAACCACTAGGCTTTGCGCAGTTAAAAAGGTTGCAAAAAGTTTTTTTTCCAAGTTAAGGTTCCTAAATGGCAAAAATTTTAAGAAATAGAATGACAAAAATTACAAAAAATAAATTAATTAATTAAAAATCTTACGATTTTACTTTTTGTAAAAAACAACAGCTTATTTCTTGATAAATACTGAATTTTATTTGTATTTAAGAACAGAACCTACGAGAGAGCCTTAAACAAAATAAAACAAATTATTTCAGAGTCAATTCGCAAAGTCTTTTAGATAGGTGCAAAATGAATATATATACGTCTAGTATTTATTTATAAGCATGCATCTTCTAATAAATAAAGATAATCTAAAATATTAATTTAATTTTTATTACTACTCTATTTTTTATGTAATTTAAACAAATACCAGACATTAAAAACATTGAAGATCAATATACATTCACTACAATTGGCTGTTCTGTGCAATAAAAGGAGTAGTAATGATTATAACCGAACAATCCAAGCTAATTTTTTAGATTACTCATGTAAAAGAAGCAGTCGCATCAAATTAGGATCTATCAAGCCCATCGAGAGAGCTAAACACTGATTGACAGATATACAAACTTCACCCTCAAGTCACGGATTGTTCCTTTTGAATAGGAGGAACAGAATGCTGACTTGACGGGATGCCATTGAAAAGAGCAAACCGTGCAATCTTTTGAAGTTGGCAGTCAGAGTCCTTTTACCCCCCACGGACTATACTCACAAGCCGAGCTGTCATTTCACCTGTATATATTTTCTCTGCACTGGTGCTTTGACCCAACCCCCTGGTGGTGATCCCCTTCACGCCCGCCCCCCTCCATACACGTTTGATGTCTCACTTACAAGTGCGATTTTCACCTTCAGTGGCAAAAAGCATATAAAGTTTTGTTAGGAAATCCGGGGACGAGTCAAACATTGATATTTATGCTTAATTGTAGGACAAAATCTTTGACAGAAGATTCATGTTTAGACAAAAGGTAGTGAACTTGAGAGTGCTAAAAAGCAAATTGGGGGAAAAGTTGATATGTTTTTTGACGTACAATTTGTAAAAAGGTCTTTTTTTAATTGAAAAAAAAATGTAGTTGCTTTTCATAAAACAAGTAAAAGAATATCAAAAAGTAACGTAACACTAAATAACTACAGTTCTGCTATGGATAATTTTCTAAATTATAATATAAATTATATACATTGAAAATCGCTTAACACGAAACTGTGTGAGGATAATTAAATATTTTTCGTGTTAAAAGAATTTTGTGTTAAAGGTTATTTAATAAAAAGAAACATATTTTTAACAAAATTAAGTTTATTAGAGTACATCTGATTTCCATATATATGTATAAATGCATGTATTTCATAAGAATCAATGAGAAAAACAAACATTCACAAGAATTTAATGAAATTTAATACGAAATTTCAGAAAGCAAAACATTTAGTTACTTTTGGGAAAATAATCTGATATTTTTCTTTGCATTATCTTTTTAGCATAAAATTGTCAACAAAATGTTCGAGGCCGTCCATTTTGTTATTCAATTCACATTGGAATGTACGTCTAAATAATTTCGCATATTTTTCATGACGTTCCTGATTTCAGATGATGTTGGAACAGGAGCTGCATTATTTATTTCATTTTCATCGACAAAATTTGCATCACCGATATTTTTTGAGCTTTGAACAAACTCCAAAATGTCTTTGTCTGCCATATTTGTAGTTGTGCATACATTATCATCATCTACTACAGTAAATTCTTCCAATAATACAGTAGGGTAGTCAATCTGGCTGGTGTTTTTTCCTTATTTTGTTCATTCCCAGAAGGAAAATCTTTTTGTGTTAAGCAATTTTCGTTTCGCGTTAAGAGAAAAAAATGTTAAAAATCACATAATAGTTTGTCGGGACCGTTGCATTATTTCGTGTTTCTCAATATTTTGTCTTAAGCTTTTTCGTGTTAAACGTATTTCACAGTATTGAAATCTATATAAGTTATGTATATAGATAAAATATATTTAAGAGAACTGTGCATGTATATATATCCCCCGAGTGTCTCAATTAAAGTAAACTGAATATATAGAACCCCTTTACTTAATCTCGTTTGTGGTCATGGCTGAATAAAAAATCCGGATGTTGTCACCTAAGTGTGTGTTTTAAGTCTTCAAATGTGTCGTAAAAAAGTATCGCTGTCCGGCATCACATGTTCACAGAGTTTCAGAGATTTATTTCAAGATCTCTATCGCTTGTTTGTTTGACCCAGCCGATAACCACATCCCCAAAAAAAGAAACGATAGCCATCGACTCGATCTAGTTACGCAACAATGAATGTCTTATCGGATAGAACTATCAATGTTCTTCTGTAGAAAGTTATTTCCCGATAGCTATTTCCTTTGTTATTTAAATGGGAATAATCTGTTTATAAGGCGATACACGTTGGCTAATTCCATTTTTTTAAAAGGATTGATAGGATGCGATGCGCTTATCTTTATTTTCATCGGTTTTTCTTATTTTTCCATTAGCCTTTATAAACAGTGTAGCAAACTTTGTACTGCAAGAGAATTGCATACGAATGCGCTTGTAACCAGAGAGTATTCAATTGGATAGAATCAATAAACTGTAAGATTTTTGTAGGACGTACTGATAAATTTATATCATTAATATTATTTTAGCAGAAACGACATCTATATATATACAATTGGATGTTTGTATATATGAAATCGCTTCACTCCAACACCGTCCAACCGATCACTACGAAAATTGGCATGTATATGTATTTTTTGTGGCAAAGGTTTTTGTGCTATTCTCTTTATTATAATTCTCCAACAGGTGGCGCTACAGTATATCAACTTCTGCACCATTCAATCAATCACATGGTCACCAAAAATGATACCGACTTGGCTCTATCGTCAACATTTCGCTATGTTTCCGTTGAATCGCTATTATAATGTAAGGAACGGCGTTGCTGCGAATATTACAATTTTAACCTTAAATAAATACAATAGAAATAAATATTAACTTATTACATATCCAGATATAAATTATTTACACTATTTTAAGCGTTCATTACACAAAATTTGTAACAATGTGTTACTTTTGCTGAGCAGAGATCAGGCTTAGGTAGGTGTTTTCAAAAATTGAACCACACGAGAGAATTACGAAGCGTTATAAATAAAAAAAATATTTTTTTATCAGCTATTAGGCCCCTTAAGACTTAAAACTTAACAAATATGGTTCTTTCGTTCAGCTGACATATGCAAAAAGCTTTTTTTTAGGTAAATTTGCAATTCACGTAAAATTAACTCATTAAAAGCTTCTTTATCCCTCAATTTGTATTGTTTAGTTTTTCAATTCCCCCGTGCGAAGAACGGGTATACCCGCTAGTATATGTATATATATATATATATATAACCTAGTATTTTTTTGAGTAAAATTTTAAAATAGTAGCAAGGATGTTAGAAAGGGTACAATTTTTCCCATTAAATATAATTATTATCTTGCATTTAAATTGTCTCATATACACATACATTTATTATATGTATATCTACAATTGTATCGTTGTGTAATGACAAATAATAAAAAAAGGAAACCTTCTGCAATTTTTTTTTATCTATTACTACTATTAATATTTTAAAATTTTGTAGTTTAATAATTTTTTTAAAAATTTTCAATATTTTTTTAAAAATTAGCAGATAAAGTCTTACTGAAATACTAGAAACGAGATTTCTAATTACATTTGAAAGACTACGTTCAAAATGTAACTTTTATTTATCTATTATTTCCTATAAATCATTATCTATCAATATTAATCCAATATTACTTCTGAATATTTTTCAGTTACATCACATTTTTGCTTCACTTCTTTTTTTACAGGCTATAATTCTTAAATTTTAATAACAAACAAATACGGTATAAGTTATTCACTACGCTACCGTTGACGATCAATAATTAAATAAACCATATCTAGTTAGGTTTTTAATTAATAGTTACAGAATTTGCAAAATACACATTAAAATACACAGAAATGGACAAGCACACTTTTTATGCTTTGAATTTATAAGCACATTTTTCTACACATGTAGTTTTAAAATGTATTTTTTACATACACTATCTGTAAAACGCATTTTGTTATAAATGTAAATTGTAATGAAAACATTTTTTAAGAGTATTTTTTAAAAAGGACTTCTCTAAATGTATAATTTATGCAACCCACTTCTCTACATACATAATTTATAAAACTCACTTCGCTAATTATAAAGTTCGCAAAATTCACATTTTTTGCTTGTAAAACTTTTAAAATACACCATTTAAATTTTTAGAAAGAATATTTTGTACAACTACATGCAGAATTAGTAACTTTTTAAAAAAATTACATATTAAAGTTGTAGAAGACAGCTATTTGCAGAAAAAGTAAAAATAAGTGTTTTCAGTTTTACGTAAAAACACGTTCTATTGTCCACTCTGTATATTTTTTTCATCAACTGCGAAAATAGTCGGCCCCTCATAGTTGAGTTCAACTAGGTGTAGTTTTACATAAAGAAATCAGTTTAGCAAAATTTTTCTTCCTCATTTGTGCCATCCGAACTGCAATTTTATGTCATAGGGGAGAAAAGAAGAGATATAACTAAGTTGTAAACTCAATACAAAACTTAATAAATCGTAAGGCGGCTTTTCCTTTGGCGCCGTGGCAGCAGGGGTTGATAGCGGGTAGTCTCGTGCTATCATACAAAATAGTTTATATGCTTTTTACTTGGCCTAAGTCCTTATGAAACTCACAGCATTATTGAATAGTTTTTGATTCTGATGTGGTTTTATTTCAGAAGCCATAACAAGATAGAATTGAAAAGAAAGTTACTTCATGGATTTAAGTATTTTGGAATAGTGGGAGATTTTTTTTTTTACATTTGTCGTAACGTTGTGTGTTGGAATTTCTTTCTCAATTCATTAACTTAGGAGTGAATAATTCATGAATTCAAAGTCACTTATTTATGAGTAATTTCCTGCACCACCAAGTAACTTTTTTTGCATGCTACATTTTTCTGTTGCTATACCTTTATTCTTTTGTCCGCACACACACACACACATATATATATATATATATATATATATTGTTTTGTTTTAGCTTTGATTTTAACATATTCTAGTAATTATTATAGGCTATAATATTATCCTTTTATATTAATAGATTATGGTTTTATTTGTAATAATAGTTAAACTTCTCTAGGCATTTCTTACTTTCCCTATGGCCTAGTGTATTGGCAAATACAGGTGAAGGTTGGCTGGCCGCAAAACTTTGTTTAAATTTGCAATCCTGGTTCCTAGGGCCAGGAGTTTGCTATAGTACTACCGTGGCTAAGACTTTATACTACCATAACTATAGTTATCTTAGTTTTATAACTATTTTTGTGTATATATATATATATATAATATTATTAATTAAGTAATATTTTAGAATACTTATATCTAAAATGAAAAGATACAATAGTTTAGTACAATACATTTTCTCATTCTATTCAGAAATGTTATTTATTATGCAAGACGGTCATTTAAAAAAAAGACTTTCTATAAATGATTATTAAATTGGGAGATAAAATCCTTTCTTACTGTAAAAGTGTTTAGCAATCTATTCTTAATTTACAAAAAAAGTACTTAAATTGTGATAATTTTTTAAAGAAAATTAACATTTGACGGGATTATATATGTATATTTAATAATTTTAGACAATGAGGTTTTAAGTTGCTTCTCTAAATTTTAAAAAATAGCTCAAATTTAGAAACAAATTTTCAGATAGAAAAGGGAAAATATATTAATATTAACTCGTGTGATTGTAATACTACACACATCTATCATGCCACGTTTTTAAAATTTAGAGACATTCGAAAAATCTGTAATTTCTATTATATTTTAACGCTAAAAGTAGAATTTATTAGGGATTAAAACATTCAAAAAGAAATTGGAAAAACACAAAACACGTTATGTACTACAGAAACAGGGAATAAATCAATTAGAAATAAGTATTAAAATGTTATTTTTTATATGATACTGAAATCAGAATAATTCTATGAAAATTGAAAAACATTAATAAAAAATTTTCCGAGTTAACACAATAACAACATTTTGTACACGCAACTGAGAAAAAATTGCATGCCTTTGAATTTTTTTAACATTTAATATTTCATAGCCTTAATAAACATTTGAATTGCTTTTTAAAAAAACTAATGATTTTTTATTATGTTCTTGAAACGCTTTATTTCAAATTATGACTAATATCAGAATTTAAACAATCTTTAAAAAAGTTTATTTAATAATATCAAAATTCAAACATATTCCCTTTTTAAAAAAATATTAGTATTTTGAGTGATCTCTCAGAATAAATGAAACGAATCAAAATAATTCATTTTTTTATACCAGTATTAAAAAAATGTATTTAAATCCTCAGAAGCATCATATCGAAAGAAAGTAAAATCTGAATAGCTTAGATTATTTCACAATCAAATGCAATATTTTAGCATATCCGGGACTCAAAGATTAAAAAGAAAGAACAAACGCACGAATTTTGAAACTCCGGCGGATTTGAATAACTAGCGCTTCAACTTTTAAAATCACCTTATGAGGTAAGTTAAAGTTTGCTGATCTTCAACCTTTGAATCGAATATGTCAATCGAACTATGTTAACGCATGGGAAGTAAAGCGTTTTTTGCTCTGCGCATGTCAGACTTGTCTTTGTCTACTTTAGGCCTGTCTTATGAGATGGAAATGTAGTAATCCACCCGAAAGGAAGAGAAATTTTTTTGAAGTATTTTTCTCTATATATTGTTACTTTATTTTAATTTGATTCAACTGAAGCAGTTTTAAAGTATTTATTCTTTATCAAAGAAAATTTCATTTTCAGGTGAAAAAGATCTGTTTTTTTTTTTTTAAAAGCTCAGAATATTATCTGTTTGAAGTGTATGTTGCGTGTTTAAAAATGCTGCACAAAAAGACACATGAGGTGACGGACCTCATGATTTTGAATGCGGTTGCCGAGGACGTCTGAGCTGCCCACCCCCTTCTTAGCCCGCCAAAAAGAGGACTTAGAACATCGATAGATTTAACATGCATCAGCCCCTCTATTCAGCAAGTCTTCAGAAGGGTGAGTCAGTATGTATTTATTTACATCACACTATAAAGCACAATACGAGGGCGTAATTTTGAACCACGGTCAAATGTGACGGACAGGGACGTCTTAAGACTCTTTGAGGCCCTGGGCCCAGAGAAATGAAGGCCTTGGGCCCCTTGCAAAAGTAGGCACTGCCTGAGATCTTTAAAAGTAAACAGTATATAGCATGCATTGTCAAATACTCGTTCAAACGATAATTTGAAACAAATAAATATGCACGGCTCATAATCTTACGAACTGGCTCACTCGATGGCCACTTTTAGGTTAAATGCGTTGAATGATGTTAATGGTAATAGGCCAATGCCAAGGCATGGACAATGGTCATCACATAATGATACAGTCTTACCACTTATGCCAGTTTACATGTAGTTTGATAGTCCCTGTTTTTCGGAGAATATGCACGGGAATAATATTTGATCGTTAAAATTATCCGAATCATGATCTTATTAGGTAGAGGAGAGAACGAAACGAGGCCCCTAAAGGGCGAGGCCCTGGGCCCGGACTCAGTTGGCCCATGCCTTAAGACGTCCCTGGGAATGAGGTTTTTTACAACAAAAAGCAGACAAGGCAATTTTTCCTGAACTTTTCTCAGATTCAAATGAAGGGCTACTAAAATGTTTTCTGCGGATCATTCGTGACCCACGATTTAAAGACCCTCCTAAATTATGAGGCTCATATTTTGCATAAATCAGTTATATTTGGACTAAATACACGACAAAGTTAAATTAAATGTTAAATTTTAAATTTAATTTTCGCATTTTACTGTGATATCTTTTTTAAAAAAATTTTGGGGAGTCAAAGTAACTCAAAATAATAATAATAATAAATCCTTTTTACCTGAACTCTAGATTCGACAAGGTCCAGCCTCATCGCTAGAGCTTCTCTCATGAAGACATCGGGATAATGTGAAGCTTCGAAAGCCTTTTCTAGTTCCTCCAACTGCCAGCCATTGAAATTGGTCCGCGTCCTTCTTCGTTTGCCTTGGCTGCCACTGGTGGAGCTTGCGTCATTTTCACAGTCAGAGTCTCCTGTAAAAATATAAAATCATCTTTATTTTCTGCATCTTATGAAAATATTCATGAGACATTAAACTCTGCTGTTCATTAAATAAAATATTTCCTTAATTTTGTTGTGTTTGGTGGAAAAAATAAGTACGCTTATAAAGAAACGATTTTTAGAACTGTCTATAGAATGTATATATATATATATATATATACCTTTAATTAATAAAATTCAATTACTTTATTTTAGTTTAATTTGAGGGATCTATTAATTATTTTAGGAAACTTATTAGTCAAACTTACTTAATCCTGGATTAGAAGATTAATACAATCACACACATTATAAAGCGAGAGTATTAAGCCCACACATGCACAAACCGAAGAATATGTATCTTTTTGCAACAAAATAATCTCTACATTATAAAAAGAGAATAAGAGGTAATATATTTTTGGAATGTATTACCATTAAATTTGAGAACTATCTCCTCTCCTTTTAAGTTAATTCGAAACAATATTTGCTATTAAATTAAATAATATTCTGTGAAAATAACTTTTAGATAAAAAATAGTATATAAAAAAAAGAATTTGAATTATACATAAAATGAGAGATACCTTGTTTTCAAAGATGGATTTTAAGTATAAATGTGCAAATTATTATTATTATACACGTTTCACAGTACCACAATAGATAGGTGTAAATCGCCACTTAGTAGTTTTTGTGAGATTTAAACACAATAAAGGAAACATGTACTTCAGATATGAAAACCTCTTAGCTTTTCAAGTATTAATTTATATCGCTTATAGCTTTTTACTATAAAAATAGATATATGAAAATTTCATTTTAAAAAGTAAAAAGGATGTGGTTAAACAGAAAAGTGAAAGGTTATATAGTGAATTAGAAATTTTAAGTTTTTCCTTATAACATCAATATTTCTTGCAATAATTATATATATAAGGAGAAAGAGCCTCTCTTTCGTATTCACAAATAATCAATATTAGAGTTTATCAGAGTTTTATCATAGTTTTCTAAACTTTAGTCTTGATAAGTATGATAAAACTCCATCCAAATTTATCGAATTGGCCATCTATCAGCGACAGCAACAGCAGGAGTATTCTACACCTTTTTAAACAGCCTTCAGATCTGAAGAGAAGAAGATAGAACTGTAGGTAGAAGGGGCACCATATCTATCTACAGCATGTTCCTTCTATGTAGGCCTGCCCGAGAACTAAGTAGCGGATGATCTTGCCAAGGCGGCTGCCAGTGATCCCGTAGATCCGAGATCTACTCCAGGGCTAAAGAATTAATATGTAGATCCTGGGTTGTCCCTCCTGTACACCCACGGTACTTTCAAAGACACCCTGGATCCACCATATTATTCATGGGTTCCAGATCTTATCAGACGGCCTTTTCGCGATTTTCGACTGGTCAGCTGAGGAGCATGAATTTTGAAGGTGGCAAAAGAAGCTTCCCAATTTGCACCAAAAGTGAAATTAGTCTTTTTCTTCCTCAGCACATTCTGCAATGTCTGGGGTTTTCCTGTGAGGATGCTGTTGCTTCCCCCCTTCTGTTCTTAGCCTTTGTGCAGATTTATGGACTCATGGATCTGGTCTAGTGAAAGTAGACCAGATGGGAATTAGTCTCACCACCACCACCAAATTTTACCAATTCTCAAAAAATTTTGTACAATTTTGGTGAAGCAATTTTACTGCCCAGGAGTTACATAAATGGAAGAATATAAATTTCCTACCATTTATGGCTCTATTTAATTCTAAATTATTATTTGAGAAACATAATATATTATCGCTACATTTGTCAATTTTATGACCAAATAAAAAAAGAGGATGTTTCAAAAAATATTGGTATGAGAGAAATATAAAGTTTTTCTTATTCACCACACACTGATTTATTCCTAAGTCTTACACTAAAATTATTTAATTTTATAAATTGCTATGATAGTCCCATTAGTTTGATTTAAAAAATATTTAAAAGAATGGCTGATATTCCTATTATAAATAATGTACATTCACGCATATGTTATTACTCAGGTAAGTGAAAGGAAAAACCTTAGTTTCAAAGGTATATAAGTTTGCGTTACGCGACGTGTAGTGATAGATTATTACTAAAAAAGCAACAAAGGCGAATCCAACGAGTTTTGTTCCTTTAATATTTAAATGAAGAGGGAGGGGAATACATAACACTTAAAAAGATGACAGGTTTTATAAAATTTAAAACAATAACGCCTATTTCTAAGAAGAAGCATAATTGATAACTCACTCATTAATAATATAAATATCGTTATATTAATTCAAGGTTTTTTGTCGAACGTAATGATAGTGCTCACTTGACGTATTGTGAAAACCGCATAAATAAAATTTGAAGGATTCAAATAGCAAAAGCATTGTTTTGCATAAGTGATATATATTTCCTAACATAATTATTTTTATAATAAACTAAATATTAAATAATGATTTAAAAACCAAAAAGGTATAGTGTTTTTAAGTTTTTAATGCGATTTTTCCTTCTTAGGAACTTTTTCATTGGAAAAGACGTCCTTTTAAAACTAAACTATGTAATTAATAGTTATCAAAACTAAATATTGATTCAAAATGTAATTTGTTCAGTACTTGAAATGTATTAATTTTTCTACGTAATTACTACGAGTTGTTTTCCTGAGTTATCTTACATTTCGCAACTACAGTAAGACTTAATTTACATGCCAAAATAACTTAGTTCAAATGAAGTTTAGAATCTTGAAGATAGTAATATTTTAGCCGCGATTACTTAACCATCTTAGGGAAAAATAATGGGTTGTTTTGTAAATTAAAACGCTCTCGAAATTCTATGTGGCATATAGCAGAAATTTCGGGAAAGAGTTGTAATATTTTCAACCTGTGAATATATATCAAAGTTGAGATTTATTGTATAATAATTCATAGCGGATTTATATTTAACATAAACTTAAAACTTTAAAAAGTATTTAAAAACTTTGAATCGATAAAAGAAAGATGTAAAATGATATATTAATTTTTAAAAATAAAAAAGGTAACAGAAAAAGGCTGCACTATATCCAACACTCTAGAAACTTTTCACAGTGTTAATGTTTTAAAGTTATTTCTTTAATTGAAAATAATATTGAAGAGATTTAATTTACAATAGAGTTCATGCCATCGTCATTTAAAATCTTAAAGAGTTTAATTTCATCAATATCTTTTCCATCATTGATAGTCGTAAGCATTTCAGAGTTTTGCACGACCCCGAAATATTTTTTAAAGTAATCTGGAAAAGTTTTTACAAAAAAATTAATTAAAAAAATTTTTTTTTCATAAATTGTGCGATACCGATAATGTTTAAGTTACAAAAAAAAATCTTACTATTTTTCTTTAGCTTCCCAAAATAACTGGAGAGATTACAAATAATTCTTTCCACACCTTTAAGTAGTAGTAGTCTTAATTAAAACTCGTACTCTATATACGGTGACTAGTAATATGAAATCAAAGAGATAAATCTTTTCAAAGATCACTGATCAAAACTTTATTCTAACGTATTTTATTAAATAACAATCAATCAAACTTTTTCGTTGTCCTTCTCAAATAAATAAATAGTAGCTGAAAAACGAAGTAATACAATTTTATTACTAATGTTGCCTTCTGAAATTTTAAGTTTGTAATTTATAATTAAAAATAAAAATAAAGATAATTATATAATAATACATTTTCAACAGATATTCTTTACCTGCTGGTTTTAGTGCGAGGTAAATTAAATATTTCTCAACTTATTACTCCTTCTTAAGGAATATATATATATTATATATATATATATATAAGCCATTGTTGCTCCATATCCCTCAAAACCTGTTACCTGTAACTCCTTCTTAATCCACTAAAATTCTTTCTCGAAAAAAACTGTTTCGATTTTTTCTTGTTTTTGTTTTGGATTAAGGTTTCTTCTTGTATAATTATAGTTCTTTTTTGTTAAAACTTTTCTTTTTTTTTACGAGAAAACTTGCTTTCGTTATAAAACAAATCAGACACAAGAACAAGAAAAACTGTTACTAAAATCACGTCGTATCAGTCTCTTTCCGGTTATACAAGCCCTTCCATCCGAGATCCCTTCACTTTCATGAAATTAAACTTTTTTATTCTCTTTCCACCAAAAAACCCTCGCCAATAAATATCCTTCCAGGTCTCGATTTCATTCCAGACAATACAATTCCCGAGAAACTTCAATCAACGTCCACCAAATATTGTGCCAGGAAAGAGAGAAAGAAAGAGAATCCACACACCAAAACCACCTATCCGAATAGAAAAGAGTTTCAGACTGTATTACAGCTATCACTAGCATATAGAACTTGAGTAGAAAAGAGATTTGATAGTCGTCCAATCAGATGTTCGCTATCATTACTTTTTGTTCTCTTTTTTCTCTTAACCTTTTCTTCTTCTATCTCATATATATTCCGTTTGTCCTTCTATTCGGATTTCTGTTCTTGGTTTGATTACTTCTATTTGGTTCAGGTAATCATTTGCAGTTCCCGAAAGAAATAGAATGAGGAAGATAGGCTTAGGGTCAGTTTGATTTTATCCTTGGGGTGAGGTTTGGTATTTTGGAAGACTTATCCTATCCTTGGCGAGTTTGGAGGAATTGTTTTATTATCTGCGAGCAATGGGATGCAAAGCGATTGTTTGAATTGAGGTTTTTGTGAGGCGTTATTTTGACTTGAGAAAATTAAAGGAAGATTATTTATTATGTAGCTCTATTTTAAGTATCTGTTTTTTTTTTTTTCAAAACTGAAAAACATGAACATTTAAAGGAAAAGTTTATTTGATTCACATTTTTTCAGTTGTATAAAACATTTAAAACTGTTTTTAACTTGCCAATTAACTATTATTGTTGAGGGAGGGAGTGAATGTTAACGTCGCACTATTCAGCTACTCGAGGACTTTTAACGTTGTTATTGTGTATGTAGGAATTTTGCAAGGATCAATCATTTTAGTGTTATATTAACTAAATGAAAGCATACTTTGGCTATGTTTCCGAGGAGCAAAATTAAATTATCAAATTGTACGATGTATTAAAAACCTTGTGATAATTATGATTTAATCAAGAGGTGATATACTTCATATATTATCTCATTCAACTACTGTGTAATCTTTTTGAGAATTTTTATTGAATCACATATTTTAAAAGTTATTTGATAAATTTAAAAATTGTAATCAATAAGTCAATTAATTTTATAAATAATTGACTTTTCGAAAGCACACACAATTTATCTTTCCATACCTTCTATGCATCTTCGTTATATAAAAAGGAAAATTGTTACACACTTCTTAAATATATTACTATACTTCCCTCCTAATATATTCTTATATAATTATACTTTTTCATCATTATTATGCTTCTTAATATATTCTTATATAATTATACTTTTTCATCATTATTATATACTTCTTAATATATTCTTATATATTATACTTCCTCATTATTAAACTTCTACGTCTATTGTACTCATTTAAAGAGCATTGAACTTTTTCTATTTAAATCAATTTTTTCCTCTGTTTACGATAAGTATTAGATCCCCCCCCCCTACATTTTTTAATCGAAGTTCCATCTTCCATTACAGTGATGAAATGCATTTTTGTTGTGGACTTTTAAGTTTCAAATGCCAGTTTTGTAAAAGAGCATTTTTTTTATATTCTTTTGTTTTGCATACGAAGTTTTATTACTATTAAATACTTTACTTGAAAAAAGTGTTCTAAATTTATATACTGTTCTTTTACATTAATTGATTAAACTTCAAGTAAGTTAATGATTGTTTCTCTAACTCCTTCCTAGTTACAGGTATCTAGTTGCGTTTTCTTCAAGTGCATGCAACTTGTTCACATGGGCAACCCTAAAAGAAAATGTCCACGAACGGCAAGTTGGAACATTTCCGGAAATCTAGACCATCCAGTTCCATCTATCTCCTTTGCGACTTACCACCACCCCTACCCTTTTCCGAATGTCGTCTGCTTAACAGCCTTAGTACAGACTCTCTAGAGACTATCTGATGGAACAAGAAAGAAATGTTTCGATTTGGTTGTGAGGAAAACAACGAGGATGGCTCCGGAAATAGCATGCATTTGCGTTCATGAGACAATCTGTGAGGACATAGAGAATTTCCTTCTAATAGAAAGAGATTATCGATTCCAAGTGAATCTGATTACAGTGGTGTTCCTCCTTAAGTTTTATCTCAAATTGTTATAAATTAAATGGTTCGTGTTCCTTCAGAATTATTTCCTGTAAAAAATAAAAAATAAAAACAGAAAGGACTTTGTAACCTTTTCTTATAATGATATTTATTTAACGATTGCTTTTTTTTTTTCATAATCCCGATGTAAGCTTAACCTATGATCAAAAGCAAATTTGGTTATAATTTCCTCTTAAAAGTAATCTCTTTTCCACCTCTTTTCTTTTTTTTTTTCCTTCTTTTTCTTCTTCATCGAAGAATTGAAAGAAATACAGTTCTTCGTTTTTTTTAATAGTTATTATTGATAATAATCTGTTAAAGTAAAATTTTGATTATAGATTAGTTTTGATAAAATTTAATTTATGTTTTTTTAAAATTTTTCCTATTTCAGTTTATAGAACAACATTAAAAAGTTCGAATGTAAACTTTGTAGTAACATGAATGCTTACAGCTTATTTTGAAGTCTCCATTCTGTTATACATATTATACACCCAGGGGTATTTGTACAATACATATTTCGTATTATTTTATTATTTATTATTTTTTATATTTATTTTTTATATTATTTATTTATTTATGTTAGTGTTCCGGTGTGACTTATTTTTCAGATACGTTAAAAAGTTACTTCTATAATTATCAATTTTTGAGGGATAGAAATTTCAGAATAATATCAAATTATTTTCCAAAAGCTCAATAAATGCTTTGTTTTTCAAAAAACTTGAAAATGTTGTATTAAATCTCATTAAGTCCTTGTTAATATTTTAGTTTCATTAATTTTTATGAAATACATACATATATACATATCTAAGAAAATAAAATATACTCGAATACACTTAATTTTGTTGAATATATGGTTTTATTTATTTTATTTTTTTTTGTAGTATCCTTCAACACGAAAAAATATTTAAGTCCCTTTAGTTTCGTGTTAACCGATTTTCACTGTATTTCGGCGTATAATGTGTATTTATAGTTCCACACTGCTTTTTTTTAAGAGTGAGAGCTTTAAGTATATTCGCCGTATTATGCAGTCCTTTTTTGTCGTTTTTTTTATGAAGAAATCTGAAATGCACATGGACCGTACTCTTATCTCTTGAAGTTCAGAAATAGTCTGTGAATGGATAGTTAAGGTATGGAATGAAATAAAGCGGACAGTTAAAAAATCATACCTTAAAAAGTATAGTCTATCTAACAATCTAAATGGAATGAAAGATGAATATTTATTTATGGATCAGAGTAGGAATAATGGTAGGAAAAAATGAAGCAGAATTCTTTATTCCTTTAAAACATGTAACGGAAGATGAATATGCAGTTTTTCTTTCTCTCTTTTTTATTATGGGCAATATATATATAAAATAAATAGATATTAATTTGAAGAAAGATGGGAATAATGATTTTTTTAAAATAGTGTTTATGAATTTAAATTTGTTTTAGGTGGTTTCTGAAGTATATTGAAAGATGAGCCTCTATACAACGAACTTTTCCTATAACGAACTTTTTTTCGGGATTTAGAGACTTCGTTAAATAAAAGTCCAACTGTATTTACTTTTTACTGTAAAAAATCTTGTTAAACACAGATCGAGTAATTTTTTATAAAGGAATTTAAGAAAGGAAATTCAGAATATATTTTATTCATATGACAAGAAAAACTGATTGACTCAAATAATTGTTGCATTACCAATCATCAACCGAAAATCACTTTAACGACTCATAAACAGATAACAATACATCACATAAAACCTAAATGACATTTCCTTTTTATCGTTTTCACATGAGATATATTTTGTATCTTTTCAAACTGCTCTCTTAATACTTTGACTTTCTATTTAATACAATATTAGTATATATCCTCGAATAAAATTCATCCCAGTCAAACATCAAGCACAAAGCAATTGAAATCTTACGGAAAATTACAGTCGAATGATTTAACTGAAGAAATAAAAAAATGAGTAAATAAATAAAAACTCTCAAGACAGAGAAATGCATTTAAAAGATAAATGACCTTATCTACCTCTCACTCAGGAGAAATAGAAAGGAAAAAAAAAAGAACTCAAAGAGAAAAGGGGGAATGGAACAAAAAAAAAGTGCCAACTCCTCAGCTTCAATAATAATAATAAGTAGACGACACGACGACAAGTAAAAACATATGAGGAAAATGAATACGTAATCATGGTGACACGCTCCTTAAAAAATACTTACAAAAAATAAGGAGTAAAAAAAAAAAATGACAAAAACATAAGCGATACAAACGGATGGAGAAAAAATGCATTCGCTTTAATTTGTCTGACACAAATATTTCATCGCAGCATAATTTGTACGTTATAAACCGTACCATCCATTTTTTTTTTCTTTTCTCTTTTATCTTTTCTTCTCCTTAGCTTTTATTTTAAAATGCGAGGGGTAAGACAAATGAAAAAAAGGATGAAAAAAAACTGTCATTCTTTACACTACAAAATAAGCGAAATAGCACATTTATATTCAACCCATTTGTCGCCACACTAAAAGAAAAAAATATAATAAATAAGTACATAAAAATGTCGAAATGTTTTCTTTTATTGTTATTGTTATACGTGACTCTGAGCTGTAAAGTTTGAGGCATATTTTTTGTTCTTTTTTTGTTTCAGAATTTTTTTCCTTACTTAATTGCAAACGACAGATTTCTTTTTTGCTTATTTGATTTGCAGAGAGAAACGTGTGTCAAGATTCTTTTCTCGAGTGTTGTGGGTACTCTCTAGCACCGCCTTTTTCTTCCATTTTTCATTAATAGTGTGATTTAAATTCCTCTCTCTTCTTCGTGACTGCACGTTTAGGTTTCACATTCGTAATTACGAGTAAATATTTGTAATTATACAAACTTTCGAAATGAAGGCAAATGTGTTCGCAATCTGATTAGAAGCTTTGGTTTAGAATGTCATTGCCTTGTTAATTATTATGAAATTTTCTTTATTTCGTTGTGAGTTCTCTTCATTACTGATTACCTTTCCTTTATTTATCAAAGTTTCGCATTTGTAATTAACAATGGAGAAATTTCATAAAAGAAGAAGACGAGACAATTCAAGAAATAATTCTCAATTAAGATTTTGGAATAAATTATGTAACTTAACTTCTTTCAAGTTAATATGTATTGACAAGTAGTTTTAATTAGATACAATTTTTGATGAGATAGCTCTCTCTTTAAATCTTCCGCATCCAATTCCTGGCACATTCGAGATATTTCAGAAAAATTTATATAAATACTTTGTTTATTACTTCCGAATATTTTGAATTATTAACTAAAATATATTAGCAGTTTTCGAATTTAACTGTTTTAAAGTTATATCATTGCAATATAATTATTAAATAAATATTATCTAACAACTCGCTGTCATGAACAGTTTTCAGGTTATTTAAGCTGACTAATTTATAGAAATATACGTTCAAAATTTACAAAATAGAAGATAGTTGTTAATGTCATTTAACAAGATTAATGCTTTTTGAAATATGATTCAGAAATGTATCTCAATAATGTCGAAAGTCGCAAATAATATTTAGAAAAGTGTTTATAAAAACCATTTACATTTACATAATTCCACTTACTAGAGAAAAATATAAATGTTATAAATAAAAGAATCCTCTAAAGTGAATTTGAAACATATTAGCTTTATGTAGAATAAAACGCCAATCTATTAGAATTCTTGAAATGTTTGCATTGGTTTTATTATTCAAAAACTCTAGAATGGAAAAACAAATTCAAAGTTAGGCTTTATTATACATTTTAAACGCATTATTTATTTATTTGTTACTTGAATTATATATTATTTAAAGAGAGAAAGTTTTGGTGTGCATTCAACTTATTATTTATTATTCAATTTATAAAAAGTTTTTTTTTTTTACCTGATTTTATAACTTCAAGCAATACCTCAAAAACTGAATTTGAATCAATCCGAAAGTGTAAAACCATGATTGCTAGTAATTGCAATTACATGGAATAATTCAAAGATTAAATTACTATTTGCTAATTTTAATCTAATCCTTGAGTTTTTAATTTTTTTTTTTAAAAAGCCTGATTTTAAGATTATTTAAATTAAATCTTCTAATGGAGTCTTTCAAAACGACATTTGAAGAACAGAAGATTATGACAATTGAAATATTAAGATATCATGAAAATTATTCTGAGATGCTTCGTTTTCATTAAGGTAATTGAAAATATTCAGTGACAAAATGAGGTAGTATTAATAATTAATTACACTACAAGTAGCAAAAATTGTTTAATGTGATTTGACCAGGGCATCTATTTATTTTCCTTTCGATTATACGTTAAAACAATGCCCAAGCTTCAAGAGACACTTCATTTCAGTTCTTTGCATATTTGTACAAACGATTTTATGATATGAACATGAATTTACAGGAAGTAGAATCGATACAACAAAATAAAATTCTATTAAAAAAAACCACAAAATAAGAATAAAATTCAACATTATAATAAACTACCTATAGTTTTTACGGAAGTGGTATGTTATACTTTAAGCTATAATTAAAAAGCCTTTAAAAAAACGTTTTTTAAAAAAATCTCTAGAAATTATTACATACTTTAAACGTGCATAGAAAAGCAAATAAAAATCCTGAAGTATTTTATTACTTTTAACGTCAACAGTTTATTATAAAAATGGTATTACTTAAATTCAAGAATCTGGTCAACTAGAAGTATTTTTCTTTAAAGCGTACTAGTTATTTTCAATATTCTGAGAAGTCTAAACATTCCCTTTGACGATTTTCCTGATTTATAAGCTCAATTATGTAATCCCTACTCCCTCTTAAATTGGTCTTCGGTCGTTTCATATTGTATTTGTGATGCAATGTAATAGAAATGCGATGACATTCTAATTTAGAAGTAAATTATCTAGCAAGAAAACGGCTCGGAAAATTGTTTATTTTCGTCACAGCAATTTATCCATTTGCCTTGGACCAAAGACCACATCAAGATGCCCGAGGCAATGTATAGCCAATAGGTAAAACTGCAATTTTCCCCATCGACATTTCTTTTCTCCATCCGACCTAATCCCGAGTGAAGTTAAAAGAAAGAAGAGAAAAGAAAAATAATTTTCAGTTAATGATTTCTTGACATTCATCGTGTCATTTTTCAAAGCTACTCGTCGATAGTGCCATTTACACCGGCACTTTAACAAAAACCATTAGCAGCGAAACCTTCCAAGAATAATAACAATAAATAAAAAGAAAGAAAAAGGGAAAAAAGAGAGATAAAAACCAGCCCCTAACAACCCGGGATTATTAACATTTAGGTAATTGTAGAATTATTCAGCGATTGAAAGAGCAAAGGAAAGGAGGGTAATATAGCGTCTACAGGGTGGGAAGTAAGACGAAATGTATATAAAGTTAGGCGTGTGTTGTAGTACCATTTCTATCTAGCTACGCAATTAGAGATTATAAATTGCCCTGCCTTGTCATCGCTGCATACATAAAAAGACGCGTCTGACAGACTAACTTGGATTGAAGCAATGTTTTGTATTAAATAGCTCACCTGCAAGGCATACGTAAAAAGATGTTAACAATTATTTGGTCACAGCTGCATAGAGTCAGTTTGGAGGAGAAATAGATAAAATGTATACATATGTATAAATGAAAGGACAATTATTTCTCTAACTTCTTCTTTCTTTTTTTCTCTTTTTCCGTGTTTACGGATGTCTGTATGAATTTCATTTTTTTTCTTTCAACTTTCATCGTAGTTTAATTTTCTTGTCAGAAACTTCGTAATTGGAACAGGTGTAATTCTAATAAAAAAACAGAATAGAAACGAAATTATAATAGATTTGAAGGAAGTAATTTTTATTAAACGTCTGGACACTCCGTCTAGATAAAAGGATTCTTTGTTAAATATCTTTACGAGTGTTTTCTCTATATATATTTCATGCATTAATAACTGTTCTGTAGATTAATTGTTCTCACACGTGGCATGCTTATTACGAGAAAGTGTTTTGTGATAATTTAAAAGGGGAAGGATAGTTGCTTTCGAGCAATATTCACTTTTTAAAGAGGATTCTTATTAAATCGTTCATCTACAATACCTATTTAAAATTAACTGGTTTGAGAAATGAGTTGCAAAGTAGTAAATAAATTTTAAATCGTTTGTGAATGTTAACCTAAATTCACAACAAAGAAATGTAAATTTTGAAAATTTCTTACTTAAGTACTTAAGGGTTTTTTTTGGAGGAGGGTGGGATATATAGATGTCATGTAAGCCATATTGTTATTTTTAAAAGTGAGTAGATTATAGATTAAAAAAAAGGCTCTAAATTTTTGAATCAGAGCTGAAATTGTGTAATTTTTATGAAAGTAGAATCATAGAAATTTATAAGATATTAGAATACTGAGAGAAATACTAAAAAAAAAATCAAAAATTGTAAAAATTCGAATGTTGTTACTTAGTAATATTATTTTTTAAGTCTTTTGTATTTCAAATACACTTAATTCAAGCTAATTAAAATAGCTTTTACTCGATAATTTTTTTAAGTTAAGAGTTCTTATAAATCATTTTTAAGTTACTAATCTTGTCACATCCACATTTCTTTTATGTATAAGCAAAAGTCAGAAAATACCTAAAGATTTAATAGTTTTCCAACAAGATTATATTTAAGTGTTTTAAAATTGTTCTAATTTGCTTTGTTCTCGAAGGAAAAGACAAAAAAATAATAATAATAGAGACCAGTTCTGTTTTTTGTGTATATTAAAGAAATTCAATTTCTCAAGCTTATAATATCTTAACTATATTTTGAAAAATCGAAATCAATAATATTAGTATATTAAGAAATATGACTGCATTATTTTATATTGTTTTAAAGCGTCTAAAATGAGACTAATCTTCCATTTTAGAACAACTTTTTAAAATATGTTTTATACTTTATGATTATTTGTGTGTGTTGTATTACACCCTTAAATAGAAGAAATAACTTTCTCTTTTGGAGGGGGAAAACCATTTAACCATTATTGCAATCAAGCTATCCATATTTGTTGTAGATTAATAAGAAAATAATCCTCAATATGCCAAAAAAAGACCCGATTTGTATTCTTTTTTATTGATCCTTATTAGAGGTGTTTGAATCTATTGCAATCAATTCACGAAAATTTTATCCGAGTTCTTTTTATGAAACAATTGATCGAAAGTAAAACGAAACTTAGTTTTAAAAAATATGCCAAGCAAAGAGGGCGACTCAGTTGAAACTCTATTGAAAAATATTTCTTTCTTCGAGATCCGGGGAAGGGGCTCCATCATATTAGCAGTCGGAAACATTTTATGGCGTTTATAACGATCATATAAGTTATTGGGGTTCCTTTTTGTGGTAAAGACTTTTTTCCCGATGCATTTTTCATGATCCCTAATCAAGGAAACCGGGGGAAGGACCGAAGGGGGAGAGGATGGTAGGACTGCGCAACAATGTTTGTCACGCGAACAGAACATGAAAAAAAGAAAGAGAATATGAAACAAATAAAGCATAAAAGATTAAATCAAAATATAGGAAATCTGCTTTTCCTGGGAATGAAATATGAAATTGAAGTTGTGTCATTAAGAGACGTTTTTCTCCCCCTTCGATATAAAATAAAAGTTTTTTTTCCCTCTTACGTTATTGATAGAATTATTCGTATTTTGGATTTGTCTTCGTTGTATAATGGTACGGATAACAGAACAGATGGTTCTGACGGTTATAATGATTCATTTCATTTTAGGTCGGTGGCTGGAAGTAGACAAAAAGACATATATGACAAAAATTGTTTTTGTTTTTTTTCTCCCCATAAAAATTTGATTTCTCGTTTCCGCTTTGAGTTGAATTATTGTTCTTATGTTCAGGAATAATAAGAAAATTATGCTTCATTTGTCATTCAAATGATCTTGTAAAATCTAATATCGATATTGTAATGGCGGAAATGAATAATTGTTTACATAAAAGGGGATTTATAACTTTAGGTTATATATTTTCGAATGAGATTCTATTCTTAAAAATCTAACGCATCCTAATACATATATATGGCATTTAATTAGAAAGAAAGCAAAATCTTATAATGAGA
This sequence comes from Trichonephila clavata, assembly GCA_019973975.1. Lineage (NCBI taxonomy): Eukaryota > Metazoa > Arthropoda > Arachnida > Araneae > Nephilidae > Trichonephila > Trichonephila clavata. The sequence goes on from BMAO01005831.1 coordinate 67,168, forward strand.
AATTTAGAATTCCCTTCAAGAACTCAGTTCTATCGGTAACGATATAAATTTCAAGTTTGCATTCATTTAAACAATTTCTAAGTATAAATAAACATCTGTCTGTGGGTAGAATAATATTTTTATAGCAACTACTCATTTCACAGTTCTTTTACAATCGGACATTCAATTAATATTTCTCGAAATCACAAAATAAAATGCCGTTGCCACAAACGGTTTAACTTAAAATAAACAAATAATTATAATAAAGACATGTTCAAAAAATTAATTTAATTAAATTAAAGTCACGTAACACTAGCCACAATTCTTAACATTCATAAATAAAATTAATTTTGCTATTTGTATTGAGATAAACCAGAAAGTGTTTCTATGACTTAATTCATTACTTAAGCTATATATATATATATATAATTCAAATATATACACAAAATAGTTATAAACCTAAGATAACTACAACCATAATAGTATAAAATCTTAGCCACATTTTTATGTAATTTAAAGAAGTCTACAATAACCTAAGAAAATAGTGAAGATTATGTGAAAATTTTTAAAAAGTACAGAATCCTTTTTTAAATTCTGCATTTTTAGAACCAGTTCTTAAATTGCAACTTTAAATTGCGTTTTCAATAAAAATTACAGCTCTTCAGAACAAAATTAAATCTGGTCTTCTAATGTATATATAATTAGATATACAGACAGACAGTTTGATAGACAAATAGATAGACAGACATATAGATAGAAAGATAGATAGACTGACAGACAGATTAGATAGATAGATAGAGATGCATCTGAATTCCTTCCTTCCTTTTTCTTTGCTGCAATTATGGTATTATCATAGCCATAAGACCTGTAAAAATTTGTACTTATTTCAAATGGGCCATACATGGTTTTTTTTTTTTGCATTCAAAAAGAAACTATAAGAGTATTCCTAATACCTTATTTCTGAACATCAGAAACATTCAGCTCTCCGAAACTAGTCGTGTTTCCTCAAGATATTGAACATTTTATTACTTTAAAAAATTGTAAATTACTACTTCATGACCGAAATACTGAAGCAAGCAAACTTAGAACTCCCACTGTTCCGACGTGAGACAATAGTGTAAGTTTTCCCCCCAAAAATTCAATCTTCAGTTTGATAAGTTTAATTTGACCTATAAAGCGATCAGTAACAATTTACTTCTATCCAGAGGATCAAGTTGCCTAACCACTATTTCAACAAGAGGCGTCTTCGCTTAATAGATTCCCTTACTGCCGGCCCCTCCACTTATGAATCTGTTGAAAAAAATTCCAAGGTCTACCGCGGCAGATCGACCTTTTCTTCTTTTCCTACAGGATAATAAACACTTAGTAATCATCTGGCGACAGACTCTGAAAATTCGTGAGTCTTGCACCCCCTTTAATGAAAGGTACCAAAGTGGACGGTTTGTACTCTCCCGTGTGTATTTAAGCGGACTCCTTGCAATTAGGGTAGACGCCTGAACAGAAAGAGTGTTTGCACTTGTGTATTTTGTGTGGGCTTCAGTACACGTGCCGCCTCTAACGCGAGGTAGTTATTGCGGTTTCTGATCACCTTTTCTCCCTTGAAAGTAAATAAAGTGAACAAGTATGTAATTTGAGAAGGGGATTCGTCTGTGTTTAAGAGCCCGGTAAAGACGGTATTGGCTTAATGTAAATAAAATGGGCAAACGTGTGGCACAGAAAAGGAGCTTGGTAGCTTAAACCTAGCATAAAGCCATTGTTGGTTTGCTTAAAATTAGATTTAGAATAGAAAATGTAATGATCAACCGTTCCGAGCAAATGGACTGAAAAAGCAGTAATAGGTCTCTTTCATTTCATTTAAAAATAAAGTTTTCTCTCCTTTTATTTTAAAATAAGGATGCGAAAGTAAAGAAATTTGTCAATTTTAAATGTTGAAAGAAACAGATATTGACTTTTGTCAGTAGCAAAATATAATATTTAGTTTAATAAAGAAACACGGCGTTTTGGTTTAAGAGTAATTGTTAGATTTAAAGAGAAATTGAATAAGCAAATGAATAGTTGAAACAGAAATTTAATGTTCAGATCAAGATAAAAATACTTGTTTCAGAGTCTTATTTAAAATAAAGCTTTTATAGTTTGTATTTTCTGCGATAGTAAGATATGTAAACAATATATTTATTTCAAGATAATAAAAAAAAAACCATCTTTCCGCATGGCAACATGATTGACACGTATGGTTACAGTGTATAATTATGATAAAGTAAGCATACCTCTATAAATTTATGAAATTTTTTTATTAATTTTAAAAAAAATTATTTGAATAGGCATATTAAGAAATCTTCTTAAGATAGTTTAAATGAAAAAGTTAATTCTGAAAAATATGTAGATAGAAAATTATTTCGAAGAAAACAGCTATTGAAAGAAAACAGTTTCCTGGAAAAGCAGCATCAAAGTTTCGTAACACGAATATTTTTTCACAATCCAAGGACCTTTTATCTTTATTTTCTGAAATAAATTAAAAACGAATTTAAGTCTATGCAGCTACTTGGGGGGGGGGGAAGAAAACTTACATTCAAAGTTGTTCTGAAAGTATTTGCTAAGAGCCAATTATTTGAGAAGATTAAAGAAGTGGTGTGTGTGTGAATTTTAACTAGCACATCGAATAAATATATCGAGCTTTTTCAAAAAAGATATTTTTCCTCACACTTAAAGGTATTTTAAATATTGCACAGTAGCATAATGTACAAATTACTTATCAGACTTAAATTTCTTATAGATCATTAAGAATTATTAGTTTTATGAAGTTAATTAGCAAAAAATAGTAATGCAGTTAATTAGTAAATAGGTTAAAATTTATTTCCTTTACTTATTTTCTAACTTAAAGTAACAGATATGGGGTCCTTATTCTAATTTCATAAATTTTTGTTTCTTGGTTAATTTATTTCTTTGTTGGATTATAAATGATAATTTAATACAGCCATAAAAAAGGGGAGAAATGGTATTTAACTTAAAAAGCCAAATCTTTAGAAACAGAAACCATTTTAAATACCTCATTTTCACTATTAAGAAAGATTTAATGGTATTGCTTACATTCATTAGGATTTGCGTTCAGAAGTTATTGGAAAGCGCATTTAAAACAAAGTAAATACACATCATTTCTTCTGGAAAAATAAAATAAAAGGCCCTAATAATCCACTCAAATCTATCTTCAATTTGCTTTTCAACCAATCTCCAATTTACACTTTTATTTCATTTACCAAATTTCTAAGAATAATTTTCATACTGTCTTATTTAATAACTTATACTACTTAATAGTAATTTCCTCTTTTTAAAGCAATAGATAATGAATACCAGACAAAAACTCTCCAATCATCAAATAAAAAGCAAATGCCAATATTTTAAGTATTGAATTTTCTATAACTCAAGATATGGTGCTTTCAATGCTATCCTGGTAAAAACTTTTTATACAGATTTAGTTATGTTCTGAAATTTAGTTTTATTTTTAACGCATACAATAACTTTAGCTAAGCCAAAGCTCATACAAGTTAGGGTTAATAACTAAATGGCTCTTATTTAACGAACACCAACCTGAATTCATATAAGCTACAATAGTGATTAATAATTGACCTTCTAAAAGAAGAAAAGCCATCAATAACATTTTTATACCTTCCGTTCTGAACTTTAATCCTCTTCTTTTTATATCATGCATCTGTATTCTCGATAGTATGTATAAAACTATCTACCATTCTTTTAAAACTTTTTTCAATGGGGCTGCGGATTGGTATTTACCATAAGCAGACCTAGAATATTTCCCAGGTGCTGGCATCACTTTTTAGTGCGCTACCATATAGGCGATACCAATTGCCGCAGGTAATTTTGACGCACACTTTCCTCCCCAGAGGGAGGCACCTGAGCTCTTACGATACGAACTTGTTCTAGGAATTTTTCCGAGAGCACCCAAGCCATGCAAGCACTCAGGGAATCTTTTATACGCCGCATAATCATACGACATGGACGCTGTCGAATTTCTGCATCATGAAAATCCACTGACTTGAATTGGGGTTGAACCCGCAACATTAGGTTCAGCCATAAACCAACTACGCTACCCAGCCGGCACTTTTAAAGCTAGAAAATGTGGTTCATTCCCTTTTAATATAATTTTTTAAAAAAAACAAATTTTGGAACTAATTGCATACTTACCATAAGAAGTAGAATTGACAGAGGTTGAATAAATTCAAAACAGACGAAACAACCAAAATAAAAATAAAAACCTCATTAGGTTGACGTCTTTATTATCCACCTTAACATTTTTAACGAATACATAAAGATGCATTATGGAGATTCGGATCAATTGGAGCAGGATTTGTCACGCAGATAAGAAAAAAAATAGGCTCTAAAATATTCTATTTATGTGTAATTAATGGAGACAAATTAGTCAGGTGTGTTGTTTACTGACATGAGTACCACATTAGTTACACTTCTGCTTGCATAATTGAAGATAAGCTTATTGATCCATTTGATGATTCATCTAAATAAAATATTAAGCATTTAATTTCTAGTTTGATTTAATTTGAATTAAGAATAACTCTCAAAGTAAATTATTTCTTAACACCAATTTTTATACGAAATATTTGTTTAATTGTCTTTATATTATGTTGGTAAACTTCTGTTTAAAAAAGTTGAAAACTGACCAGAAAGGTAGCGGAAAATAATAATCAGATATTGTGAAGAAAAATTCCCACATTTCTTTTCATTTAATTAATCTGATGCGTAGGTCACTCATCCGGTTTAGTGGTTAGTGACGCTGACTGCTGGGCCGTAGGGCCTGGGTTCCAATCCCGGAGAAGGCATGGATGTTTATAAATGTATAGTGCCTTCGCGGCATCGGAGTACTCTAAATAGCCGTCGAGCCGCAAATCCTCTCGTGAGGTTGGTGGAAGGGAAAGAGAGGTGGAGGCCCCTGACCACCCCCCAGGGTGTCTTCCCTCAAAATTAGGGATGGCAATGAGTTAAATCGTACTGTTACCTGCATGGTGCCCAAAAGCTACGGCTAACGAATGGCGTCACTTAGCCCTTTACCATGATAAATCTCGTGGGCAACGATCTGGCTTTGCCGATTAGGTGGTGTTTGTAACAACATAACAATTTGATACTTGTATATCGAGATATTATACTTCTTACGTGCTATGACCGGTAAAGAAAGCATGGCGGCAGTAACCTAGTGGTTATGGTATTGAACTCGTGTCCAAATTGCCATGTGTTCGAGTTCTAGTACCACTGAAGACCTGCCATGTAGAAGGGCTCATGCAAGTTTAGTCTGTAGAGGCTAAAAGTCCTCTCGTTGGCGTGGATTGGTAGTTTGGCGAGGAGGTTGCCATCTCAGGATCCGTTCTCATCACTTTACCGAGGTTCAAAATTACGAGGTTCAGGACCTATGGTCTACGTGTTTCTTTATATTGCGACGTTAATAAACACTCATTCACTTCTGTTGAGAAAGCTTACATCTCTTTCTTCCCCAAAGAGACAAGATAAAAAAAAACATTCAAAAGAACTCCAAAAAGTAGAATTTCTTACCTGTGTATCTAGAAAAATTCTCCAATACTAAAAAAAATTAAATAAAAATGCACAAACACTCGCACAAGTCAGATTCCAGCCCTCCCAAAAACAATTATTTTAACACAATAAAAGATTTTATTACATTTAGATGAATACATTATAATGTTTGAAATTCGAAATGAAATGACAAATACTAAACTTATCATTAAGTTTATCACCTTGCGGCAAGTTTTATTTTGAAGTATAAGACGCAAGATGTATTATATTCTGATTCATAATAGATTGAAAGACATGATGTCAGAGACCCAAATTTTGAATGTGATTTAGATGGATAACGTCAGCAAGTATATCTTCAAAGATTTTGATGGAAAAGCTAAAATTTGTGAGTGAGAGAGATGAGCAGCAGGTAAAATTTAAATGAAATGAAGATTTTTTGGGGTCATAAGACTATTTCGCTGCTCTCCACAGGTAATTGTTTTGAAAAACTTTATTACACTTAATCCTTTACTATTGATCCTTTACTACTTTATCGTGTATAATGAGCTTTTATTATTATAAACTACAGATGAGAGATACCGGTACATGTAGGAAATAGACTATGTCATAGTTTTTTCCCGTAATTGCACTAAACTATTCCTGACATTTCGTTATTTTTCCAAAAAAGATAAGATATTTTAGAGGGGTATATAGATTTACATCAGATTATCATAACTTTTTATTCTGCTAAATCATCAAACTTTGCATCCATGCTAAGATTTATGTCTTTTCTTTCAAGATTTAAAACTGATTTTTTTAAAAAGTGTCACAAGATGAAAATATTTTATTACAACAACAAAAATCTCAAGAGTACCAGTGATCTGTATCAGTAAGAAAGGAATATGTAGAAAACTTCTAAAATCAAGAAAAAACGAAGATCTTAACCTGGAATCTATGGGAGTATTTTAACATACAAAATAAAAAAGAATATAGGAAAGAATATAACAATCTATGCCTTTAGCAAAAATTATCTAACAACTGTTTGCATTTCCTTCTCTTATAAACAAATGTAGTAAATTGTAAATAGTATTAATTGTCCTTATATATCACCAGAACACCAGTTATAGAGGAAGTTTCATAATACAATAATTATATACAATCATGTATTACAACTATTGTATATCTAGAATATTTATCATGCCTAGTTTGTAGTTCTCTTCAGTTTATGCATTTATATATACGAGGTAATTATAACTGAAGTTCACCTTCAAAACGTGGTAAAAAAAGAACGAAAAACAGAATAATTTCAAATTTAGAATGTATACATTTGAAAAGGAGAGAAACGGTTACGGCATTTAAAAAGTTCTAATGTGTATCAATAGATTTCGCTGCAGGAGAAACAAAAAAATTTTGAATCGAATTACAACGGCTTTGGCATGAGTTGCTATTAAACCAGCTGTACTATATATGGTTGTTTCGGGATTTTGGCGGAAAAAATAACTCCCAAATCATTCAACAGTTGTTCAGTGGCGTAACGTACACCCACCGCAACCACCGCGATGCGGGGGAGGGGCAGGATTCTAAGGGGCCCAAAGTCTATGTTAGGCTATAGTTTTGCAGTCCTTTGTACAACCCAGCTTGTGGCCCAAAACTTGACTTTGCAGGGGGGGGGGCAAATATTCTCCTGTACGCCACTGCAGTTGTTACATTGTTAACGAAAAGCCCATCCCCCACGGAATATTTCGTACCACATAGATGGCAAGATCGTACCACATAGGATGGGAAAAATCGGCTTTTAATTGTCCTTGGGCCAAAAATTTCATATAAAGCAACAACGAAAATTCCAATGAATTTATTTCTTATACCGTACCTATTCCCCCTTCTGCAAGTATATTCAGTTTAAATTAGGAGTTATTTTGAGCAATGATTCTTTTCATAGAGCATTTTGAAAGTGGGACTCTAATCATAATCACCCAGTACTCTTTTGTGAAGTAGCTCATAATTTCATCTCCTTAATAGGTTGGTCTATAATCATTATCTTATAACTAAAATAGAGTCTAAAACTAATTTTATTGTAAAATAATGTTCATAAAGAAGAGTTTATGTACCATTTCATAGTCAAAGCTTTCACCGCATTAACTGCAATTATTATGAGCCATTTATCATTCTAAATGCTAAAATCAACAATGACAACAATAAATAATCTATAAGTTATATGTTTAGGTAAATTATATACTGATATAAAAGAGAAATCATTAAGTTATGCCACTGTTCAAATGAAAAGAAAAAGCATGAACAATTTTACTTCTTATTGATTACGACTTCGAAAATAAAATGATTACATTAATGGAAAATAGAAAACAAATAGTATTTTTCATGAATTTATTTTATTCCAATTGCATGAAGAAATAATTTCGTATCATGCAATTTAAAATTTCAAAAATGTGTATTTGTCTCATTACTCTTTTGTTCTTTTTTAACCAACATAATTCCACATTTCGAAATTTTTTTTTGTAAAAAAACTTTAACTGTAACTATAATGATGAGATTTGTTTTTGTAAACTTCACGTTATTTCAGCAATGGTTGTCTGGGATAATTGAATCAGCAAAAACAATTCTCTGCCATCAACACGGGAAATAGAATAGATTGCTTTGATAAATTCCAATCACTCAAAATTAAAGCAGACAAAAAACATACACGCAAAACAAATTAATGAATAATGTTACCTGAACACAAAATTGTTCGTGACAACAGAAATACTTGATGTACTAACTTCTGTAAAGCATCAAACAAAAGTCAGCAGGTAGCTTTTATGTATGATAAAAAGTAATGGATTTTTTGTATATCTATTTCTCGTGAGTAGATGCATTCGATAAACAATTTGCTGCTGATTCTTATTCATACAATATTAAACAACCTGGAAATAACATGCGAATAATGGATTACTTTGATGGATGACTTTGTTATGTAATTGTCATGTAGGTATTTTACCATTCATTTTATTACCACTCTTTGCCATTGTTTACTTCATGTTCTTTGGGGGGGGGCAATGATGGGTAGAAATTTGATTTTCTCCGAAACAATTGAAATTCTTTAGTAAAATTACAATTAAATATATATGTAAAACAATATGAAACAAGAAATTTGATTTTGTGATTTGCATGAATTAGTTCTGTAATTGATTGTAGTTCAATTTACATTATTAAATGCATTGCCTTTCTTATAAATCTGAAAAAACATACTTTATTGCAGCGTTTATGAACAGGGCTCGATGAAAAAGTCACTGGAAATCCATGAATTTGTAGTTTTTAATTAGTGTCATACTGGAAATATAGAACGATAGTTGACGAAACATCTCACAATATTGCAGCATGATCAGGTGCCGAACTAATAATTTTCTTTCCTAAATTCCATAAAATGGATTCCCAATCGAGAAAATCACTACAACTTTAATTACATATTTAACAATATGAAACAAAAAAATGTACTTTTGTGATTTGCCTGAATCAGTTCTGCAATTGATTGCAGTTCAGTTTTATATTGAATTCCTATGATTTCTTAGAATCTGAAGCAATATACTTGATTTCGGGTTTATAAACAGGGTTCGAGGAAAAAGTTACTGAAAATTGATGAATTATTGTCATACTCAGTGGAGTAGCTAGCTCTGAGGAGGCCCTGTATCAAAATTCATTTGAGACCCTTTTTTTAGATATGTTAGTAGACTGTAGTTACACATGTTGGAGCCCCTTTTGCTTGGGGACCCCGTATCAATGATACGGCTGATACGCCAGTAGCTACGCCCCTGGTCATTCTGAAAGTATAGAACAATAGTTGGAAAAACATCTCATAATATTGCAGCATGATCAAGTGTTGAGGATGACAGCAGAACTAATAATTTTCTTTCCTAATTTCCATAAAATGAATTCCCATTCGAAAAAGATCGTTACTACTATTTCAAGGCTACCGTAGTGGTTTCAAAGCTCGCATTAGAAAGAATCAATGCCTTATCTTTATTGTCAGTGACAGCTAATTATATCTTTCATTTCTTTTCCTCTTATAAATTCCATACAGTAAATTATAATAACAGATGTAACTGCCATCAAGAGTATCACACTTCAGTTTAATATGCTCTTCATCGAAATTAAGAATCGAACAAAATTACACAGATATGCATTCTGTGAATTAATATTTGCAGCTTCAACTCCACACAATAATAGTACATATTAATACATACGTCGCACTCATATATAAACTTATGTATTATTATTCATTTAATATACATACGCACGCACAAGTATACAAAAAATGTATTATTATTCATTTAATTACAATTTATTTATATAGTAATACGTTTATATACTTAAAACAAAAAATTGATTCGTATTTTTCAATAAAATTTATAGAAACACATCGAGTTCTAAATATCTCTCATTTACGTAATTATTCTTAATATACAATGTATTTTTTTTCAATTTAATTTTATGCATGTTTTTGTAAATTCCACTTACATACCAGAAAAGTTAAGGCGAGGTGCAATCCATTTGAGAGGGTTCACTTTTTCTACTTTCTCCTAACAAATATGTTGCATAAAAAATAATAATAAATGCTATGAATCATTGCTTTACGTGTAAAATAGACATTAAATGTCAGTTTTTTAAGATAAAGTAAAAGGATAAGAAAGACATTTGAACTAACAATAAATCTCTAAATTTCCAAACGTTGCCTCAAGAATCTTTAAGGGTTAGTTCAGTTCTAACTAATTGTTATTTATATTATTTCTTACAAAGATCTTTAATGGTAGTTAGCAGTAGTTTGCAGAATTTTGTAATACTTGAATCAAATACAGCTTAATATGGTTTTTGCTTCAAAATATTTATTAAAGAAATCATCCGCAGCATAATTCCTTTAAAATAGATCTTTTGAGAAAGAAACAAATAATTATCTTTAGCGTGATTAGTGTATGAGAAACATTGCTATGGGACGAGTGGAAGAAAAAAATTATTTTCAAAATCTCCTTCAACTTATTTTTATTCACGTATTTTGATACAAACAAATCAAAGACTGCTTGCAAATAAACATTTATCAAATTTTATATGAGTGTAAACAACTGTTTCTAAAACTAAATAAATCCCTAAGCATATACTTCAAACAACGAGGTCCTTTTTGTCAAATAACTGTATTTTAAGCCGGTTCGTGTGTTGCTTAAAATTTTACAAGACAGCTTGTAGGCCAAATATTTATACTCAAACTTACAATCAGTCGATGATATTTCGAAATTATACGTTGTCAATTCCCAAAGGAGTTTCGGAATAAAGGAGCAATTTATATTTCTTAGTATACATTAAAGGACGTAAAAGTATTACAGTAGTCTGCAACTTTCTTTTTCTTTCGTTTGTCGTTCGTTTCATGTTGAATCGAAAATTCTTGGTTCGACAAACAATAATTTTGGAATTTCATGAAAGTTCTGTCTTTGTTTTTTACACACACACACAATAATATAACTACATCTTTAGATTTATTTTACAAATATACTTCTTTCAACTTTAATAACAAGTTTTTAAGGTATAATGGAATATAAAGCAATGGATGCAAATTATAATTTTTTTAAATTAAAACTTTCATCATTAGCCCCTTCCAGGTTCATTTTATTTCTGGATAATGGATCAAAAAATGTCAAATTTTTATGCATATTTGCAAGCCTACATATCTTTTTAACACAATAGCACCATTCGCATACAAAATTTCCTAAAGATTAATGTAAAAAAAATCTATTTAAATAAATGCGTAATTTACTTATTAAGTTGGCTTTCTGTGTGGCAGAAATCATTAGACTTTGGAGTCAATTCTCACTAGTTATACATATAAAGCTTAGAATAACTGGCTTTTATCTTGAATTACAAATATTTTATTTATATCTTTTTTATTTACATAAGTGATTATGAAATAACTAATCAAAATTTGATCTTGTATGATAAACTTGAAAACACGGTACTGCACATAACCTAACATCGCAATCTAGACAGCAGAATCTTGTTTCTCTTCTTGCCTTCTTGCCGATACTACTCTCTAAGCAGCAAATAATACACTGTGTTGGATTAGTTTTCTTCTCTGTTGGGGAAACGTAGTCAACAAAGTGTCTTTCAGACAAGTGTGAAAAGAGGTGCTCACAGCAGAAAGGCGTCATCTTTTTGCAGAAAATTCCACTGAATGGTATTTTCAATTAATTGAAACCATAAAAAGCACATACGAAATAATTCGCGAAAGACCGATTGCACGGTGCAAATTTTTATAGTGCCCGAGGCACACTCGGGATAAGCCAGGATGGTGCGTTTCGTCTGCCCGAGCTCAGCTCGCAAAACCCCGGGAAGAGGTTAAGAATCAATTTTCTAAAGAATACCTTCATCTTATTTCAAAGAATGGGACATTATTTTTATCCAAAAAAAATCTCACAATAAATAAAATTAATGAAGTTATAACGGATATAATCAATTATATTGTAGTATACTCTTAGTTAAGATTTGGAAATTTTAATAATCCTTACCTTAAAAATGTAAGATTAAAAATCCATTTGACATTGAGATATAGACAACAAAATGTGGAATACATAGTGAAAATCGTGGTAAGTTATACAGAAATTAGCAAAATTTTAAACTATTCTGGTCTTCTATTAAACATAAAAGAAAATTTTAAAGTTAGGGGAAAAACAATTTTATTTTTTTCTAGTGTTCAAAATTTGAGCTCAAACGAAAACTATCTAATACCAGTTGGTTGGTACTTTTCTAAATCTTGCTTAGGGTTTATTTCATATCTTTATTACATATATGTAAATTTCTAAAATTTCACTACATTACATATTTTCCATATTTTTGCCTTGTCATAAATTCTTCCTTCTCCCCTTAGTTTCTGGTTCTCTCATCCAAACCAGAATTCAGAAGAAAAAGAATAACTGATTCCAATATATTTACAAAACCTTGTCAGACAGACTACGTTGAGAAAATACCGATGCATAAGAGAAAAGTGCCGAGATGAACTAGAAGAAAAATCAAATTTCGCCGGAAATTTTAAATTTACTTTCAGAAAAAACGACAAGCCGTGGTGAAGAAGATCTGAAACCGCACGATTTTCATTCCATCGTAACGCACCTATACGGAAACAGAACTGTCTTATAAAATATTCCATTTCATGAAAAAAGAGGACAACTATTTTATAACCTTTAAATATGGAAAAGGTTGCTTCAATATCTTTTGCAAAACACATGATCCTTTCAATGGAGACTGCAAATTCTAGTAAATCGAATTTATGCATGTGTTCTTGATAGGGTGTGGTCACATACACAGAATTCGAGTTTTGGTTGAGAATCAAGAAAAATGGATCTCAAACCCCTACCCCATGTAAATGTATATCCATACGGAGTGTTTTTGTATTTTTGTGGGAGTTGTTGGAGTCACTATTTTTGTTTAGAAGTTTTTGTTATTTATTTAAATAAAAAATTGGAATCATGATTTTCCGTAAAAAAAAAAATCAGAGAACAATAAATATATAGAATAACTTGGAAGGGGTTTTAATCATTTTTTAAAAATATTTGTGGGGAGATTTTTTTTATAAGAGTTTGAACACAATACAATGGAAAACAATTTACTGCAGTACCTTTTAAACTATTTTACACAACTTATTTTAAAAACATTCGAAATGGAATATAGTTTTCACAATTGGATAATTTTGAAAAGCCCTCTTATTTTAAATCGCAATAAATAAGCTAAAATGAAAATTAAATTTGATTCCTCATCCTAATTCTACTTCTTCATTAGTTCATCGAAGGAAAACTTCGGGTTGTTTTTACATGGTGTCATCTATTTATTTTTCTTTGAGGGAGTGAGGGTGATATTAACGTCGCCCTATAAAGCTGCACGAGGACTATTGGCGACGGACCTCGTAATTTTGACCATGGTTAAGTGACGATCATGCTTCCATCTCTCTTAATTTCCATACCACACCAACGGGAGGACGTTTGAGTCTCGATATATTTAAAGTGCTTCGGCTCCTCCTGCAAGGAGGGTCTTCAGCGGTACTAATTTTTTCTGTAAAAGTCGATTTTCGAGTCGACTGTTGAATCTATATATTCTATCTTATTTTTATTTTATCTTATTATTAGAAACACATAAACCAGTCGAAATAACAAAATGTTTATCATATTAAATTTCTCATTTTGCCAAATTAACTACTTAAATTCCTATTGAAGCCAAAGATCAGTTTTGTATCATTTCAAAAACATTCGATCATCTGAGACTTACAAAAACATGAAGGAAGTTTCCAAACCGAGCAAAATTTTCTCAGTGAATATACCATAGTAGAATATGCAAATGATTAGTACTTCAGATCAAAGACATCAAGTGGGCCTGCAGTTGCCATCAACAAGAACTATGCAAAGGGATAAAGGATATTTGCAAATTTGAAGTGCTGAAGTTGTTTTCTGTGCAGTTTTTTTACGTGAGTAGCTTCAGTAGGCTCTCAAAAAGAATACGATATCAATTAAGCACGTTTCTGTGAGTTCGAACGAGGATAAAATGTTATCTGCAGAGAATGCAGATTATCCATCTGAAAAACTGTGATCATGATGGACGTAAGAAAGCAGCAACAGAGATGCAAATCTGAAATCTATGGATACAAGAGCAAAGGACGAACTGACGCCATCGATTGCGCTAGTCTCATCGCATCACTACACGTGATGACAGGCACCATGAACGCATGGCAGTGATGGATCGTTCTGCCAGATCTGGTACCATATCATACTAAATACTGTCTGTTCCATAATAATCGGTGTCCACACGTATTATTCGACGTTATTTGCAGCACAGTCGAATGTCAGTAAGGCGTCTATTTTTGCGATTGCCCCAATCAGGAAACCATAGGTGTTTGCGTCTACATTGGTTCATTGAATGCTGAACATGGACAATAGAATGGCACATAATTACAAGATGAATTACGAATCTGCTTGCACTCCAAAATGTTTGGTTTAGAGTCTGGATACGCTGTAGGGATTGGTTGCTTAAGTGTTGCTTTATACATCAATATACGGGTCCAGCGCAAAGCTGAGATGATATTGTATTCCATTCCCGTACCTCTTCTACGCATTACCGATATAACAACAATCCAGAGCTATATATTTGAGGTTTGGAGTCTGTTGTCCTCATTTATCTACAGAGTATGCCGGCTGCCACATTCGAACAGGAGAATGCACCTCTCTTGGCATTCAGTATGCAAGACCTTCTCCTATCATTTTGCATTACTGCCTTGAACTGCCTGTTCTCCTGATCTCTTGCCTGTTAAACATATCTGGCTGATGAATGGAGAAACGATTGGCCTGCCCTACACCATCTCCTGCTTCACTAGATTGACAGTGTGTGTAAATACACAATGGGCTACCATACCCAACAAGATATCCGAAACTCAAAAAAGCTGCTGCTTCCAGCAGTGGTTATTTTCCACCGCAACTATGTGGCAACAACACTCAATGCTGATTTCATCGTCTTCCTCACATTGCTGATGGTTATACTTACAGTCATTTGACCTTTGTACTGTATGCTTTCTTCTAATAAATTTGACTTTAATATCTTTTAAAATTCTTGGTATTAGATTTAAGGTGGCCAGCACTGCACTTATAGTATAATATACTTTTAAACATTGTTTATCTATACACCTGAATTTTTGATTATAGATATTTTCTAGTACTTACAAAGCTATTAAAAACAATTTTACTTTATTCTATCTGTATACAAGGATTCTGCAATTAACAAAATTAAAAAGTACTAGTAATACTAAATTTTAAAGCAAATATTGTTGAAAAACTTGATTCATTTATTCGATTTGAGCTAAGCTTGGAGTAAAATAATTTTTAAAAATCCATTTACTTATTTCCATACCATATAATTAAAAATTCTAAAATTCAAAGCAATATTAAACAAACTAACGGCTCATTGTGAGTTATATTTTGATTTTAAAATATTTATTTGATCTCTAATGTTAAATTCAAAGCAGTGTACTTTCCAAATAAAGCTATATTTGCTAAATAATAATAAGTTAATGTCTCATTGTTTTGTTCTAAATGTAATTTCATCAACTTTTATTTGTTAAACACAAATATTTATAGTAAAAAAATACATTTCACAAAGACGTGTCATTTTTACGAGACAATTTAAAAGACAAATTTGCATAACTTAAAAGAGCATATAAATATGCAAAGCAATCCGACACTATAATTGATCACGATTTTCTTAAATTCATTGGATATACTCATAATCACAAAAGGTTCTTTAAAACACTGAGAAAAATTTATTTGGACACTTAAGAGATTAAAACAAAAACAGAACCTTCGGAGATAAATAAAGTTATTTACGTCAATTGCATTAGAATATTGCTCTATTTAATAAAACACATCTCGCAAATGGCTAATACGAACAATCATTATTTGTCAATGAATAGAACAAATAAAGCTCCTTAAGTGTTTGCATTAGAAGCTTGATTGTCTCAAAGCACGTTACTTTGATCCTTGCTCAGGAGAGGGAAGAGTGAGAAAATGAGATTTTAAAGCCGCCACATATTGTTTGAGGAGCGAGTACATGCTCCTCAAATAGAACCATTTGGATCTTCCCCCTTATTCCCATCAAAAACAGCAACAACAACAAAAAAATATTCTTTCTCTCCCCTTAACGTAGCATCCCGAACCACCCCACAATACATAAAATAAATAAACAAGAAATAAATGTATATTTACCGAAGAACATATTCACAAACAATTCATCCAGTTTTGAATAATTCATAAACTTGATAACAAAATCGCTGACAAAAAGCTTTTTTCCCCCCTGCCTTTATTTTTAAAAGAAAAAGAAAAATGCTCGGAAAATGCATACTTTTAGTCGAAAAGAGGATAGGGATTTAAGGAATAAAATAAATAAGTAAAAAGAAAACACGTGCTCACGAATATGACGCCGGTATCTTGGACTTCTCTGCCCTGATTGGCCAGCGACGAATTTCTAAATCTCATCTTTCTAACCAATCGATTGGAAGCCTTTTATGTTCGTCTTTTCCTTGTCATTTATTTATTCAAATCATGACAACGATGGTTTCTTGTGGGCTGAGCGAATTCGCATAACGTAATGCAAACGGGAAACGTTTATAGCTTCTAGGGCAGAGGCCATTATGGTCCGAAAAATATATTCTCTCTCCCAATTTCGACAAATCACCACTGGGAAAACGAATTACATTGGCATGCCAAATGAATTAGAGAACGGGAGAAATGAAATACATTACGTTATTCAATGATTCTAAATCGAATTTTCTTCCCAACCGTTTTTCTTTTCTTTTTTGGTGTCCGTTTGTTCAATCGCGGAATCGTTATAGTTCTAAGAGAAAATCTGCAGCGTTGGGTCAAATTAAGGAAGAACATTGAATTCTGTGTTTGTAATGTCTTTCAAATGGAGTTATGTCTTATTTGAAATGAGGAAAATGGTTTTCGATAAGTTCCGGAGCCGATGCAATATTTATTTACGGAGGAGATTACTAATATTGATTGTAAAGGCTCATAAATAAGGGAATTGATTTGGAATAAGGTTTTAAAAACTTAAAGCTCATTCGATTTTTCAAAAATTATTTAGCTTTTACTAAAAAATTAAATTTTTATTATAATGATAAATAAGATATTTAAAGAAAATGTAAAAAAAAAAATTATGAGCATCAGTATTTTGGACTAGTTTTCATTTTTAGAAAACAGAAAATTTTTGTATTCCCAATTCGTATGCATAGCAATGTACAACAATCATCTTAAACGGTTGCTTTCTGATTCCGGGCCATTTTTGAATATTTAATTTTCATTTTTACTTTAATTAGAAAAAAAATTATTTCTATTAATTTATCTATACTTGAAATACATAAATAAAGCAGATTGTTCCAAGCATTTTTATGACTACTTTAACTATGATTTATTTAATGCTCTATATTATTTTGAAGCTCCAGATAGTTTTTAGTTCTGTGTAATACATAAATTTTAATAGAATATTGAAATAAATTACGTTCAGCATTCTGTCGGACATTATAATAAAAACATAAAACTACTGAAAAAGAATGTTCTTATTTATTTTTATTCGCAGCAAAAAAAAAGGGAATTTGCGTTATAAAGTTTACTTTACTGATGTTCTAGAGACAAATGCAAACATCTGTATGGCAAAAAAATATGAGCAGAGAATTTTGATTCATGTGTAAGTTTTACGAATTTATTCTGACGAAATTTTTAAAAAAAATCTCTGCTTTGAATATTCTTAGAAAGCAAACAGAATAATTTAATCTTAAAAACTGACGTATTAAGATGCTCTCTTCAGTGATGTATACTTAAACTCAAAAGAGTTACTTGAGAAATTTGTATAGCAAAACAATACAATCACTATCATTCAGTTGTGTTATTTTTTTATTGGTACTTTTCCGTTTCTCCAGTTCAAGCGATAAAGTCGCCAAAAATGATACAATCGACGCCAAACAGAATATTACCTTATATCATCACATTTCAAAACGAGTCGCGGTCTTTTCTTATCAGTAACGTCTTTTTCATAATACATCGAAAATTAATTTTTTAAAAAAATGAGAACTAACATTTATAACGTCTTTTTTCTGTGTATATTGTGTGTTGTCGCCAATAAAGCCTGCTTGGCAGGATTTACGTGGGCGAAACGGAAAAGTGCCTTTTTATTAATATGTAAAGGAGCATTTTCATGAAATTTGGTTTTTTTAAAAAAAAATTTCATTATGAAAAATAAAAAATACTATATCTTTCATAGAATGTATGTAATAAAGTAATAACCCCAGAAAATAGTTGTATTGTGTGCTTAGTAAAACATCAACATTTTCCATTGAGTATTAGGTTAAAACATGCTCATTAAAACTTCATTTTACTTTACAGTAGAAATTTTAAAAAATATGTGTAGAACAGCAATAATTTAAACATATCCATTGTACATTCATTGTAATCATTTGAATGCTTCCAGTGCAAATTTTTTTATGCAATATTTCTTTCTAAATTTCTTGAATATGTTAAATAAACATCAAAGCTGTACCTATTTTTATCTTTTATAACCAGAAAAGCATAAAAAAATCAAAACTATTGCATCATTTTGATTCTCATGAGTAGTTTTGATGCATCACTAAAATGTATAGCATCAGCCATATTAAATTACATTTCAGATAAGTAATTTTACATATTAAAAGCTGGCGGAATATTGAAAAGGATATTTCAATTCACTGTTCTAAAAATTATCTAGTCATTTTAAATAATGAATGACTTGTAAGTTTTAAGAAAAACTTGTAGTGTCTGTTTCTGAGTTTTGCATAAATAAGATATTGATATTCTGTTAAATAATAATCTTATAAGAAAATGTATATATATTGTAACTGAATCGTGCTCATTTTTGTTTCATACCTAACAGAAAGTTTAAAACTTTGAATGAATGAGAATGAGAGAGAATATTAACGTCGTACTGTTCAACTAACCAGGGCTTTTGGCGACGGACCTCGTAATTTTGAACCTCGGTCAAGTGACGAGGAGGACACCTGAGGTGGCACCCCTCTCTTAACTATCCCACCACACCAACGGGAGGACGTTTGAGATCTCGACAGATTTAACGTGCATCACTCCCCTACACGGCGTGTCTTCTGTGGTACTGGGCTCAAACTCATGACACGCCAGCCACGAGTCCGATATCTTGACCACTTGGTTACCGCGGCCACATAAAAATTTTAAATAATTTAAAAAATAATTTAAAAATTAATAAAATAATTAAAAATTCATACAAACTATGTAATAGATGGACAATGTAATATAAAAATAAAATAAATAAATAAGGAATAATATTTTGCATAGCATATTACTTCTTTTAGTGCTATTCGAAGCAATGCCTAGTCTTATTAAATAGAAACATGTAGTTAAGCAGCTAAAAAAGTTTGATGACTTCATATAGTTTCTTTGATAAACCTCGTTATTAAATACTTAACATATAAAATTCTGATATTTTAATACAATTATTACCTTGCAAATTCAAGCATCATAACATTATATCGAAAGCGAAATTTATAAGAATTTAATTTTAAAATAAATATTTTTTCACGAAATTTTATTCAAATCATTATTACAATAAAACATATTTTTCGAATGAATCCCAATTAAATGTGATAAAATTAACATCTGTTCAAATAGAATAAATTAAAGTGTTATTCATAAGTATAAATGTATACATGCTTATTGATTGTAGCATACATGTTTATTAAATTTATGTGCTACGTTTAATAAACAGATATACTTTACAAGAAGATAGTCTGAATTCAGTTACTGTTGTTGGCAGGTAAGAGGAATTTAACTAAATAATAGCAAAATAAAAACGTAATTACTTTCTAAAAATAATATGTATCCCATATAAGCATACTTTCTCATAAAAAACATATTGTGTCTTGACAACAATATTTATTTTATCTTTTCATATTGAACCGATTTTCATGTTTTTATTTATTAATGATGATTGAATTTATTGACTATATACTGAAGGATAGATGTAGATTGATAGATACGTAGATATATAGGTAAATAGATTGATAGACAGATAGATAAATAGATAGATACACAGATAGATAGATTAATAGACAAATAAATAGTTAAATAGAGTAATTCCCATTTAAATTTCTTTCAAATATTTTATTTAATTTATGCAAGACTTGAACCCACCAAGATGTCACGTGTTAATTTATTCTTTTAGTTTAACCACCTAACGGGAAATACCATTTAACTGCAATTTCATCTCTTCACAAACTGCCACGTTGACACATTTCAAAGTAAGATGATGTAAGTACATCAGTCTCTAAATCTGACCAATAATCAGAGCATTAAATACCGTAAATCATATGATTATAGAAGGTGCGAAAAGTTTCTGGTTGGAAAAGGTATAAAAACTGAGATCTTTGGAATGAAAGAAAAATGAATGACTTTGTCTATTGTCATAATTATGTGTGTGGTACCATTGCTGCCTTTTACTTTGTGTATCTCCATCAATATAATGTGGAATTAAAATAGAAAATATTGCTTCAATTAATCCACTGCAAGCAGATAAAAATGTCTCTGCACAACGTTTGATTCCAGTGAAAACAATACATAAAAATACTGTTACGAATTTTGTGTAAGGAATACTAAAAATAGTGTAAATTATCTATATTTGGATGTATAATAGTTTATATTACTATGTGCTGTATTTGTAATATTCGCAAGCAACGCCGCTCCTTACATTTTAATAGCGATTCAATGGAAACTTGGCGAAATCTTAGTGATAGAGCCAAATTGGCATCATTTTTGGCTACCATGTTGGCGACCATTTTCGGCAAGTTCGTGTCCCTATGGATTCTTCTGAAAATTAGTGGAGAAATCTACTAATATCACGATGTGGACGCAAGCAGATTTTTTGAGAAAAATCTGTGAGACATATAAATAGGGAGTCGCTCACCGAATTAGAGTTAGTCTTGTTTTGACCGTTGAAGAGTTGTCTTGATTTGATCATGAAGAGTCAACCAGCGATTTGTTAATAGTGCGGCAATTGTGTAGGACGAGCGAGTGCTTGTGAATAATCTTAAACATACTTGTATCTTAGACACTGATAGTTGTGTATGAATGCCGTAGAAGGTGCGAAAGCCTTCTGAGATTTATTTGGCGAATTTGAATCCTGTATTTCAAAGATCGTTTTTCGGCAATAAATACAATAAATTTCCTTCGCTTCTAAAGAGCTGTCTTGCTCTTTGAGACTGATAGGTTAAAATCTTTGAACCTCGATCTACGTTACAATACTATTTATGTTGTTCCCCTATGTAGAATCATTATTATCTTTTAAATATAAAGCTACCAAAAATAAAATATTTTATAAATTATTTTTAAACAAAAGCAATATTGAAATGCATTGTTCCAACAATTATAATTTTACATTCCGTTTGATAAAGAAATTTCGTTATATATATATATATATGTTTGCCTAAGCAAAATTACAAGATAACTTCATTTTTATTATAATCAATTTTAAGCTACCCCAAATTCGAAAAAAATATTTACTGCTTTTTACAAAATTCTCAATCGATAAAATAAGAAACATGCATGTTCATAACTGTCACTTATTTCTAAACCACCAAATGATAAATGACCTATTGCTTCTAGTCCTTTTCCTGAAGGTACACCCCTCAGAATGAATGGATATTCGTGTAATTCTAAACACCTGTGTTTTAAGTTTTCAAAACGAGAAGACTGCAAGGCATCTATCTCATCGCTCAGAAAAAATTTGATAGATTTGGCGATCGCTCACTGGAGTTTGACGGTTAAAATGTCGTCCGACTTCCATCATTCTTCACAATCCCCATTTTCAACATCATTACGTAATACTGAGTGAATTATGTCTTCAATATTGCACATGTTTCCTTCAATACTTATTACTTTATCATCGTTAATAAAGCACTGACGCTCTTACATAGAATTAGGAAGTCTCATGTCAATGTGCATAATTGAGTGATTTATAGCTTACTTTATGGGGGATTATGGATTAAGTATTGATTTATGATAGTTTCTTCATGAATCAAGTTACTTTGTTTAAATATATTTTTCACCTGGGTTTGTAAAGTTTTGTGAAATCGTTTTTGATATTGATTTTATTATTTGTAAGAAATAAACAGAGGTATTACGACTTGAGATTGTCGGTAAAAGTCAAAGATTTTAGTGTGCGGGAAGCTAAATTGACGCAGAAATTTAGGGCTTTTTTTATAGTTCAAGGCAGAGTTTCTAAGACTTTCGATTGCCACGACCCCCTTTATGTATCAGCGTGACGTCGTGGACCCCCCACCCCCCCTAAGATTTTGAACATCTTTCATCGACTTAATATTCTTGATCAAAATGCAAGTTCTAATGGAGTTTTTTTTCTTTCATTGGTTCAATTTGGTGATCTAGTCTAGTATGGTACATCTTTCAATTTTTACACAAGGGCGTTCAGAGTCTGTAATAGAGGGAAGTCCCATTCTTACATGAATGACTCCACGGAACACAGTTTAAGAACTACTGGTTTAAGGACTTGATGTTATTGAATTATCTCTAACTGTGGCACGCACACATAGGGATTTTTCAAGGGAGGGGGGACGGTCGAAAATCCACCATTCTCGTATCATACCCTAATACGCCATCAAACGTATTCTTTTGATTTCTGTCGTTTGTCGGAAACAAAAACCAGTAAAAAATAAATTATTGAATAAATAATTAGTATTAATTAATAAGGTAAATTTTTCAACAACAAATACTGAGTTAAATTTTACATACTACATATATAAAATTATAATCAATCGAAAAATATCAAAAGTGAGATGGTGAGGCATCCGGACCCATGCCCCCCTCCCTTGTGTACGCCACTAATCTGTAACATAAGTTAGTTCTGAAGAGAGTATAAGAAATACCAAGAAGAATACTTCTTGACTCTTATAATCCCCCTTAATTGTTAAATTCTAGTGCAATTTTATTGTACTTCTAATCACTATTTTTACATATATCTCTAAATATTTTTCATTTTGGCTTTCTCTACTGGATAAGTTTCACTCCTTTCTATATATTTCAATCTTAAGACCCCTCGGGCAGTTAATGAGAGTCTCAGTCCCCACCTACCATGCACCAATGAGAGAGCAGCCTTTCAGCTCTCGAACTTTTTACAACATGCATAAACTTTAACCAAACGATTGGCTCGACCAATCAGGAAGCAGATTATCAGTATGATAACGAGAACTCCGTTCAACATCTATTTCACAGCCAGATATGGGATTGGAGGCCGAAAGCGGCCCATATGCCCAGATATAATGACCGTTATAAGAAATACCAGAGATCAAACTAAACAATGGTTCATATAGCCTTGATAGTGCTTAAAGGGAGGGGAAAAAACCGATAATCTATCTCTCTTCGAGTTAATGAAAGAAATTTAACATATTGTACGCCATCAGAAGATTTATGTATGTCATGGCATAATATGTATCGATTCATTTTAACTAATGCTTCACTTAAACAACATAAGGCAGTTTGAGGACAATATCTAAGCTGAGTTAAGGCTTTACTTACCACGTCTACGTCACGAATACCCAAAAAGTTAAATAGATTTAACTTGAATCACAATCCCATTTACGATAGCCATCAAAAGAAGGCAAAATAGAATGAGTGCTTGAATAAGATTAACCGCCCAAAATGGATATAGCTTATTTTGTAAGAATTATTTTTGATTAAATTTATTATACTTCGAATTTTTTGAAGTTTGAGTTCAAATTAGTATTTGTTTCTTATAGCTCATTAGAGTGGATGGGTTATGTCTTTCCTTTGGAAAAAAAATCTAGAAATAGTATTACTGCACACAAAAAATGTAAGTTTTAATTAAAAAATTTTTAAAAAACTGTTGCACATTTTTTTATAAACTATACTCTAAGGAAGAAGAAACTTGAAAGTGACAGATTAAGTCATTTCGATCGGGAGAAATCAAACTACCTGATTTCTATACTTTTAGCTTCTTTCAGTAATTATCCAAATGTGTCTCATCCTCTTAAAAATCCATGCATTAATGCAATATAAAATCATTCCTTTGCACTTGATAATAGAGTTAATAATAATAATAATAATAATAAATATTATTATTATTATAACTTGAGTAATTACTATTTTAATTAATGTAACTCAATTCCATTGTTATTTGACATACAGGAAAATTTCCCAACAACCATATATGACGTCTGTATCCGGTAGAAATAACAAAATAAAACGCTTGTATTCTGTTGTTAAGACCTTAATCTATCTTTTAATGACAGTTCAGCAATGATATAATTCTTCTAGGAGAATTTACAACCGTGCTAGCAGTGGGGCATTACTGATGATTTTTGACAAAAGCCATTTCCATGATTGAAATTTAAAATCACGAAGGTAACAGAAAACATAGGACAACAGGAAAGTCTAATGATGAAATGCACGCTAGAAAGCATGAAAAGAAAAACATAGGTAACACGAAATTCACACTAAGACAAAAACAGGACAACATACAACTGACTTCTACAGACAATGTATTACGATCATTAGCCTTACTACGATTGTGAGGAGAAAATAGCATTTAATCCAACAGCGAGGGAAAAGCGACACATGACAATCATAATTTTATTTGCACAGTTGGTAAAGATGACAGTTAAGTTATTGAACAAACTAATAAAACGGATTTCTCTATTGGTCAGGAAAACACACGAACACACAGACCCATTTTTCAAAAAAATAATGCTATGCGATGTTGATTGATAGGCTGTTCTGGGATAGAAAGTTCAAAATTGCAACAAACATGGCATTATTTGAGACGACGAGTTATTATTTTCCACTTTCGTATTTTTCCTATTTCTTTTCTTTATTTTAGCTACAATGTAATCATTAATATATGCTGCAGTAACAAACGAAATTATATCTATATTTAAAGTATTAAGGCATTTCTGTTAGTAAGTCAAATTATAACAAAGAATGATGAATAATTAATGGTTAGATTAAATGATGAATCGTAAAGAATCTGGATCAATCACCACAATAAAATAATTGTAGTTTTCTTTAACTTCAGAAATGGCTCAAGATTCCATATTTCAAACAACACCAAAATAAATTATTGCTTATAAAAACAAAAACACGCTTTTTTAAGTTTATTAAACTATCACTTATTCATTGATGAATTAATCTTAAATGCGTCATTTTTTGGAATCTGGAATGCCCATTGGCATCCTATCAGTGTGTCGATACGGCCTGGTTTGCAAAAAGTAGGATCAGACAAATGAAGGAAATCTAGAAGAGCTAAATTTAAAATATTTAATGCAGAAGAAGGTGTAAAGTCAATGATATTTTTCACTAAAAATATCTCAATATTCTTTCTAAAACTTGCATCAACATTAGACATAAAAGTACACGTTTTAAATCGAAGAGTTTGTAAGAAATTATTTAATCGGGTGACCTCTGAATCAATTCCCAGCTGTTTTGGTAGTCGGCAAATCTGAAATTAGTCACCAATTCTGGAAATGGAAAATCGTTAATCCTGATAATCCTAATCAGGACAATGGAACAAAAGGTTTAAATTATTGTATTGGCATCAGTCCTTGATAAGTGTGCGAAATTTCGAATTAATCTGCTCTTTTAAACCGGGTAAAAATCGAGCTCAAAGATTTTGTTACATACAGGTGAAGCTTATAAAAGCAAAACATCTATTTAAATTAGTTAAATTAATCAAATGTTTATCAGATCTGATTAATTTTATTATTTTTTTCATTTGAGTAAGAAATGTTTTAGTTTAATTAGAATTATAAAATATGCTCAACAATACATGATCAAAAACTTTGAAAAATATCAAGAATTTGATGCGGATTGATATGTTTGAAAGTGATCATTTCTCTCATCCCCCCCCCTTTATTAGAAGTATTTGTGTGAAAAGTATTGCTCACGACTGGGATACTTTTTAATCATGAAACTGTTTTACGAAAACCAGGAATCGCTGTACCAGATCTTCATACATTTCAGTGTCGAAAAAAGTTGCCCCGGGGACCAGTATCTTAACAAGGCGGGAGAGATATAATTTTTCGATTCGAAGAAACTGGATCGTTATGCTTTCAACGAGGGAGAGGGTAAAAGCCTATCAATACATAAGTAGTTTTAAGAAGTAGAAACGAGCGTTGTCGAACAGTCACTGACGAATATTTATGACAAATAGTATCACGACAATTATACGTATAATCTAACTGTCGTAAAGGAAACAATGTGGAAGGAAAAACAGAGTACTCATTCCGCATTAGATCAACCACAACCAGCAGCAACCGGCACTGATCTTCGTTTATCTCTTGCACTGACTTTTCTTGTCTGAGTGGAAGTTGATGGCAATTAGCACAGTGGAGCATCATCATTCTTATTTCGGTGCTCACAAAGAGTTGCTGAACTTGGGTTATGGAAAATCTTCGTGTCTTCCACACAAGTTCACTACAATCGCTTAAAGTTAAACTGTGTGTGGTGTGGGTTCTCTTCCAAATTTATCTTTAGACTATTCTTCTTGGGAGAAAATGACGATACTGGTCTTGTGAAGGCCCTCAGATATCATTATTTACCCAACAGTTTCGGTTTACCTCAAATTCACCAAGTCCAAGGCCTGTCTACGACTTTCACGCAAGATGGTTCCCTACCACATTATGGACTCTGTGTATTGAGGTAACATTTTGTTAATGGCGGTGATTAAACGTTCATTTCCTACTTCATGACCGGCCAAATTCTTCCGATCTCCCTCCTTGCAACTTTTGCTCTTATGAGTTCATTTAAAGAGAGCTGTTTATCGAGAGACTGTTGTATTTTGGCTGAAATCAGCTGTGGTCAAGTATTGGAAATACTGTTCATCGCCTGCACATTTTACACCTTAAGAAGAGGGAGGCCACAATGAACAATATATGCTTTACATCTTTAACAATTTATGACGAATAAACAATGCTTGTATTAAAATTTGTAGCTGGTTTTTTTGCATTTCAATGCAATGCACACATGCCCTGGCAGAAATATTCTCTCTACCTTTTCTCAGAATCTTTTAACGCATCAATTAGTAATTCACATTTTAGTCACACTTATAAAGTGCTCTGAATATGCCAAGTTTAATCACGATTCTCTTGTACTTCATACTCTTTTTCTGCAAATCTTACTTTTCTGACAGAGGGATAAATGATTAAACTTTTCAATAATAATTCAGCTATATTTATGTCATTTACGATATCCAGACATACATTTCAGCAGTTCTTATTGTAATTCAAAGCTCGCTCAGAATTAATTTATTAACAAGGAAAGGATTTTCTAATTGGCTACACAGTTGAAGAACTTCCTGAATTAATTTTACTTTGTTAAGGTGCTGTTTTTTTTTTTACATAGTTATCACCTTCGGAACTTAAGGCGTCATCTCAAGTCAGATTATTATCATTATTATTTAAGACGCAATCCACAATAATAATCATAGCTAGAGGTATTAAGACCATACCAACCAATTTATGTGCTAAATTAAGGATTTCATTTGAAAGTGTCGATTAAATGGTGGAATCCTTAAATTTCAGCCATTTTTTTTCAATGAGTATTTAAAATTATTGGTTTTATGTCAGTGTAATCAGATGCAGCATAAGTTAAAAAACAAACAAAAAAACAGAAAATTGCATGCACACGTCTTACGCTTTTAAACACTAATTCCTTAATTTATTTAAGAGGAATTAATACAAATCCACTTATTTAAATATTTTCTTAAAATTTAAAATAAGAAATTTTTAAATGAAATACAAACCGCAAAACTTTAGAATAACAGAAAAATAATCCGATTATATTGTTAGAACAAAGAGTGACATCTAATATATATATATAACTAGTATAAAATTGAATATCTCAAAAAATGTTCTTCAAAATATTTCAATTCAAGTACGAACTTATAAAGAAAAATATGAAAAACTTAAGTATATTTGCTTAAATTTATAAATTTTAGGCAAGTGCTAAAGTTGACGGGCCAAATGGTGTACTGAAAATTCATTGAATAGTAAAAACCATAATTCGATATTATTGTACTTAAGAAAACACAAAAAAAGACCATTTTAAACAAGTTTTAAAATTTGTAGCAAGCAAATTGGATATCATTTGAGTTGATATATATATATATATATATTTCTTTTACATATATATAACATTTTATATGTATAAATTTATTTTAGTTTTTTTTTCTTTCTATTTACATGGAAATATCTACATCACAGATATAAGTTATTCCGACAGTTGTATCAATTTATGGATAAACTTGAGTGAATAAAAAATGTAATACTTATTTATTTATGTAATTTGCCCAGTTATAGATAAATTATAATGTAGATTATATGACCCAGAAAATATATGAAATAACAACGAGATACGATTTAAAGGTTAAACAAAATTTTTATTTGATTAATATTGTAAATTTTTAAAATAAAAAATTGCAACATTTTATTATTTTAAAGATGCCAGTTACCTGGTACTATTATTTAAATATTAATAAAAATCATAATATTAGCATATTATCAAAACACTTAATTAAATTCCATATTTTATTTTAGGAATCAGTTAATAATTTGATAAGTTAATAGGCTACACCAATGTTCCATGAAATTACATTATAATACATTTACATTTTCCATAAGAAATTTATTTGAATTTTACAATGGCTTTTAATAATTGTTATTATCCTTTGTTCAAATATTCATCTATTTTATAGATAGTTTATAAAGTACATTTCTAGAATTTACAGGAAAGTTAAATCTATAGGAAAACAATTAGACTATAGATGAGATTTTATGTAAGAGATTTCATTAAAAATTTATTCATAAGTAATGTATATTTGGAATTTTCTTTAGCATTACTACATACGTCCATTTTCTTTTCTTTTCTTTTTTTGAAAAATTAGATATTTTTTTGTAACTAGATTCAATAAGAACATACAACTAACTGATTTATACAGTAGAACGTCGTTTATTCGAACGTTTATTATCCGGAGCGTCAAATATCCGAACCAAAGTCCGGATCCGTTTTCGAACAGTGCAATGCTCAACATTTGTTTTCTGTGAAGCCAAAAGTGACAGGAAAATCCAAGGTGAAGGATATTTGGGGGATTTCAGTTGTGTGATTTGGTAAATATCTGCGCGGAATATTAGGTCAGTTTGTTTCGAAGTGAGGTGGTGATACGTGCTCTTTTGTTGAGTTTTGTTGATGTAGAAACCTGGATTTCATGCGATGCAGAAGACTGTGGATTTCAAATGCTAAATGATGACGAGATTGAGACTTCCGTGCAAGAAGATCCAACCTGTCGACGATGAAATGGATGAAGTCGAGGACAACAACAAGGAAAGTATCAAATGCTGACGTGTTTCTGCGTTAGAGACAGCTATGGAGTGGTACGAACAACAACCAGAGTGCTGTTCTACTCAACTTCTGCTGCTGAAGAGAATCAGAGATCTTGCATTGAAAAAACGAAGGTGTACAATGGTACAGCGAAAAATGAGTGATTATTTTCCACAATCAAGGTGAAATTGCAACATTTTGCACCTATTTTGCTTTCTCTTCAAGCACGTTTCCCGCATGTGATGATTTTCAATATTTGTATAGTGGCCAGTATCATATACTGCATAGATCGCATTCGGTTTTCGGTTATCCGAACGGTGTCCGGTCCCAAATGATTCGGATAAACGACGTTCTACTGTACTTTGAATAATATTAAGGATTTGAATTAGAGCTATGTTACGAATTTAATAGCGCCCACTAGCTGACTCAGAGAAAGACTCTCAGTCTAATCCTAATCCTGTTTGGGTATAATAATGTAATGCAATAATGTAATGCAATTTCTTTTTGCATTTTTTCAGTGCTGTGATGTTTGTAAATAAATATAAATGCATACTAGCTAGTCGTGTCATCCTTGTTACCTCTAGTTATATTTTTTAGCAAATATTACATTAATTCGTAATTTCCTCAATATAAAGCGAAGATGAAAATGATATGTGTGTGTGTGTGATTTAGCGTAAAATATAAATAATTGTATTGCATATTAGCTCCTAGAGAGAATCATTAACAGCAAAATAATAAATGTTAAAATCACAAAAAAAATGTAATTGGTTTTAAAATTATAAAATAAGTAATTATAAATATAATTTCAAAAAAAGATTTTATAAAGTAGTTGAATTTTTCTTATTTGTGTCTCAATAATTAAAACATAATAATACATTATTTTTATATATTGCTGCTATTACTTATTAGAAAAATTAAATATATCGATATTCAAGTTAAGATTGTAACATTTAAATTCTACTTTTACAGAGCATTTTAATGAATAATCTTCAAATATAAATAGTATATGATAATATTTATTATTGATAAGAAAGTATATACAAAAATATTTTACCTTCTTACTTTTCTTAGTACATAACCTTATCTTAAAAATAAGTCGTTAGCCACTTTTACCCATATCTCAATATTGATTTGTAGCGGTTAAAAATATCAAATGATACCAATTTGTACATTTTCTTTTTCTTTTTTTTTCTTCTTCACACACACACATTTACGTTTTCAGCAACACAAAAAAAAACATACATTTTACTTAATGTCTTACAATTTATTCAAATGAAATAGATATATATCTACAATAACAAAACAAAAAACATATCTCAAACGTTCGCGAAAGAAATAATTACGAAAAATAACTGCAACTAGAGATTTTGCACTTTGTCCCCTTTTTTCCGCCGTTAATTTTATTTATGAGGTTTTAGAAAAATCGTTTGCGTATTTTTAAAGATCCCCAGTCTCATTTTGTATTCAAATAATATACACCGCTTTATTTGCATACATCTCACTTTTTTTTTTTTTTTTTTTGTCAAATATTTAGTCAGAGAGGCTGAAAACACGATGAATAAATTTTCCTTCTTTTTAAAAAACTTTTTTTTTTCATTACATGTTTCTTTTTACGCGTCACTAGTTTCTTCCTCTTTTTGTTCTTCAAAAATTTATCGTTTTTTGAGCAAAAACCATTATAAATGCTTTTGAATCTTGAGCTACCAAGTAAAAAATAAATCGCAAAACCGTCAATGAAGAAACATTTTCCCATATACGGGGATTTAAGTTTTATAGCCTATTTCACACGTTTTAAGAACTGTATTTCAATTGAGAAAATAACCATTGTGATTTCCCACCAACCTATCCAAGAGCAACTTTTTTGTGAATTAATTTTTCGAAACAATTTCATTTGAATTTGCATTTTTTTATACCACTTATTTGGTTGAATATTAATTGCTCATTAAAATCAATGAAGATCAACTAGGTTGCTTACATAGAGTTGTGTTTTTTTTTTTTTGGATATAATCTAAAAGTTTTCTTTGCAATAAGCACACAAAACGATAATATTTAAAAAATATTGCGGAAGATTTTTGTTACTTTTATTTTATACTAATAATTTTTATGGTTATTATAATTAAATATAACACATATTCACGATCCATATTTAATCATTAACATCATTAATTATATGTCTTAGCATTAGTAGTAGCTTTATTTAATATTAATTTTTTAGTTAAAAACTTTACATGTGGATTTATTTTGTTTTAAATAATCTTGTATGGTGTGATATAAACACGTAATTTAAGTTACATCAAACTTATCTACAATGGTTTATATAGAAATTACACTAACCTAAGAAAACACTCTGATTTCTTAAAACTTTTTTATATTTGTACTTGAAAGAACAGAGTGAATGCTATAATAATTCTATAATTTAAATTCTAAATAAAATCTAGACAATAAAGGATTTTTTTCTCAGTTAACCAGAAACGGCTTACTGAGACAAGGTAATTAATGTATCAGGCCTAATAATTAAAATTAATCAGTCGATAAAGTTTGGCTTGCAAGCTAATTTTCTAGGTAGACATTTGTTTGAATCCCCACACAATACATCCACTCTTCTATCCCCTTTCTCCCTCCTCCTTTCCCTTAAAATTAATGAAAATAAAGCATTATTATCATTATGGGTTAAGTTAGAACAAATTAGAGCTAAAATCACAAATTTTTAAGTTGATTTAAAAGTAGTATGACTTGCGTGTAATTTAATTCAGAATGTAAGTTCCAAAAACCTTTTAAGCAATTAATATCACAATGTTTTAAGTAATTTAATTAAGATCCTATTATCACACAATTCTCTTCTCTTTTCACCAAATTTCGTCGAAGCCACATATATTTTTGAAATGTAATATATGCATCTTATTTTCGGAAAAATTACTCTTATAAAATAGTGATCATTAACTAATAGTAATGAATTCAGGTAAAATAGGGATTGACTAATCTATCACAGAATTTGCGTAAGGAATAAGAACCTGCTTCAATGTACTTGATGGAACCTTGATTTCGTGGTTACTGAATCTTAAGGTTGAGACCAGATATTTTTGTACGGAATAATACAAATTTCGGTACATTCAGTGGCGTATCAAAGGAGGGATAGTGTGTCTTAACCTTTCCATAGACCAAAAGATTTTCCCATTGGTGCTTTCATCAACATGTTTCTTAGAATGTAACCCTCCCCTGAAGAGAGATCTATGTACACCACTGGATGTGTCAAACTCGGCGTGTCAAAATGTTTCAAATTTGGGATATTGTAGAATTTTTTAAAATAAGATGCTATCTAAGTGTAGCCTTCGTCATTTCGCTGAGCCGAATAATAATGAAGACCAATTCATAGTGAATTAAATTAGGCAATAATGCAAATAATAGAGCAAAATCAAATAAATGCAATAACTGACGCAAACAACCTTTTTTTAATTGTAACATATTTATGACTTACTCAAACATAACCCTACCCATAATTATATAATTATTTTACAACAAAAAGAATTTTAATTCAGTAAGGGACCGTGTTTGAATTAGCTATAACTAATTTAAATAAGAAAATATATAATGATGGAGTTAAATGCATTTCATTGAATAATTAAGTTCAATTAAATATTTTAATAATTCGTATTAGAATTCCTCTGAAAACAAACAAAGAAATCATTCCAACCCCCTCTTTTGCGACATCCCTCGCTCGCGACATCCCTCCCTCTTCCCGGAGGCATGTAAAGCATACCCACTATCAGATGAGCGGCGTTATTTATATGAAATGGGCCCTCGCTCATGGCGCAGGGAAGGGGCTGTTACCCCTAATTGAAGCGTACGGGGGTGGTCAGACGGACAAACGCATAAGTACAAAATAAGTCTCCCTCTGGGACGCATTCGCTTCAAATGAGCAGCCGCCTGCAAATCTCTTTTATCGATGGTATTTTCGAGCCCCTCGTTATACGGTGGGGTTTCAGATCATTCGACTATGGGGGTTACCAAGTCACTCTGTTTATCGCGTAAAGTGGCTCCTTTTAAAGCAAAAACAAATGCTAATTATATTTTTCAAACAAAAGTTTTATGGATGTATATATACATACTTAGAGTGTTAAAAAGTCTGACTCATATGAATGATTATAATTAACTATCTTCAGTAAAACATTATGAAGTAATTATACTCACCACTATGGACATTTCAATGGACATTCATAGTGGACGTTTCTATTGAAGTCGGGAAAAGCTGTGAATATCCCTACATTGAAATTTACGTGGAATTTCTTTAATGCTTATTCATTTTCCTTTTTTAGTACTAAGAGATTGCTGGTATATGGGTTATGTCGTTTACCCGTTTTCTTAAGATGGCGGGAAACAGTCGCTTGGCAATAAAATTATGAAAAACTGATGTTGTTTGCACCACAGGGCCCAAGGTTACGTATACTGATATGGGCACAATATACCTTGGTCCTCATGGGCTGTTGCGCCACTGAGTTAAGTTAATGTTGTTATATAGATGTCATAATACATCTCGCAGTTTGGCCTAAAGTCTCTGAGATTCTTTTGAATTCAAAATTTCAGTATCAGAAAACCACAGAGTGCAACTCCTGGGTAAAATCACTTTCTGGTTTCTGGTTACTGTGCCTCAGTTAATTTTAGTTCATTGTAACACAATAAGAGCGATTATACCTGTAGCTACGGTCAGCGGAGATTTCATAATAACAATAATGTAGATATTTATTAATAATACACTGCGAGCAATACGCAGGATGGTGGCGATGGACCTTATAATTTTGAGCCATGGTCTAATGATGAAAGAGAGATGCCTAAATTAGCATTAATATCTCCAAACTTCCTGACTATGCCACATCCACAC
Organism: Trichonephila clavata; assembly: GCA_019973975.1. Lineage (NCBI taxonomy): Eukaryota > Metazoa > Arthropoda > Arachnida > Araneae > Nephilidae > Trichonephila > Trichonephila clavata. The sequence goes on from BMAO01005831.1 coordinate 101,518, forward strand.
TATGTGATTCACTACATCTATTTCCACACTATGTGATGGCATAGAATCTGGACAAGTTTAACGTGCATCAATGCCTCTGTAACATAGATTTTTAATATCTACAGCTTAAAATTTATGACTCGACAAGAATAGTACCAAGTTTAAATTTGCGACTATGACCATTTGGCTCTGCAGTTGACACAAAGCAAGACAAACCCTAATGCATGTCCTTCTTAGCCGTCGATACAGATTTGCTCATTTATGTTAGACAAGGAAGCTTATTATCGGGACTAGATGACACAATGTCAATTTAATATTATAAGGGGGGGAATCAAAAACACAAGATTCGAATTAGATAATACATAGTGGCAACAAAGACACAGCTATTAATTTCTTAAAAACTTTAATTGAGACTGACAAATGCTCAATAAATTGTTAACAAATTTTGCACGAATGATGATCGATTTATGAGAAAATATAAATATTTATTCCACAAAATGCAGGTATATTAAAAAAAATGTACGTAGGGGTGTAAAATCAGCACACATATAATTTTAAGAATAGAAGCTTCTCAACTCTCTCAACAACCCTTCTTTTTAAGTACAATATACAAATCATAAGTAAGTCAATTTTGTGTTGACTATTACATAAAGAAGAATTTAGCAAAAATTCATTCATTTTAAACAATTAACGGACATATCATGCCACAAGTAATTAGAAGGGGGAAATATAAAATTCGAACATGATTATTTAATTAAAGTATCATTTAAAAAAGAAAAGAAAAGGACCATGGAAGTAAAAGGTTTTCGAAAATTCACTGAAAGCTCTTTTTTAATTGATTAGTAACGTCGCACTTCTCTTAGTAACATGAGGGTTATTGGCAACTGATTGCGTAATCCTGAAGCACAGTCAAGTGACGTCACTTAATCTGACACCTTACTCTCCAAACTCCCATACGAAGCCAATGTGGTTCTAGAAGACTTCTTTAAAAGAACCAAGTTTATCTTTTATATTAGTGCCGGACATTTATTCAGCTCTTCTCACTGATCCGTAAATAACACAAAAATATAACTGAGCGTATTGAAATTTGTTTTATCGTATTTTATTTTTATAACTTTTAATTCCCTTCTTTTTAAAAAGTTAACTCCGAACGCAAAGATTAATATTTTCAGTTATACGTATACTAAAAACGATAAATTGCAAAATTTCTGAAGTGTCATCATACGAGAAATTTTACATTTTTAATTTTGATTCATCACGGTTTTTAAAAAAGTATTTAAATGTGTTCAAGTTGTTAACTGTTATTTTCAAATTGTGTATCATTTTTACTTTTATAAAATTGCTTATACATACGCAAACTGACACACGAATACACATATGGAAAGCATTTCAATTTTCATTTTATTTTACTTCAATAGAGGATTTCATGCCTATTATATATTATATACATTTTAGAGATTTCAACTGCCAAATTTCTCAGGTGTATGAGGGGGGGGGGATGAAATTATTAAGTCAATTCAAAAAGAAATCTAAATGATTAGTCTTTATCACACATTAAGAATGCATTTATTTTTCATATAGTAGAAAAAAAAATTAATGCTGAAATTTCTATACTTAAAATAGGTAAACATTTTTACTTTTTAAAAAATCTGAAGCACTTTCAATTCAACCAAAAAAAACTCTACGATAGAAAAAATTTGCAAAATATATAAAGGAAAATAACGAAAGAAATTTTTATTGAAATGCAATTAAAAGTGTCATTTAAAGAAAAATACTCATTTTTTAAAAGCTATAAAAAATAGAAAAAAAATATCTAGATGGATTTTAATTAATTTAACTAAAAAGAAAATCTATTTTTCAGGAGTTCTAACAAACGTAAAAAATATAAACAGCACCATTAGCATAAACTGAGTGCAATCAAGATGCATATTTCTAACTTGCTAAAACCTTAATGAAATCAGAATAAGATCTTTTTGAAAAGTAACCTTGCTTCCCTCATTAAATGTGGTTAATTAACATTAGTTAAATTAATTGCTAGAACGTTAAATTAGAAGCCTCTAAAGTGCACTCCTTAAGCCTACAAAGTAAGTGCAATCAACTTCTCCCATTATTCAAAAACGAAAAAATGAGAAGCAACGTTTAATTTACTGTGCTCCTTATGAACTGTTTCCCAGTAACTACACAGAAAACAATTCATCAAATGCTCAATAGCAGCATTTTTGGGATCAACACATCACCTTAATATGAATTACCACTTTTAATTTGACATGATTCTAGCGAGGAGGAAAATTTTCTATCGCTTAAAAAGATAGGAACTAATTGGCGCTAAAGCCCTAGTGGAATCGCGCTCGCTAATTTGCATTTATGAATAAAATACCGCCAAACAAGTGGGGTTACCACAATGCGGCTAACCTCGCAGAGTTCTCTAGTAATTGACTTCATTAGCATAATTAATTGAGAGTAATTAACAGGAATATTTATCTACGATTTGTTTGCGTAGAAGAGAGATTATTTTTTGATCGGTGTTTAAGGTGGTAGAGAGTTTTTTCTCTTATTTTGTACGCCGAAAGAGCAGAGCATTTTTTTTTTTTGAAAAGCGAAACTTTTTTATGAATTTATTTTTGGGTAATGGTGATCAAGGGGACTTTTTTAGCGCATTTTTTTGGCAAAATCTGGTCCTATCTTCGTATTTAATCTGACATTTTTTAAACCAAAGGTGCGAATTAATCAGCTAAAATAAATGCACTGTGGTTGTGTGTTTACTAGATAAGAAAACGAAAAATATAGAGAATTTTTTTTCTTTCCCTTTTTTACGTGTATTTTTCCCTTCATTATCTCAACTTAAAAAGTTTTAGTATAATTGCACGATCAAAAAGGAAAAAAAATACTTTTTTTTTATTGTTGTAACACCTTTTTAATTCTCTATGGACGTGTTAAAAAAAATCCGCAGGATTTTTGCAATATGTTGTTTTTATGGCTCCGAACAACGTATGCGATCAGAAAGCAGTTTTTTTTTAAATATAAATTCCGAGAACTTTGATATGATTTTCTGCATTTAATGTATTTAAATTAAACAGTTGAAAGAAATAGTCGTCCTTAAACAGTGAGAAGTAAATTAACTTTTCATCGCATTAAATGCTCCCTCTTTTTTTAAGCGCGTTTTACTTATTTTATTATTTATTTTACGAAAAACATTTACGAACAGTAAAGAATACTTCCAAGCTTATTCATTTAAATGAACTGCATAATGAAAATAAGAAAAATAAAAGTTAATTAACATAAATCTAAAATATTGTAATTATGCAAATTCTTTAATAAAAACCTATAAGTTTTTTAGTTCTCTTTTTTTTTCAATGTTGCTTTTTTTATAAATAAATTTTTTTTTATCTGCATGCTCTCTATCAATGGTAAATATTGCAACATTTATATGGCAGACTGGTTTGTTTGATTTTATTTGTTTATAATTACAGTTATTTTTCACACACAGAACCTGTGAGAAACACCAACTCTTAGGAGAAAAAAAAGAACCCTTTATAACTACTTTATTACAAGCTATGCTTTTATTTATTTGTTAAAAAATAATTTTCACTTCAATTTATTATTTATATAACATTTATCCATTTATAGTCCACAAATTGTGCATTTTTATAATTTTGAATTTGGAAGTTTACCACGCGCGCGCGTGAGCTCATATTAAATTCATAATTTTTCTCTTGCATTTGTTTTATATTATATTACAGATAATTTCTAATATTCTATTATATTCTGTTAACTATCATAAGAAAAAATTGTTATATTTGTTAAAATTCTGAAGAAAAATCTTCCAATTTTATATCTAGTTTATAATAAACGCATATAAGACAAAGGTAAATAATATAAAAATTATTTCTATTGAATAAAAAATTCTATATGATAAAATAGGGATATAAATGTATACCATGAGCGTATACTTTAACATTAATATTAAGAGAGATAGTATTCAATTATAAATTTTTACGCTTAGATCACCTTGAAAACTGTTTAACTGATTTAAAATTTTAAAAATCCTAACTTTAGTGTTATTAGCATCAAAAAATTACGAGGTCCATTGCCAATACCCTTAGAGTTGATTTGAAGTGTGAAATTAATGAATAATCAATCAACCAATTCACCCACTACCTCCTCAATCAACCATCATTGAATTCAAGAAAAAACTGGAATACTTTAATTCGAAGCAACTAGTGATGAATTTTAAGACTAACATTTGAACAGCAAAATAAAATGTATTGATTAATCTAACAGAGAAAACGACTTCTGAATAAATTTTCGAATGATTGTTACAACTGATTTTTACAATACAATTCTTTAGTTTATGATTAAATTTTAATAAATATGCTGTTCTAGATTCAAAAACTTTGAATGTTTCCTTACTTGTACAATTTTTCCACAAATCGTTGGCACGATTTTAATGCATTGAAGCAAGATAAGTTAAATGTGAGGGAAAAAACATGTTTAATTATTTAATAACAATTCTGAGAACTCTAATACTTGTTCGTGATTTATTTTATCGGTTGTACACTAATTAATACTCAATTCACAGTCAAATATTTTGCAACATCAGTGCTATGAGAATCTTGTAAATTTAAGGATTTCAACAGATTTTCAACTCCAAAAATAAATATCATTTGAAATTGATAACTCTGGCCAGATTTTGCTTGATTTGATTTATAATATTTGTTCGTGACTTATTTTATAGGTTATACTAATTAATACTCAATATACACAGTCAAATACTTTGAAACAATAAACAACAGTGATGTAAGAATCTTATAAATTTAAGGATTTCAACACACAGATTTTTAAAAATATATATCATTTGAAATTGATACCGCTAAAATGAACTCTGACCTGATTTTGAACCGATTTTACCAATCCTACGTTTTTGGTTGTTGATTCAAATGACACGTCAATATTATTCTCATCGTAAATGCTGAAAGTATTACCAAATAGCTGTCAAAATAAATCGAACTATATGATTTTTAGGGGGGGGGAAACAATCTAACAACTGATCTAATTCATTGCGCAGTTTCTCCTGTCACAATATTAAAATAGGTCCAATGATTTTTATCTCCTTTCCTTATTTCTTAAAAATACTAGCCACAGAAAATAGATCGAGAAAGATTACACAGATTGAGCATTCCATTTTCGTTTTTCTTGAAGACACAATATAAAAAAAAAATTTAAAAAGAGCAAAAGAAACTGGAACTAATTTACAAAAAATGCATTTTAAAAGCTTTTTAATTACAAAGAAAGACCGCTTATATTTGAAACATGTTTTGCATATTCTTTTCAAAAAAAGAAACATTTAAGTGCTTTCGTGAACAGTAGCAATATTTACAGCACAATAGGTCTTCCTAGTCATCTTCAACTCAAACTCTCAGAAAGCGGATACTTAGTGACGAATCTTAAGAAAAGAAGTTGAAATGAATTCTCATATTGGAGAGTTCTAGTTTGTCATTCAGCTTAATATGCTAAGTTGTAATTAAAGGTAGAGCATTTGACAGAAAGGAATGTTTTAAAACTCGATATTTTGAGAAGAAATCCGTTAACTTATTGACGAGAACAATTATCCTAATAGATAGACACTCATTTTCGTCGGCTTAAACCTGTTCCAGAGTGTAAAAGAAAGGCCGGTTGCCACAGTTAGGAAAAAGGGCTTGAGCTGACACAACCGTTAAGTGTTTGCAAATTGGTCTGCAATTATTACTTTGTCTATCGCAATTTTTGAGTAGAGCGTCACTTTGTGGAGACCACACACGTAGCTGATGATGAGCGAACAAAGGTGAAAAGAGAAACAGCAAGAAGAAATCAATTTATAATGCATTAACTGGTTGAAGAAAATCCTATTTGCGCTTATTTGACAATATGATGAGCGCTTCTGTGAAATCAGATCTCATTCACCGGATGTTGAGATTTGAATAGTCTTGATTAATAATGTGGGGAAATAGAATCTATTGTTTTCAAAACTCATAATGTATTTATTTTTTTAAATGTGTTTTAAAATATACCTTTTATTTCTTATATTTATGTGGAATAAGCGAAATTCTTTATCTCTTCTTTTATAGAAAGTGCGACAAATGTTAATTATTATCTGAATTTATCTATACTTTAAGTCAGTTAATTTATATATTTTTTCTTTTTCTCCTTGATATTTTATTACTTTTAAGTTTTTGATCTACTACAGTACTTGATTTTTTTAAAAATAATTTGTGTATTTTAAAAATAATTTAAAGTTCTAAAAAGTTTAATTTTTTTAAATGTTAGTTGAAATTTTACGTTTTAACAAAAGAAAAAATTTGAATTATCAAACGATTTTATAATTCAAAACGCTCGGATGATAATACCTGTTCCTCTAACTATATCATACACACTACGGAATTGTAACAATTAAAATTGTAATCTAATTTACATCTTATAAGTTACCTATGTTCATTTTGTTAAAAGACAAATATCATCCTAAACGGGTTCAATGATTATGAAAGATTTTCACACAACTCTAAATTAAGGGCATTTGTTCGCAATGCAAATTTTTGTTATGAACAAAACAAAAATGTGCCAAATATTGCATGTTTATTGAGTGTTTTTGAGTGCTTATTGTTTTGAGTGTTTATTGAGTCTCAAAAATTCAAATTTCAAACCCAAATCATCTCTTTTTATTTATTGTAACTTACAAAAAATAATACTTTCAGAACATATTTGATTATATCAGTCGATATTCCACGTTTGAAAACTAATATTTATTTCCTTCTTTTTCTGTTTCGAAATTCAGAATTTCTTTGTGCCTGAATATGAAAATTAGTAAGGAAATTGTGTGTGTGTTCTCTGAAACAAACTCTGATTTTAATCCTGATATCTCTGATTGATAATTCACATATTGGTTTTAAAAAAAATTTATAAACTAAATTATTCATTTGTTAACAGTTCTAAAGGAAACTTCATACTACTTTTTAATTAAGTTAATAAAAGATAAATTTTATTTTTCAAGCTACTTTTAACGTTAATTTTTAAAACTTTTATAAAAGAAAATGAGTATTTCTTATCCGTAACACGTTCGCTGCCAAAGCTGAGATAGTGCCTCTGTTCATAGATGCCAAAGTCATATCTCCGATATTATGCTTTTAAATAGTTTTCTGTGGTTTTATTTAAATATAGATATAACAGATTACTTTTAGCAAAAAACAAGCGTGCACAAGTATACTTGTAGTTGGCATATTAAATAATATTTTTGTTCCGTGTGCCAATACTTGTAATCGGCGATTTAGATAAGGATATCAATGACAAGTTATCTCGTGGCTGGCGAGTGAGTGAGTGAATATTAATGTCGCACTGTTCAGCTACACGAGGGCTTTTGGCGACGGTCCACGTAATTTTGAACCATGGTCAATGACGCGGACGACACATGAGCTGGCACCCCCTCTCCTAACTACTACACCACACCAACGGGAGGACGTTTGAGCTCTCGACAGATTTAACGTGCATCGCACCCATACACAGCGGGTCTTCAGTGGTACTGGGATCGAACTCATGACACGCTAGCCGTGATCCGATGCCTAGACCACTTGGCTACCGCGGCCACTCTTGTAGCTGGCAAGGAAACCCAGTTTACCAACTACGAGTATTCACGTAGTTGGCAGTGAACGTGTTAAGAATAACTTAACATTTAGGTTATGATAATGAATAGACACACAACCAGATACGCGAGCATATATAATTATTAACATCTTAAAATCAAAAATTGATTATTGTAATTTATAACTTTCTATATTTTTTTAATATTTTTAATAATTCAATATATTCAACAAAATCTACCTACTCTAACATATTTATTATAAAAAAGTGTAAGTGACCAAGGTATCTGAGTATCATGATTGTGAAGTCGAGGTCGCCGCTGTGACTCTCGAATCATGGATTTGAATCCTGGTTTCATTAAAGATCGCCTCGTCGAGACACTAATGCACGTTAAACATTCGAGGCTGTTTTGACCATGGTTCAAAATTGCAAGAGCCATCGCCAATACCTTTCGTGTTGTTTCGGAGAAAAATGCTAACAAATAATCAGGCAAGAAAGAGCATAAGCCTAATTCCTATGCATCAAACATAAAATCTTTTATAATCATTTTAAATATAATTAAAAATATCTACTCAACTTCGATTTATATCGATTAATTTGCATTAATTTTAAATATTATTGAAACAATGACCACCACAAAATAAATTAAGACATTAAATGCATGAGGCTAAACATGACCGCTAATATCATAGCGATATTATTAAAATTTTAATCATCTTGACCAGTGCAATGCATACTAATAGCATAATGAGCAATAACTTGCAACTCTGTTATATCTGAAGCAAACCTGGAACTTGACATGCACGACTGCATTTAAGGTCCTCAATGTCCCTATCTAACGATATTGCAAATCCTCTTAGTATATCAATATTATAGGGAAACTGTCCTCAACGCATAAGCACGCTTATGTATAATTAACTACGATGGGTCAGTTAAGTATACGACTAATTCGACTCATGGCGTACCACCAAGTCGAAATGTCTCGAATTAACCTCAAAGGTCGTAAGATACATATTTCAATCGGATTGCATCGCAGTTTGAGTGTGTTATCTAAAGTTTATTAAGCGTGGTTTGACATTAAAAGCTTTAATGGGTTAATAATCTTGGAGTTTCCAAACTTCAGACTTTGAGTTAGTTGGATTTTAAACATGAAAAATGCGCACTTGTAGGAAAGCTGGGAATAGAGGTCTGGAATTAACTCGAAGTCTGGTAAAGTGTTTGAGAGAAGTATGGTTAAGAATTAATGCTCTTAATAGAAGTGGTGTCAAAATATTACTTTAATTTTGAGAGATTTAGTTGCTTTAGTTTAAATAAATTTCAATGATTGTTGATTTATACATATATTAACTCTGTCAAGTTGGTAAATTTTCTGTAAAGGTATGGATATAGATATTACGTAGTTAATAAAGCTTTAATTAGCTAGAATGATCTTTTTTATTAAAATTCATATTTAATTCATATCATTTTTATTATGGATAAAAAAGCTTTTTTATGTCAATCATTTGAACATTCCCATAAAATAAATTATGCAATGTAATAAATTAAAAATCTCACAGTGAATTCCCAAATATTTAAAAACATTAGAGAAGCAAAAGAAGAGAACAAAATGATAGTTTCCTTATGAGATTTTTTTCCTTATTCGGCTTGTTATGGGTTTCCATATTTAATGAATTTTACATATCTCTAAATAAACAAACAACAAGACATTCAATTCTATAAGTCATTGAAAAACTATATAAATCTAAAAGAGAAAAAAATTCCTTACAATATTATTTCGAACTATAAATGTTAGCGTAGATTTGATCTTATATTTGTATGTAAATGAATATTACATAAGTTAATACATTAATATAGTACACTATAATTTTACTTATTAAGATGCATAGAATGTCCCATAAAATAATTTCTTTGTTTTAGAAAGCACTCTTTGAGAAATATATAATAATAAATTAAAATTCAATCATATTTAGGCGCGACAAAGCCGTAAATTGTGTAAAAATATATAATCATTAAACATATACTAAATTATTGCTGTAAATCTAATTTAAAGCTAATTAGCTTTAAGCTTACTTTGTAAAAATTCATGCACATTATTAAATTAAATTTTTGAATACCTTTATCTGTTAGGAAAAAATATGAAAAGTCAGCCTCGCGTTTGAGTCTTTCAGTTCAAGAGAAACATTTACTTACAAGTGTCTAATTAATCTTTATATTATTATTATTATTATTATTATTACAGTTTCATAGAACATTGGACAGAATGTTACAGAAAATTTTAAAAGTGATTTCGAAGGGAACATAAGATTAAAAATCTATAATCTGAAAAATAAATTGCTTTTTGTAAAAAAATTTAATTTGTGCTGCATTTTATAATAGTAGGCATGTGTATTTATCTTGCATACATTTTATTTAGCACTTTTTTTTAAGATTGAAGTAGATTTTTAAAAATCACTTACCTACGAGTGAAATAAAGGAATTCACACTTACCTACAAGAGAAAAAGAAATAAATTATTACATATTCTTAAATCTTCTAATTTAGTACTTTTAGTAATACAAATCAAAGACAAATGTTTCATCAAAATTATAAAATTTTCTTTTTATGTAAATTGTCTTTAGAACATTCGTATATTTATGTTCACTGGCGACGGCAACAAAACAATAAGCATTACATAGTTAAGTATATTAATAGTTATGTCTTTAATTTTAAGCTTTTATTTTTTTATATTTAATATTCGCATATTTAAAATTCTTCTATTCGGTGGTAGTTAAAAAGCTAACGCGTAATTTTAAATAATTAAAAATTAGCTCCTAGGACTCTACAAACAGCTTACAAGTAGTAGATTATGAATTTGTTTACGCATTTTGTAAAGTTAGCCTCTATTAATGCGTAAAAATGCAATTTATCGAAAGGAAAAAGGTTTCTAGATAAATTCCTTTCAAATATTGTATGCAATTATTCAAATAAATGTCAATAAATTTGAAATGCGATGTGGAAAACAAATTATTTTTCAACGAATAAATATATATAGAGAGGGTGAGGGAGGGAGAGAGAGAGAGAGAGAGAATCTTCGATACTGAGAAATATTAAAGGAATGCATTATGGTTCCAATATAAAAAGCTTCCTATAATTATACCGTTAAAAACCATATTTCACTCGTATTTTGTAAAATTTTAATATTACTTTTTATGCAATAATTTTTTAGAATATAGAATATTCTCTTCTAACAGAGCAAAAAATTAAATGTTTATAGAGGGCATTGTATAATATTTTAAAACAATGCAGCTTTATAAATTCTTATTATTCTCTAAAAATTAATGTGTATAAAAATCCTTACAGTTTAAATTTGTGCCACTTGATTCTATAGGAGAAAGTGAAACAAGAAGCTGGAGACTGAAAAAAAAAATTTTGTGTGTAATATGAAAGTCTCATATTGAAAAAATAGAATAATTAGCAGTAAAAATAATTTAAAAAAACGATGATTTTTTTTTTTTTTTTTTGCTTCCGAGTATTAAAATTATGAAAATTGCTGTCTAAACTGATTTGATCAATCATCGTATTAATAAATACAAGCTTATTTTGAAGATAAATTTATAAATACGCTCAAAAAATTATATATAACCAATTCTCAATTTAATCTACTTGCTTTATTTCACTCTTTTTTAAAACATTCAGCAAAATTAATTTGGTTTTGCACACAAAAAATAACGATTTTATTTCCCAAGTCAAATAACTCTTACGCAAATTACTTGGTATTTTATGCTGATGATATTTTATGAAAGGACATACAACTGACGGAACCTTTTATGTAAGACTCTTCGTTGATTGGTCCTTGATTCATTTTAATCCAGCCACCCCCGCCCCAAATTACGGCTAACTCACCGCGAAATGTTCGTACAGTAGTGCATCATTACTTCAGTACATTGAGCGTACCACCCGCTGGTCGTTTTACCTTCCCCTTTTCATGCTTATTTGCTTGTCTTTTAACGATATTTCTGTCGTATTACGACCATAATAATGATATTTGAATCATTACGTTGATGAGAACTACAACAATGTTGAGAAGTGTGTATATAAAAAACTAGGAGGGGGGACCGTTGTGGAAAGGGGGAACTAAATTTATCATGGAACACGCTATTTCGGGTTTACTCGGCGGAAAATTCGAATTTTCTGAAAGAAATATAATATAATAAGAGACTCTTTTTTTTTCCATTTCGAGTAATTTTTATATTGTTTCACATGAAAGTAATGTCCCGGTTACGGTTAAAAACGCATCAATGGCATCAGCGTAATATTTTAGGTTGGAACACCCAGGTGTAACAATATGGTGTTGATATCATTATATTCTTCCCATTGAATGTACAAAGGCTATAAGAGGGAGTATTCATTTTCTCTTGGATATATTTCATATGGCTGCGTTTGTTTGTTTATTTTTTGTCGCCAGGAAATGACAGAATTTCATAGAAAATATTTGTTCCTTTTGTGTAAAAATTAAATGGCATTCTTTCAGTATTTTTTTACGACGGTAATGTATATTTTCTAAAGAGTGTTTAGAAAACATTCAACTGTAATTAAAGGGATATTAATGTTAACAATACTGATACACATGAGTTATAGAGAGTTTTCCGGAAATATTCGTTGAAATATTATTTGAAAAGCATTAAATTATGCTTTTCAAAACGTATAATGTATAAATAACTCGTTGTGGGGATTCTGTAATGAGATATGGGAATAAATTGCGTATAAAAGCATACGTGAATGGATGAATATATTGTTGTTTATGTGTACAATATTTTAACCTCAATAAATAATAAAATTCTTACAGCTACAAACTTTAATTTTTTAATACACTGGAGAACTGGGGAAATGTGAAACGTTCCTATGATGTAAAAAGACAATAGATATTTTTTGAAGTCATAAAGTAGTTCGTTGTTATTAAAAATACGTTAATGCTATCTAACATTAAACTATTACTCTTCAAACGAAAAAAATAAGGAACAATAAATAATTTCTAACAATTAATTTCTGCATCTTATTTCACAGTAGAATGTTTTAAGGTCTAAGCTAATTTTTTAAAAGTAATAACAGAAAACAAATAAAAAAAAGTTAAATGAATTTAAATTACGGATATTACCATGTATAAGCCGATAATTTTTAGAACTTTTTTTGAGAATTAAAGTATTTACATACGGATCCACTAATCTCGAGAAAACGTTTTTTATCCTACATTTTTCATTAGTCATGCCCAAGCAGTTTTAATTTGTAAAATTTTTTGAGTATTTTTTAATGGAACTTATATTCTGAAAGGATAAAAAGTTTCTGAAACCCTTCAAAATTAGTATCAGAATCCAAGTTTCTGAAAAGTCCTTAAAATTTACATTGACTCATTGGAGTGTTTGAATGCATATGTTCATCATGCTGCTAGATTTTCCTCCAAGGCATGAAAATGGGTCGAAGATCACATTCTGTACACTAATTTCTTTTCCCTTTCATCTTCCGAAACACAAAACAAAACAAAAAATGGTGCAGAAAGTAAGACTTGCACACATAGAGTACAAGATAACAAATGAAAGGCAAAAAACATATAACCTTCAGCTAGAAGTACCAGAAGTAAAACAATCACCGTTGGCGCCTTACTTTACAGCAACATTTTACCCATTTTACCCGCTTGACAACATATTTGAGAATTACAGGAGTTTTTTTTTTCAATCGGGCTTCTGTGCGGTGTTTCGAGTTTTGGGTAAATCTTTGAAGAAAAAAACGCAATCTCTACTTACATTCGGAAATATATGGAACACTAATTATAGAACTAGACACATTAATAAAGACATAATTGAGAAAAGATGCTTAAAAGCTGGAAAATCTGAAGGAAGATCTTCACTCAGTACACTCACACATACACAGGAAATAAAAAAGGATTTTCATGAACCACTAAATGACGGCAATCAAATTGCTTTGATGTAGTGCCAATTTCTCAAATATCCTATTCAATTCACTCGCCCTAACAATCGAGATGTTCAGAGTTTCTGTTTATATTTCCTGGTGAAAAAATGCTCTCTAGTCCTCCCTCTGAATTTCATCAAGACCTGATCAAAAATGAGGGACATGATAATCATATAGAAATAGTCACAAGCATTACAATGTGTTGCAATCACAAGCAATGCAACAATGGTTAGGAAGCACTATTGCTACGTGCCCAGCTAAATGTGTATTTGCCAATGCATGGAAAGACGACCACATTGTTTCCTACCGTATTATTATAAAGAACGAAATCGTCGCCTATGCTACGTGATACGAATTGAATCCTGTCATCTTCCTCTACTAGCAGCTGTGTTTCTTGTACTGCTGAGGTCGAGGCGTCTGCAATGAAGCAAAAATGTGGGAATTTGATGAGCGATTGCGATTATAAGAAGGAAGTCGAAATGAGTATCTAAAGGATTCACTAATGTGTGCACAATTTGAATTCGCAATCGGTCTTCAAACCGTTATGGGATTTACAATAGCTTCGTTTGCTCAATGTTTAGTTGACGAACTCCTCCTTCACAAAGGTACCGGAAATTGGATGGTGTTTGATATTCATGCTAATTCTAGGCCGGTGTCTAATAATTTAACCTCTGTACAGATAATGAGATAATTCTTTTTCGCATTACTAACATGAAGTTTTCTTAATTATTTTAGATTGAATGAGAGATCAATGATAGATATTTTCTTCAGTTTTCCATGCCTCTATGAGAATCTTGTAGTGAATTACTAGTGTGATTTCATCAATAGATACGAAACAATGTTTTAATTTACATATTTGTTATCAATACCGATTTATCTAGATTCAACAGTGAACAATCATAGGAAGAAGCTCAGTTTCAGAGGTTAAAAATAATCACTGTATTGGATTAAAGTAATGGAAATAGTTTGTATAATTTATTTACATTTTTAGTAGTTACAGGAAAAAATAATCATAAGCAAAAACAATGAAAAATTCTTAATATAGCAACGATAATTTTTGGTCATTGCTTATTTTTTTCATGTTCACATATAGACAACTATATCAACCCAAATAAGATCAGATCATGAGGATAACTGTTCAAGATATTCAAGAAGTTAAAAGGTATATTTTTAATATCATCATACTTTTGTCATAACTAAAATAATATGATAATTCCAGAAATAATTCTTTTAATTTCTCCCAACAGTAAAAATACTTCCAATTCAGATGTAAATTCGTATTGTAAACTCTGATTTAATTTTTAAAAAAATGACGTTGGTTAATTTATATAATGTGTAGAGCAAAACTGAAAAAGAATTTTATGTATATCCTTTAAAAATCTTATCGTCTGTCCTTATTTTACTTTAAAAATTAGAAAGAAAAATGTAAGAAACAATTAAAGGACACTTTCCAAATAATGCAAGAACAACAGAAATTTTTTAATCAATAACTTGTACACTAATATATGTTGTGTCTAACTTTTTACAGAATGTTTTATAAAAAAGTGGAACATATACCACAGCGATCATTCAATTCTGAGAATTTATGATAAAACACAAGGTTGATATATCATGAATACAAAATTGAAGGAAATATAGTATTATACTAAAAAATACTATCACTATTACAAATTATAAATAAATAGGGGTGAAGTGGGGGAGGGAGAGAAAATGTGTGAAAGAGGAAAACAAAATCAGGAATTGAATAATTCAGAAATTTTGGTACTTTTGAAAAGCACTCTTAATTGTTGGCTTTTATTTGACTTTGCTTAGTATCACCCATGAAATATTTCAAGACAGTATCAACATTAAGGTTATACTTAAACTTAAGAACTTTTACAAACAAGAAGGGAAAGTTAGGTCGTATTTACCCTGATAGTCTGGTCCTGTCAATTCTATTGTGCAACTTGATTGTAAGTTGCTGTAAGGGCCTTAAATATCTAAGGCCTGCACAAAAGAAATTAGCTTAACACATCGTAGGATAAGAAAATGAAAATAAGGATCTAAAACCAAGCCAAGTCTACGACAGCGGAATAAAAGTTAAAACTGAATACTAAAAATAGGTTAAAAAGAAGTGCTGTGTGTGTGAGAGAGAGAAATAATTGAGCCAGTAGAGTTATTTTGATCAAATAGCAATAACTTTTTTTTATCTAATTTACGTGGTTACTAATGATAGATTTTTAAAATTCCATGGTGAACTATAGTTATTCTTTTTCATATAATTATTTTCTTACTCATATTTCAAGGCTATATGTAACTGAACAAAATGATACATTTTGATTTTTTTAAATTTAGTTTTAGTATATTTAAATGACTATAAATTTTCTATGAAGCTATGTTCTGCCTCATTTCTCTAGGAAACAACGATTTTCTTGTCTTGATTTCTTTAAAGTTCAAAAAATTTTAAATGATTTTCTGAAATATTTTTATTAATAAAAAATGTTTTTAATGTTACTTTCAAACAAATCAAAATCAGTTTTCAAGAAAATCTTTCTTGGTAACCAGAAAAAACCAGAATAAACGAGAATTTCTTCAAAACCAGAGATTATTACCTTAATAATTTCTGGTTTAGTACACATAATTTACTATAACTTACTTTAGTACTCATAACTTACAATTATTAAAGTGTTAACGTATAATAACCCTGACAGGCACGTTGTGCCCCCTTAATTCAAATGCAAAACACGTGTTTACAGACGCGAACCAGTTTTAATAGTCAGAATAATGATTTTATTCACAGCCTCCCAAATGGTGCGCAGCGATAATCAAATATGCTGAAAATAAACAGGTGAGATACAATCTGAAACAACATTATAATTAATGATATTTAATAGCATCAATTAAATGACGCATGTCCATAGGATGGCAGGACTTACAATTGTATTCATAGCATCCATTATTTTTTAATGCATTTCTCTTCGATACCACTCGTGGAACGGCTTTGTATGTGTGTGAACTTAGTAAAGATTGCAGTAATTCGCGCGACTAAATGAAGCGTAATTGCTTGTAATGAGTTCCACTTCCTACATTCTGCTCAATGAGAATTAAATTCTAATGACTTGTTGAAAAGCTGATGAGTATATCGACAAGTTGTAAGCCTGATTAGAAGCAGTAATACTATTGACAATGAGAAAGAATAATACATTGAGTTGTAATAGAATAAATATATGCGGATACACTGTAAAATCCGGTGTATATCGCGCACTTTTAACACAAAAAATAAGATCGAAATTAAAGGGTACGCGTTATACGCCGGGTATAAAAATGAGAGCTTTAAAAATAAAAAAATAAAAAGATGAGCATAGAAAAAAAATCAAAATTCTACATACATCGAAATATTGTTTATTTATAAGAAATGAAATTCCTTATGAGTTGTAGTTCTAGAAGTTTACAGCTTTTTTTCTAAAGCTTGGAATAATACTTCGACTAAATGACTTCAAAACCGTTTCTCAAACTGTGGGGCACATCCCCTTGGGGGCATGATAACCCTACTTGGGGGGCAAAACAAAATACATTCTGAGATAATAAAAATAAAATACATATTCACATTGATGTAAGATACTTATAAATGTATTAGTTTTAATAATTTTGTTCCATTGTCCTGATCAGGACCATCAAGATTAACTATTTCCCATTTTTAGATCCCATCCCGCATCTGGCGACTAATTTCAGACCCCATTTTTAGATTTGGTGACTAAAAGATTAAGTTACAACTTAGATTAACTACAAAAGGGGATGGGTGTTTTTTTTTTTTAGTTTTTTAAACTATAATTTTTAGACCTTATTCTCTCTTTGAATACATGAGTGAATGTTTTATATTTAAGTTTGTTTAAAAAAACACTAAAAATAAAGAATTTATAATATCTTATTTGGAAAAAGTATTTTCTGTACATGTCTCAATATTTTTGTGAATATTATAATATGAGAGTTCTTAAATTTGATTAACAAATTTACATTTCACAATTTGATACATTAGTACATGGATCGCTTGATATAATCAAACATCAAGACAAATTAATGTATACATCTATCAAACCCTCGAACGAGAATGTGTTTCTATATTAACTAATGATTCGCGAGAAAATTAAATTGTTCTCTTCATTCATATTCAAATACCGTCCGTGTAATACTGATGTTCACAAGCACGTCCAGTATCATTATAGTGTCCTCTCTCATCATCTTTTTGTTTCCTTTACACCTTGGTACGGCCGATGAACATTCACCATCATTAAACATTGTTAAAGAAGATGACACTGAATATTTCCACGACCAGGAAGTGGGCGTTGTTGCATTCTCCTTTGAAAATGATAATTAAAATTGTATTCCTTTAACTATAATAGTTCGGTTGGAGTAGTGAATGACCGATTCACTACACACAACATTCATTATTACAAAAGTTAAATTCGTTGACTGAATATTAATATGGGAAGACGCCTGTGTTATCCTGTCAAGTATCATGCTAATAGTACAATTCTAATGTATGCAAAATTGAAAACAGCATGCAACAAAATAAACTACGCTGTAATTAGTTTGTTACGGTAAAATAAGCTATATTCTAATTAATTGATATTGTATATTACTTAATTTGATTCACATGCGGAATAATAAACGACTTACTTATATACGTTTTATGATTTACTGATTTATGGATAGAGCATGCATGGACTAATACGTACATCGTAATTCTTATGTAAGAAACTGTAAGTATTCTTATACAACGCACACTTATTATTTTTATATTTTCTAATCAAAGTTGATTAATAATTGAAACCAGTGATCTAACACTAAATAATTAGATAGATATTAATTAATGATCTTTTTCAGGGGTTAAATTAAATATTTTACATCTTTACATGACACATTAAATTAATATTTTATACTGTATAACTGATTAATTACTTTTTTAACTTTTTTATATCTTTCTACAAATAAAAAAGTTTTTCATGATGATGTAATAAATTTTACCTATTTATTTCAGTCATGAGAACAATAATAAAAAGATAGTAAATCATGTTGATTATTATGTTTACAAATTAGAACTACCGTAAAATCTGGCATGCAATGCGCCTTTTGAACACAAAAAATAAGATTGAAATTTACGGGTGAGCGTTATACGCCAGGTAGGAAAATAATAGCTTTAAAAATTTAAAAAAAATAAGAACATAAAAAAAAATTAGACGTAGATACTGGTTATTTAAAAGAAATGATAGACGAGGGTGGTTTTCCCTGTGGACTGTGGTCAGAGTTGTGTATGAAAGACAAAACAGAATGAGACATTAAAGATAAGACATAACTTTATTTTTCCACATAAGTACCAAGTACATTGAGACATTTATCATACCGCTTGATAAGCTTCAAAAAGCCCTCCAGCAAAATTTCAAGGCTTTTGCATACAGAAGAAGCGTTTAATGGCTATGAGCGAATGACGAAACAGCAGGTGAACGCTGAAAACAACGATACACCATTGGGTAGAGGTCGACCCGATCAAGCAGATGGATTCGAAAAAAGTGGTCTAGGCTTCTTAGATCTGTGCCGTTCTGTTGTTGGATGACATTGCGAGACCACACTTGGCGACAGCAATGTGAAACCATATTGCAACTTTTGGATGGGAGCATATGCACCACCATCCACCATACAGTCCTGATCTCGCACCAAGTGACTTTCATCTGTTTCCAGTTTTGAAGAAGAATCTCGCCAGAAGGAGCTTTGGACGCAACGCTGAAGTCGAGCAAGCCGTTAAACACTTTTTCCGTATGCAAAGCCCTGAGTATTTCCTGGGGTTGGGGGGCATTTTGAAGCTTATCAAGCGGTCTGAGAACTGTCTCAATGTACTTGGTACTTATGTGGAAAAATAAAGCTATGTCTTATCTTTAATGTCTCATTCTATGTTTTGACTTTCATATACAACTCTGACCACAGAGGACAGGGGAAACTTACTTTTCGACTCACCCTCGTACCTAATAAACTTAAATGGTTATAGTTCTAGAAGTATACTATTTTTTTCAAAAATCTGAGGTTATACCTCGAATAAATGACTTCAAAATATAAGAACATTGCACGTGACTTTTAGGTTTCTTCATAAAAAAAGGGTGTGCTTTATACGACGAATGTACCAGAACAGTAAAAATTACAGCTTGAAAGTATAGGCGCTTGTTTTACGTCAGATTTTACGATACATAATACATGTAAATTACAATTTTACAATTTGAGCAATGAGTATGAACAGTTGAATAATTTGTACAACAGGGGTTTGTCCGCTGTTAGGCTTACAGGGGGAATCTTCCCTAGTACATATCAAATAAAAAAATACAAAAAAAAAAAACATGGCTTCAACAAAATGCGTAAAAGTAATACCATCAGAGAGGCGAAAGAGAGTCAGTATAAGTTACCTGAATATTGGATTCAAGGAAAGGGTTGACTTTAAAAATATATAATCCCAATAATTACCAGCGCCTACAAATTCTCTCTGTAGCATCAAAGATCTATTACATAAAGCACCAAGCGTATTTTTAAAAAATAGTCATTTAAAAAGTTCTTAGTTGTGTTCTATCTCCTCATACCTAAAATAAGCAATTTTGTTTTTAGAAATTTAAGTAATGTTATAATGTTCAATTAAGTATGTTATAATATTAATATTCAATTTGAAGAGTTGGCCATGGACACGAGCTCATGGTCGGCGTGTCATGAGTTCGAACCCCAGTTCCACCGAAGTCACGCCATGTGGAGGGGGTTGATGTACGTTATATATGCTGTGAGGGTCACAATCAAAGTCTTCCCGAAGACGCAGTGCAGTAGTTTGGAAAAAGGGGATGTCATCCTAATCGCTAGACCGTGGCTCAGAATTATGTGGTCCGTTGCCAACAGCCCTTGTTCTGCTTTATAGTGCGAAGCTAATAAACAATCACTCCCATAATTTTAAGGTCATATTCATTATATTCGAAATTACCATTATCTCATAGGAAAAACGAAATCTTTTCAGACAAAAACAATGATATGAAACATATAACAAAAAGAAAAAACTATGAAATGTAACCTATTACATATATAATCATATAAAAAGGAAAACAATGACATAAATAATAGTAAAAGGGCTTTAATTTGTAACTATCATATGAATGTATAAATAAGTTGCGTATTAAGTTCAGTACAATGCACTTGTAAACGATGGAAATCACTAAAGTAGCTGATTCAGCGTCTTTTCCCTCGAAACGATTTTTTCATTAAAAATGCTGATTCAAACAATTACTTAATCTTATGCAAAATATTACTTTGTTATACAAAATGAATTTAAAATTTTGTCATGGATTCGATACGGTAATAAGAGTTTGAAAAGATGATATAGCAAAATAAATTCTAACGGAAAGATCTTTTGATAAAACTCACGTAACAGAAACGTTTGTGATTTAATTTCTATGTTATCATAAACAAAACAATGCACTGACTCTACATTATTTTCATTATATCTTTCATTTAAGTTATTTTAAAGAGATATTTAAAACAATGGCAGCTTTCTTAAGTAAAAATTTTGAAAGTTCTTAAAATATTATTTGATGAATAGCACTTTATAAAGTTATCTATGTTGCCACTGTGTCCCTGGTAGAAGAGTGATAACGGTCGCGAACTCGTGGCCGTCATTAATGAGTCATGTGTTCGAGTCTTGATGTCACTGAAGACCCACCGTGTAGATGCACGTTACATTTGTCGATGTTCAAAGTCCTCATGTTGCCTTTGTGCCGAAGAGTGGAGTTCCAGGAGTTCCATCGCCAACAGCTTCAGAAAACAACGTTAATAAAAAATTGAGTCAAATCTTTATTGGGACTTTTTTTTTTACCTTTTCTTACTTCCCTTAAGCTCCCGTTTTTTCCCCTATGTTTTTAATTGAGTAATTATTCAACAAATGTTTACCGATGAATCATATGAAAATCCAACATTCAATTCTGCTATTAGTTCACACTCTCTCTATATTTATGTATATCTATATATTTATCTTGTTAAAATTTTCAAACGTTAATAAAATGCATTTTAAAGCACTCAATTGAGCTGAAATTTTGTATTCACTATTATTTTGGATGACAATACAGTAGTTTAATTATAATTAATAAAAATTAATTGATTAAAACTAATTATTCAAAGAATTAAAAGTGCAGCCACGTTGGCATCATTTTTGGTGATTTAGTGACCATTTTGGTGACTTGTGTCAAAACTTCAGCTCTCATTTGAGCTGAAATTTCCTATACACTATTGTTTTGGGTAACAATACGTTAATTGAATTATAATTAATTAAAATTAATTGGCTGAAATTAATTATTTGAAGAATTACGGATATAGCCTCGTTGGCTTCATTTTTAGCGACTTGGGTCAAAACTTTAAAAGATTTTTTCTCGCGTTTCAAAGCATTCAGTTGAACTGAAATTTTATATGCACGATTGGTTGG
The DNA here is from genome assembly GCA_019973975.1 of Trichonephila clavata. Classification (NCBI taxonomy): domain Eukaryota; kingdom Metazoa; phylum Arthropoda; class Arachnida; order Araneae; family Nephilidae; genus Trichonephila; species Trichonephila clavata. Next base: position 123,520 of record BMAO01005831.1, read on the forward strand.
GATGACCATACGATACTTTAATGATAATTATTAAAAATTCATTACCACTTAATGTTGGGATTCAGTCATATGTATATACATATTCATATTAATTGTAACTATTTAATTTTTTTTGTTGATCTAAGCAGGAATTGACTTAAAGAATTTTTTTTACAATACTTGTTTTTATAGTTAAGAAATTATGCTGTTTCAATTTTACACGTAGTTGGGTATAAAAATCTTACTAGTAGCACAGCTCTGACAAGTGATATGAGCTCAATACAGGATTCGCTATTATAACTTTTTCGAACATTTGGCGTATAGTTATTTGCCATGAAAGGAATGAAATTGAATCAAATATAAACTAGTTTTTCATTCAAGACACTTTTTTTCCCTTTCATTTTTCAATACAAAATCCTTCTCTATTACTATTTCTTTTCTTCCCTCTGTTTGGATTAGGTTATTTCAGACTTTCTTTTTATACACTTCTTCATGAAAAGAAATTAATTCTGAATTTATTTTCAGAAGGTATGGACGCGTAACAGACATTCAGTCATCTGAATGTAGTTATTTTAAAGCAACCTTTTTCAAAAACTATATTATATATAATATACTATATTTTAAATTTAACAAATAAATTCTCTTTAGCATGTAAAATGGCAGTATGATAATCTATAGCTAATAATATATAATAATAGTCAGTATATTTAATGTTTGCTGAAAATCAGAGAAGAAATGGAAAACAAAATATTTATTTAGCTAATTTGTGTTGGTAATTTTAAGCCTTTAATTTTAGTTGTCCAGGAAAACATTTCCAAAAGAATTTATTCATCAATAAAATTTCTAAAATATGATGAAAATTAATAACTGAAAAAAAATCACGCCTGTAAAATTTTAATAAAATACTTTTCTCGATTTCTTATGAGATGATAAATATCATTTATATAAAATAAGTACTCAGTATTTTTATGCTCGAGATGGCAGCGTTAAGGAACATAAGCATAAACAATATACTTTCCCAATAAATTTGTCATTAAATTATTATAAATACATGAAAATTAAATCTCAATGATTAAAAATGATATATTTACATTCAAGAAAAAAGTGGGTTATTTTTGGATGTACCTAGAATAGAACCATTTATCACAGCTATTCTGAATAGTTTCTGATACACTCTTCAAACAAACGAAAGAAGAAGAAAGCTAATTTCCGTCTCTAGATTCAAAACCAAACAATGGATAATCATTAATTATAATTTATTTCGAAACAAAATTATTTTATCGTTTCGAAAAATTGATTGTTACTCTCACTCCTTTCCTTCCTAGAGCCTATCTACAAAAAAGATGATAAAAGCAGTTGAAAACTGTGTTGAACATTCAGACTCATTTGCAAAGGAAGGGAAAGATTTAATATCAGATCTCACAGATATAAAATTGCAGTAAACAATTCAAGTCACGTGATAAGAGTCTAGTAAAGTAGCCGCCTGTAACCCTTTCGACACGTAACCAAGCATGGAGAAATGACTTCGAGTATCTTTCATGGGTAGGGTTGTAGTTTTTGTTGTTTTGTCCATTCTAATGATTTGATTTCTATCGAAACATCTAATCAAAATCTGAGGGTGGGGGTGAAACAGAGACGGCGGCAGATTGAAAGGCTGGTCGCCAATGTCGCCAATTTACTTAAAAAGTGACATTTGCAAAGAGTAGAAAATACAAAAGCAGGATAAATTACATGAATAATTGTTTTTTACTTATAGACATACTCTGGCAAAAGAAAGAACATATTAAGAATTGAGAATGATTTGGAATGATATACTATATATCATTCAAAATGGCATTCGAATGTAACTAATAATGAAAACACAAATATAATTGTTAGTATATTTTTACTACTGCACTGAAAGTCCTATTTTTAGAGCGTTTTTCACGTAGTGGAACAAAAGCGCTATTAGGGCGCAAATTTCGTCTTTGTCTTCGTTCCATATTTTGTCGTACCTTTTTCTCAGCCAATAAGCAACCAATTGACCTCGGGTTTTCGGCATTTGGTCGCATTTGTGCCCTAGATGAGCCGAATTATATTTAAATTTTCCCATAGTTTTCCCGAATTTTCCTACACATTTTCCTGAATTTCGCTAGTTTTTTGCTTTTTTATAGCGCTGATACAGATTTGTGCCAGCATTTCTTTTCAGCTCAATAGTAGTACATTTAAAGAAGTGGTACAGTACTATATATATATATATACTTTCTGTTAGTAAAAAGTTCATTAGTTGCATTATTGTAAAATACATGTGAAAAACGCGCTAAAATTACTTAGTCATGCCAATGATTGATATCTTGTTTAATATTTTGTGCGTTGTATTGAAAACTTTTTTTAAAAAAAATACTAAAGGTATTTGGATTTTGAGGTTATAAATGTAATAATCTTAGGATCAGTGAAATTATTTTAAAATTAGGAAACACATTTCGAATTTTAGTTCAAATTTCGATTTATATTTCTGTATTTGGTCAAGTTACTTAATATATTAATAATTTTTTTTACAATTTTTAGTTTATTTATAAGAGAAGGTAATAAAAATATGATTTATTGTAAGCTATTTGTTTATTTGTAATTTATATTTTTTAAATCTTTTACAATTTATTTTCCTGATTTGAAATTTTGCTTACATTTCGTAGGTTTTCAGTTTCAAATTCTAAATTTGATTATGCAAATTTCATTTTTCAGCCCGATATACTATTAAATTTATCCCAAAGTATGATTTTTCCTAAAAGAAACAGATTGCCTTGAATAGAACTTACTAAATGCTTTATGTCATTTTCGCAGCTTTCTTTTAATATTTTATAAACAATATAATTCTATTTTTTCCTAAAAAATAGTTTATAATGTCTGGAAAAGGAATTCCGTTGTTTTTACGGAAATAATGAATTAAATCTTTTGGATGAAAATAATCCATCTTTCGATGAAATACTTTTATATAATGATTTGAAAAGAAATATTTATTTTTTTGGTAAATATCGAATTAAATCATTTGAAGTTAGTTCATAGTAAATTTTAGAAACCTTTAAACATGAAGGAAGAAGTCAAAGAAAACAAAAAAGGCAATAACTTATAAGATAGGGATATTTCTAAAATACTTGTACAATATAAAGGTATAAAATGAAGATAGTACCACTGACTGACTTTGACATCTTCTTAAATTTAACATGAGGAAATTTTTTCTGTAGCACTAAATTAAATTTGCCACTGATTATCTTTATTTCGTAATTCTTAAGCAATCATTCAAAAAAATTAACAAATTTTTTCCGATGTAAAATATGACGAAATTGTACTCACAACGTTGTGTGCAATAGTTGCGAAAGTTCTAGAAATCCTAATTCAACAAATACAAATTCTTTTTTAAGATATTTTTACCTATGAGAGACACATTTATGACGGAAAATTCTTTTAAAATCTTGCATCATCTTTAAAATATAGTAATTTTCTCTGGAAGCAACAAATTTTACAAACATAACAGTCAAATGTAGGAAGACTATATGCCTAACTTAGAAACAACTCCAACATGCGGATTTTTTTATCTGATGTTAATCGTAGTAATAGAAATATATTTTAAATAAATAAAACAATCTTGTCAATATTTTCTGAAAAAAATACCTTTATATTATTAAAAATATACACGAATAAAATGAAACTTTGCTTTTACATTGAACTTTTCTTTTATTTCTAAAACATTATACGAATAACTTTGTGAATTTTTATTCATATAGTATACACATATTAGAAAACATTATCAAAGAAAACCTTCAGTATTGTACTAACTAAACATATTTTTGTTGCTAATAAAGGTACAAAACAGGGATTTTTCGGTACGCATAATCTAAGGTAGCGGATCTTAAAACTTTCAACCGCCACGGCTTCCCTTTTATGTTTCAGCCTGATATCGTGGACACCCATGATTTTAAACACCCTTTCCTGACCTAATATTCTTGATTAAAATACATGTTCAAGAAGAGTTCTTTCATTGGTGGAAAAGGGGGTGCAATTTAGTGATTTCCACGAAGCCTTTTGGAGTCTGCAAAAGAGAAAAATCTTAATTTTACGTAAAAAAAAATTAAGCGGACCTCCTAGAGAGGCACTGGGGATCCTCAGGAGTCCGCGAACCACAGTTAAAAACCACTGATCTAAGGGATTATTTTTATCGAAAAATTTCTTTAAGCAATCAGAAAGTTTTCTAAAAGCATGTCTCATTTATTAGTTATTGCAAGTAAAGAAAATATGAGTCCGTGGAAATATTCCACAGTGTTCCTTTTTAATAGATTTTTTTCGGCTTATACAGGCTATTTGAGGGATGCTTGAGCGATCGAGTTTCACCTACGAGAATTCGGAACGTATTACACAGGAGCGTCACGTAGAATCGTTTAAATAACTTTCACGTTTTGTCATTTTACATAAATTTATGTTTTAAATAATTTTCATTGCCTGACAGCTTGACTGTAATCAGTATAATACCATGATTTGTCATGCTTTCTTCCATACTCTAAGCATATGAAAATATTTAAATGATAAAGGTACGTTAGCCAAGTTCACTTCTCTTCAAAAATTCACTCAAGTGTATCAATTATGAAAGCCTAATTGATCTTTTTCGGGTTTTCGAGGATTATTATGTCGGGAACTATGTAGTATTTAGGCTAGGAACTATACATCTTTCTCAAATTTCCTTTCCGGTATCGGCACGTGTTTCTTAGATATTCATCATTTGTGCCAAAAAAATAATTCGTTTTTCACTCAATTTGTTTAATTTGTTGTTGTTTTTTTCGGTTCACATCGAAGCCAAAAGAGTTTTAAAAGTTAAAAATTCCATTTGTTTTTCCATTGTTAAGACTAATTAGAATTTAAATTTTTTACTTCATTTCCTTTTTTTTTTTTTTTTTTTTTTTTGTAAATTAAAAAGCCAACTTGTGTTTCCTAATCAAGCTTCATTTTTGTAAATCTAATTCACGTGCTTCAGTAATTTTAATCCCGTGAATGCAATCAACTAGGTCAGTGCTTCTCAAACTTACAATATTAGCGATCCAATATGCAATCATAATTTTCATCGCTCCCTACTCTTCTTTCCATGCATAACAATTTATTAAACTAAATTATACTATATTTGTGGACGCGCTAAAGCTACAATACGACTTTAACCTCTTAAGTGCAACCAGTGCATCCAAATGTCTCGCTCAGCCAAAGCATACATTGCCTCGGACGTATATATACGTCTTTCAGAAGTACGATCTTTTCTGTGCAATGCCTTTCATAAAATTATTCCGAAGGCTTCGGAATGTTATAAAAACAGGCAGTGATTGACAGTGTTTGAGAAAGATTTACTTATTTCAGAGGATTTGATTATTTATTCCTTTTCTTCGCCCCCCCCCAATACATCACATACGCACGCCTACGTGGAAAACGTTTGCGTTAGGGAGCGAATCGCGTAAATTTTATCAGCAGTTAAGGAATTAATAAGATAACTGTTAATTTTTGTGTATAATTTTATATATGACAAGCCCATGAGATCATTGGTAATTATTAAAGTTGTGCTTTAGTAAGACTTATAAATTAGTTATAAAATACATCATGCAGTGCTGATACATTAATAAGTGTATTATATCAGTGTAAATGTGTATTTTATTTTTTACTAAGCCAGAATGAATCTTGTTTGTTTATTCAGTAAATTAATGATTTTTTTAAATATTCTTTCGTTTTCGACTTTTCAATATGCTCGCGTTCCCTCGTAGAGTTATCACGCTAGTTTGAGAAACGCTGTATTAGCTATTTGTAGATTAAATAATTTCAAAGTCAGTCATTTACAATTAATAAGTAAAAAAATTTGATACTGCCATGTTACACAGTCGACAAATTTCACCAAATGAAAAGACGCCGCCAACAATATTATTATCGTTCAAACATGAGCAGAGAATGGTTTTTCAAATCACGGCAACGTTTTTCAATTTAACGGTTAGTAGACGCTGTAACACGTATAAACACCCAAAAATTCATTAATAAAATCCCTTATTCAAACTATCAGAGCTTTATAGGCAATACATTTTAAAAACTCTTCATACAAATACAATTAATCTATTTTTGAAGCTGTTTAGATAAGTTTATAGATAATTAAATTGATTCAGCGAATCAATTAATATTGTTCCAAAACAATAGGAAGTCTATTGACAAAGGATCTTGTAAATTTAAATCAAAGTCAAGGAACGAACTGAACTCGTTAGAAATTTCTAGGGTTTATTTAATGTAATTAATTAGTCTTTTTAAACTGTGATTAGGTACATATACATATATGGTAGCCCTGTGTGTTAAAGTCATGATACTATAATTTCGAAAATTCATTGATTCGAGTTTGGATGTCACACATGTTAACAAAAAGTTGCTGTATTTAATCTACAGAAGGCGGGGAGCAGACATTATGACAGTAAAATGCCAAGACAAGTGCAGTCCTCGTCACTTGACATTCATTAAAAATTACGAAGTTCATTACTTGTTTCATCTATTATGTAGGTACTTGTGTGGTCAATTTAAATCAACCAAATTGATATATGAAAACGAAAAGCAATATGAATGCGTAAAAGCTTTCGCTTAATTATTGGCTGCTATGGTAATAAATTTGAAAGCTCGTTTTAATTTATTTTTATTTATTAATCGCAATTATATGATAAAAATATAGCAGAAAATTTACTTACTAAATAGGTAATAATGGTTTTTAGAAAAATTGGTTATGGAAGTAAAATTTAAGGCAGGTAAATATTCAATGACTATCATTTTTCAGTGTCTCTCTATATAAGTATAAAATTTAAGACATATACATAATTAATTTAAATTTTTATTGTTATTATCTCAATATCAAGAAATAAATAGCCTCACTCTCTTTGATATTAGATTTACATAGATAGGAAAAAATTATTGGTCAAATATATTTTAAATGTTAACATATATATAAATCCTTTGCCAGAAAAAACATATTATTATACTTTTAAATATAATATCAAGCATAATTTTTTTTTAAATTTCATTGATTAAATTTTTTTAAGCATTAGATTACCAAAATATTTACATCAAGTATTATCATACGCTATTTTTCATATGTTGAGTTTTATAATACAAATAAGCTGTGAATCAACATTTTAACTTTGTACTTGGATAATTGTTTGCATAATATTTTCAACAACTTTTCCTGCAATACAATTCAAATCACCGAACTCTGGCCATTCAAAAATTCATTCTTTATATCATTCAGGGAAATAAAAAATAGATCCATTTATTTGATATCGTGCTGAAACGCCAAATAGTGCAACCTCAATGTCCCACGCGAACTTTAAAACCGATGATGGAAAAATAAACGATGCAAGAAAGGTGCCGAACTCGAAGAAGTTCTTGCCTCTAAACAATGGTGCGGACAATACGTCATTAGTAGAAGCGGCCCTACGACAATTCGGGTTGTCCAACCTTAACAGAACGTGACATGCGTTGACGACACTTTGCTGTCGTTAAGATAATTTGCGGTCCTTTCCTCCGATGCTGCTTAATAGACGTATAAAATCGTTGTATTTGTTTGTTTGATCATCAGTTTCTTTGTCGTGGTCTCATTGAATTTCATACGCTTTTGCTCATGGGTGTTGAATTACTGTGCAACAATTGAGATAACTCACTTCATTTATAAGGATTTAGGGATAATTTATGAATTGTACTTGACGCTCTTTGTAAGCTTGGACAGCCTTAAATTTATTAGGGAAACAGAATCCTTTTCAAAGATGATAAATATAATAAAATAGCACTTTGGTAATAGCACAAACAATTAATTAAGTTGTTTGATGTTAACCCTTTATCTATCGCATTATGATTTACTGCAGTTTTTTTCATGTACTATTTTTTTTTTGAATCACTACATTGAAAATATTAAAGGATATATATACATTAAAAAAATACTCAACTTTGGGAAATTTAACCCGTTAGGGTTAATTAATTAATTAAAGATATCTACTGTAAAATTAATTATATACACTGCTCACTTAAAATAAATAGTCAAACCGTTTTTTAAGGTCTTCATTAACATGCAAAAAAAAAAAAAAAAAGACACTTGTCTTTTGACTTTAATTACTTTTTCGGAATAAAAATGACAATCTTCAGAATTCGATCAAAATGTCAGCTGAAAACGCAATTTCTGCAATAAAACTATTCGCCTCCCCCGTTTAGATACCCATCATAGAACCCGGGGTGCCATATATCTTGGAATTGTGGATTTAAAAGAATATTCCTGTTAAGTATCATCAGAGTATTCGTAAAAATGGTTATTCTATGTGATTTTGAAGTAAGTGGTACTTATAAGTACCGTCGGTAGATACAGGGTTAAGGAGGGGGGGGGGGAATAGCCACAGTTAATTAAAATTTTACAAGTGGAAAATAATGCACCATATATTTTTTCGAGAATGTTATTCTTGTTTGGTAATTTTAAAATAATGAAAATGTTTGATTGATATATTCCAAACTAAATACTAAATTGTGTCAATGCATAAAATTGATTAAAGATTTTTTAAATGAACTTAATCTACATTTTTTATTTTATTTAATCAATTTTGTTAAATAATCTGTTTAAAAACATATGTGATTGAAACCAAATACTTCATGTAATTGTAAAAATAAGCATATTTCAAAGCTGTATTATGATTTGGACTGCGATAGTAGAAGAATAACTTTAATCACATTAATAATTGAATAAATAGATTAATAATAATTACTTTTTATTTATGTAATTTAATAATAATTTAAACATTTTTTATAAATAGAAATTTATCAATAACTAAAGCACTTTATATTCATGATTCATAAGATAAAATAGTTTTATCCATAAACTGAAATTATGGAACTAAATTATTCCTTTTACTCACACAAATAACAAATCAAAAGAATTGAAAAAATGGTTTATATAATTTTATTCCGTCGTTATTATTCCTTTAATTAAATAACAATTATAAATTAAACAATTTCCATGTATCATTTGTACACACATTTCCAAGAAAATTAAAGATTTATCCTTTTTATACTTTATTATCTAAATTATATCTGCATTCGACCACATAAATCGGATACTTAATATATTTTGAAAATTAATATAATTTATAATGCTGATATAAATTACAGAAAAAAAAAGTATTTTAATTGACTGATATGCTATTGTGGTGGAAATTCTTTGTTTTTGTGTTCCAGGTATTATTCTTCAAAACCAAATTACTTGCATTTTAGTGCATGTAAAATGATTATTTTAAAAACAAAATATTTAGTGCGCTTCATTTTTAATTACAACATTTTAAATAAAATGGTTCGAATGACTAAAAGACTAAACATCTATAGGAGCCAGAACTTATGCAAAAACTAATTCTTATTTATAGTCTTGAATTTTTTAGAGTATCAAACTGTCTAGTTATATAGAATTAGAGCTCTCAATATTTTTTTCTTCGAGAAGATTAATAGTACCAACAAAGTAGTATAGTTTCACCAAACAGGAAAATAATTTAAATTTATGACTAAGAATTTCTAAAAAAACCCATAAAAACATCACTTATTGATCATTACATGTCACATTTAAATTTATTGCATTAGTAATCATTTTTCAAAAGATGAAAAAAATACAAACATGATTTAGTTAAAAATAAATTAATTGTAAAATGGGAACTCCTTAAAAGATTTTAAAAATGTAGAGTAATTCTATGACAAAGTCTTAAAACGAATCATTCTGGTAAATCACTGAATTTGACAATATACTTCTTCCTCAAGTGTCCAATGCAAATAGCTTGTTGTGTGATTTTCAGTAAGATATGGATTACTACCTACAGCCACAGCCTTCATAAAATTAATTATGAAAACTTTTTTCAAAGGAAGCATCTTCTTTTGAAACGACAACGATTGTGAACAAACACAAATACAAACATTCCCTTCTATCCATCTGGAGAAGAAACTGGGCTTCAAAATTACATCGTGACAATTGGTATCCTCCTATATGGTGCCATACTAAAAAGTGATGCTAGCTCCTGGAGAAAGTACTTGGTCTGAAATGGTAATCACCGATCCTCAGCCCTTTTTGAAAAAAAAAGTATCTCATTCTACACGGGCTGGGGTAACCTAGTGTTATGGTCACGAACTCCTGGCCTACGGTCATTAGCTCGAGACCTAGTGCCACTGAAGGCCCGCCATTAGTAAGAGAGACTGTCCTGCCATCATTTTTATACTAATTAAAAAATAACCCAATTTCTCACTGGCCATGGCAACTTTAAAAGCTACTTGAACAAATTTAATTTCGTTCCGTCATCTTCCTGTGATTGTGATATTGGTGGCGAGGAAAATGTAGAATATGTGCTGCTTCTGTGTTCCAAATTGGAAAGAGAACGAAACATCCTAAAACTAGCTCTCAAGGGACTTAATATAAATTGGCCTGTGAATCTTCAGCAACTTCTTTCCACCAAAAAAGCTTTTACAAAGTTCTGTGAATTCGTTGTAAATGTTTGTAATCCTTCATAACCTCAAATAATTTTTCCTTCATTCCGTTTGGAATGTGTGATTAATGCTTACTTCTGTGAGCCCCGAGTAATACTTTGTGGTGCAAGGAGATTTTATAATTGTTTTTAATAAAAAGGGGAAGGGGCTGATGTACGCTAAATTTGTAGTCTCGAAGTCCTCCTGTCGACTTTTGTTGTAGTTTAGAGTTGGGGTGCTGGCTCAGATGTCGTCCTCATCACTTGGCCTAGGTTTAAAATTACCGTCGTTAATAGCCCTCGTAAATCTTAATAGGGTGATTTTAAAAATCCCCCCTTCTACATTTATCACCACTAGATTCGCTCATTTACTAATTGTAAAAACCCTTTTTACCAAATCGATATATTTAATGGAATTGATTTAAATTTGTTAGTATACGAGGATCTTGTTTTGCATTACAAATTATCTCATAAGAGATACGGTTTTGAATCATGAAACGTTTTGGCTAACAAAACACAAATATTAAATTTATATGATTGACCAGTGCTTCTCAAACTTTCAATATTTGCGACCCAATATTTAATCATAATTTTCATTACCAAATAAATTACCCCATAAAATAACAATGTATTGAATTCAATAATAATATACTTTATTACCAAAGCTACAATATGACTTTAACCTCTTAAGGTCCACTGGCGTATATAAACGTCTCGCTCAGCCAGTGCGTTAATTGCCCCAGACGTATATATACGTCTTTCCGAAGTACGATCTTTTCTGTGCACTGTTATCCATAACATTATGCCGAAGGCATTGGAATGCAATAAAAGGATTTTGCCAGTGTTTACAACAGATTTACTTATTTATTCCTTTTCTACTCCCTCCCTTTCCCAATACACCACATACGCTCGCCTACGTGTTAAACGGTGGCATTGGGGAAGGAATCGAGTAATTTTTAATCGACATTTGAGGGATTAATTATAAACCGGGAAATTTATCGAGATAAGAGTTAATTTTTGTACATAATTTTATATATGTCAAGCCCGTGGGTTCACTGGTAATTATTAAACAAGTTCTTAACTTAATATTGTTAAATTAATTATAAAAGACATTGTGCAGTACTGATATTTTTATAAGTGTATTATATCTGCGTAACATTAAAGTATCCAATTAAACATTGCAAATCATATCATTAATGACAACAACAGTCATAAGATAGGGGATTAAGACCTCATCAGAGATCATGTGCCCCGATGACATATCAGTGTAAATGTGTATTTTATTTTTTATAATGTCAGAATGTATTTGGTTTGTTTACTTTTAGTAAATTAATAGTTTATTAAAGGATCTTTTGTTTTCGACTTCCCAATATGCTCGCGCCCCCCTCGCAAGTTTATCACGCCCCCCCCCCCAGGAGGCATGCCCAACAGTTTGAGAAACGCTGTGATAGACCGATATGAAGCTGTAAAACAATTTTTCGCGCCAACAAAATAATCTTACGTTTGTTACTCTTTAGTATTATTTTGTTCATAATATAACTTGACAATGTTATCTAAAAACAACCGTTACTCATTAAATTATAGTAAAGTGTTTTCCTACAGCAGCAGCAGCTTTTCTTTGCAACACAATTCGTACCACATTAAACGTCAACGACTCTCTGACCTTGAGGCTATGGCTGACACTCGGCAAGTCATCAAAAAAAGAAAGCGTAGGAGATTAAAACAATTTTTCAACCCCTCAATTCGACGACAAAAAGATAGAAATAATCTAATCATTTATTTATTGCTTTCGCGAATCAAGTCATGTCGTACCAATTATGAACGAGTGAGTGATTTTGCGCAGACTTGGGGTGGAATGCTATCTTTGAACGGAAATCTGAATCATTGAAATTCTGGAAGGGATGGAAAACATTACATTTTCGGTTACACGTATCTGGAGATGTGATTTATGAAATGAGCAATACATGAGTGATCGGTGATTGAGGGCAGAGTTAACCTCTCAAAAGTTGAACATGTGAAGAGGCGGTTCGGTAACAAAACTGTGACAGTCTGTTAGTCTCTGAAGCAGATCGCAAAAACTTAAGACTAATTTAATTTACAATACATTATTTCTACTGGTGGGTGTGACAGTCTGTTAAAAAATTACAGGTATCCTATCTGTGGGTTCATTTTAAACATCCCATTCATTCTTTTTTTCTTTTCTGTATAAAATCTATGAATAAAACAACTTGCCAAAGTAAATAATTTAGATCTCATAATTATGTCGTAAAGTAGAAAATCTAACCTTTGAGAGCTTGGGCTTGCATTTTTTCCTAAAATGTTTGCATTTAAATGTTTAAAAATCATTTCGTCTTTCATACAAAATTTGATCAACCTTATCTTCCTAGAACAAAAATAAATTAAATATTTTTCATAATAGCCTTTGCAAAACATTTCAAATAAAAACATCATTCTAATTTCCCTGCAAAAAATTCCCAAAGTGATACGATTTAACAGAACGAGTAATTAAATGTTTGCTGAAGCAAAAATATTTTTATTAATCAAAAGTCTTATAATATTGTTGAGACGAAATAACTTCTGGATTCTGGTCGTATCTGAACTCGGAAAAGATCAAATTCACCCTGTAAACACTGCCACTTCAGTTTATTATTAAAGATTATGTATAAAACTCCTACTATATACTATATATATACACAAGAAAAAAACCGTGGTTTCATTATATAAATCCAAAAAATTAAAAATTGCTTTTAAAAATATTACAAACCCTCTGGTAATTTCCGAAGATAAAAATTCGATATTGAAAATAAATTATTGATGAGGTAATTTAATAACATATTCTGAATCGAGCAATTTTTTTCAGAAAATGATAATTAAATATTGACTACACAAAAACAAGCGAAACGCGTCATATTTCATATATACGCGATAGAATTTCAGCTTTCTTTTATTGACACAGAGAAGGAAAAAAAATTTAAATAACACGGCAAAGAACAAAATAAATAACCACATATGTGTTTACGTAGGAATTTTTTTCTTTATTTAGGCTTGTCGGCTCCAGGGTAGCTTTATCATAAGGAGCGATATCCTTGCTTTGAAGCGTGAAAATTGCATCTTTTTCGAATTGAAAATACGTATTTGCTGTCGTTAGTTTACATTTACCGCGGCTTAATCTTCAAAAAAGATAAATCTGCTTACATTAGTTACGGAATTTGATAATGGTATGTGACGGCCAATCGAAATGTATTAACAAATATTTTTAGATACTTTTGGGCATTGTTTATAAAAGTTGCTCAGCTGTATTGGAGATTATTTCAGGAAGATATTACTATAAGTAGCATAATATTTTCAGCAAGCTTAGTGCCATTTTTTCAAGAAATTCTTTGAATGCCTAGTATTAAATATCTGTTAAAAATTCTTCTAAATCAATAAACCATTAACTACTAATACTAATATGAATTAGTTACATCTGATTACCATAATAAAACGCAGAAAATGTGTGAAATTTTTAAATTTTGTGTTCAAAAGATGCTTAAAAATATGTCACTATGCAAGTTAAATAAATGGGAAGAACAATTTTATTTTAAAAAAATGCTTTGCAAAAAAAAGACGTTCTTCACACAAATTCTTTTAAAATTGACATAAATTTTATTTCATTCAAATTTCTGGTAAACGTTACCTATTTTCTTTAACTACTTTTTATCGGGTGCACTTTTGAATCATGATCATTTCAAATAAAATTGTAAAATGCGAATAATTTTGGAAAATGTATGAATTGTTCTCCATTATCCTTTCTGAAATTTTCAATTAAAAGATTTTTGTTTTTCTTGCAAATATTCCGCACAGTAATGAAAAACATTTTTCGTGAATAATTATCATCTAACCACAACAAAAAAATTTCTCATAAAATGATTTTCATTATAAGAAAGTGGATAGTTAATATTTATTTCTTCAAAATTTTCTTATTTATTTCTTTACAACCATACGCTAAATTTTTCCAAGCAATTAGCAATGAATGTAGAATTTAAAAATCATTAAGAATTTTAATTATTCAAATTAAAATTCAATTCGTTTGTTAGATAAATTACATACCTTTCTTATTGACATTCAACCACTAAAATAAATATAATTGTTATATATCTTAAAATTTGCAATATATTTTAAAAAATCAATATTAAATCAATTAAGTTAATACAATATTTTTTCTAAAATATTTTAAAAAATGAAAATTACTTTTTTTTAATTGGAAGGATCAGAATTTTATAGGACTGAGTTGAGGAATGTTGATCGAGCGTATGAAATTTGCGTCCCACAATAAAAAAATTTGTAATATACAACAAAGATTTCCTCAAAAAAGTTTCTAGCTTAATTTCAGTAATTTTAGTTAGTTAAAAAAACACACACAAATTTTTTTAAAGATATTTGGTTATCACTGAAATTGTTATTTAAACTCTACACCATTCCTTACAAAAATCTTCTGAATATTTTACCTAAACGCCTGGGGAAATTCTTGCAAAAAAAACTATTTTCATTCATAAATAAATATAAATAAAAAAAATCAGTAGCTATCATTTTGTATTTTTTTTATATATCGATTGTCAATTGTCTTTTTAGGATGTTAAAACATCCGTAACTCAACATTCAATCACACTACAGCAACAAGCCTTACCTATACAAGAAAACGTGTTCCAAAAAGCCCTTAAAACAAATTTTATTGATGCCCAGCGGTTAACAAGTCTTTTTTTTTCACCATCAATGTCCGAAAACTTTCGACAATACGCCAATTGAGTCTCCTTCTTCAAACGCCGTTCATAACACAGTTCGTTTCACGGATGGTTGATCACCAAAAGAAAAAGGGCCTCCCTTTACTCAAAGGCTTGGTGAAAGCTGCCTTTGAGTTCACTTTCTTTTCGGCTCTACCATTGAAAACTGATCTGATTCAACTCAGTACGAAAGAGATGTCCACGCGCCAAAGATCAAGGGTGTGTGTCAAGTTGTATTGATCGTCATTGATAACCGGATTTAGGTATCATTTAATCCGGCATTACAGTACTAAGCTCATGAGAATTTCGAAGGGTATCATTTGCTGGGATTAAAAACGATGGTATTGATATCGCTACCGAAACTAGTATCGATTTAATCGATGTAAGCACCGTGTAGCAGATGTCTATCATAAAGACTCCGCCGTATTAAAGGACGGGGTTTTTTATTACAACTGTCAAAGTTTCGTTAGTGTAGTAAAATAAATAGTTCTTGTATGGGAAAATATAAACCTTTTTCCTATTCCTGGTAATTTAATATATTTATTATAGATAAATACTATGAATCTAGAAAGTCATCAAGTATAATAAATACATTATTAATAGGATTCAAAGTGAATCTTCAGCAATTTGTTTGGGGAAAATCTGATTGTATTTTTCTAAAATTTTTCATGCATATAATTTTAATTTATTTTTTATATGATTGCATTATGGACCTCTGCAGTCGTTACCGTCATCATATTCAAATATTCATCATAATCACTAAAATCTTATCTTCTGTTTGCCTCATAAACCGCAAAAGGGATTATGTTATTATATGAAGATAGTTACTTTAAATGTTATGGTGATGAAGGATTATGTAACTAAGTATATTACTTTGCAATTTTCGATTTTTCCTTGGCTATTCTTTTTATTATTATTATTGTTTATTATTTTTTTTTGTGCATTATTAGAAACATGTTGTGAAATAAGAAAGGAAAAGAGTATAAAAAAAGTGGTCAAGTCCAAAAAATTAAACATTTCAAAGATTAAAATTTTTCCAATGCTTTAATGAACCAGTCTCTAATTATTAAAATGATGCAATTAAAAGTAAGATAAATATTTAAGTCATAGTTAAAAATTTAGGCAGGAAAGATTAGTAGATCAAACATGTAATTGATTTCATCCATTTTTTCATTTGTTTTCAATGAAAGTAAAAAGTTTAATATAAATTCAAATAAAATTATTAAAGTATAACAAACTATATTAACATAATACTACTATATAAAATACTCCCTATAATAAAGAAATATTCTAACAATTTAATTAATAGTGGTTGGTGGAATAAATATTATAAGTTTTTGCTTACAGAATCTAATTTATAATATATCTTAAATGATGGAAAATGCTGCTATTATTCAAAACCTCTCACATGTTTATGTATTTAAAACCAGTTCAAATAGCTAGGGACGTCTTAAGATTTGTTGAGGCCCTTGGCCCCCACACAAATGTAGGCCCCATCTATGACCCTTAAAATAGATAGTACACAGCATATACGTTGTGTAATACTCGTACAAACAGTAACCCGAAACAAACAAATGTGCATGACTTAAAATCACACAAATCGGCTCAAGCGACTGACGGTCTTTGACTTAAGGAGTAATGATGGTAGATCTAGGCCTATATACGGACGACGCGGTCATCACATAATAACATAGTCTTACCACTAGTGCGAGTTGACATATGGTCCAAAATTCTCAGTTTTTCGGAAAATACAAACTGAAATAATATTTGATCGTTAAAATTATTCTAATCATGTTCTTATTAAGGATCAGTCGAGAATTAGACGAGGCCCCCACAGTTCCCGAGGCTCTGGGTCCGGGTCTAGTTGACCCATGCCTTAAGACATCCCTGAAAACAATATTCAATCAGTGAGTGGGAGTTGTCACACTATAAAGCAACACGAGGGCTGTTGGATACAAACCTCGTAATTTTGAACCTCCATCCATTGATGAGGATGACAACTCCACTCCAACTCAACTACCACACAACGGGTGGACATTGAGCCTCGATAGATTCAACAAGAATCGACCCCCTCTACACGGAGGGTCTTTAGTGGTACCAGTACTCGAACCCGTTTCACTCTATCCACGAGTTCGTGATCATAACCATTAGGCTATCGCGGCCACGGCATTTACACAATGAGAATGCATAATCAGTCTTTAAATAAAGATAAAGAAACATGTCAGGTTAACTAATTATTTTTTAATTGATTGAAAAATTTACTAAAAAACACAGACAAATTGATAGAGTTTCTGTCAATTATCCATAAATCTTGCATTTGTCAAGAAGTAATACAAGAAAAATAAATTTCTTATTTTCTACAACAAAATTTTTATTCAGGGATTTAATGCGTTCCTTTTTAATTAAATTTGCATTACTTTACAATAAATTATGTTCTCAAATTTGAAAATATATACATATTTTAAGAAGTCTGAATCAATTTTAATGCAGGAAAAAAATAAAATTCTATTATCCCCAAGCACACAACTCTACGACTCCAAATCCATCTCTTTTTTCTCATCTCATCCAAATTCTTCCCAATCCACATCCTTTTTCGTCACTTCCCTTTTCAATCCATCACGAACCCACGATGCGAGTGACTGAACACACATCACAATCCGTTTTATTTCCAAACCTGAAATTGATTTCGTTGATTCCCAAAGCTCCTTTCTTTTATCGTCAAAGTTTGCATTCAAACAAACAAAAAGAAAATGGACTTTCTTGTTCTTTCTTTTGTCGATTAATAATGAAAACGGAATAAAAAGGTTGAGATATTCTCTTAAAATTCGAATTTTTCGGAATTAAAACTTACACTGATTGATACAAAATCGAAAAAAAATATTAAATAATGTTTCATTATTTTATCAGAACAATAAAATTTTAGAAATAGAATCTAGTGTTCTTTTTATTCACTTTCTAGGGATCAAGATATCTTGTTTAGTAAACTATCGAATTTAGTTAATCGAGCTTGAAGCTACTGTTTCTAAAGACAGTCGCATAGAGGGTTAAATGGATATTAAATATATCAAGTTTCAAAACAATTAATTTGTATCAATATTGAATAATTATTAGTAGCTCTTCAAATAACATAACAAATCCATTTGATGGATTGTTTAACGTTGGATAATTAAATAAATATTTTGATTTATTATTTTATTGGTATTTATAAAAAATTATTAAGTTAGAGAACCTGCAGATACATATTTCATTGAAATATCTTGGTAAATCAAGTCACAAAGCTCGGACACTTTACCCAGATTGGAAATAACGTATGTTAATTATTGGTATAAATACAGCTAGATATTATTCAAAAAATAATAGTCGATGAAAAAAGAATTGAATTTAAAGATTTTTTCCCCTTTTTGAAAAAGTTTAATTTTGGAACAAGTTTTGTTTTAAATATCACATTACTCGATATTATTTTGATAAATATAGGAGCAACTGCCAATTCACTTAGTTATATTTTTATTAATAGTAATATTTAATTTAAGAAGCGTGTTTTTATAAAGCAATTAATAATGACATTTCTACTTAACCATATGTAGCATTTTACATTTAACATCCTTGATGTAAGAAGACTGAAATATGTTTTTGGCATTTAAACTATTTCAGTTAAAAACTATTTCATAAAGATTTCAAAAGATTAACGAATAGATATATATATAAATTATAAATTTTCAAGCAACATTTCTTATATTGATCTGCATTTCAGCCTTTGAAAAGAATTCATTAGTAATATGGATTGGTACTAATTTAGGTCAATTCATATTTAACTGTGGACAATGTGTCAAAATATTCAGAATCTTCTTAAAATATAAGTTTACTATGAATCAAGTATCGTTAAAAATGTTATTTACAATTACCACGAAATGATTTTAAGAAAACATCTGTGTATTTCAAGCATAAATTTCTTTCTAAGATTTTATGCATTAAATATGAACTTTGTTTAACCATCCAAAACATTATGAAAATTTTTCTAACGAAATTGATCCTGTTTTCTTAATTTTTCTTTTATTCATTTATTATGCAATATTGAAAATTTTTACATTTGATGCAATCAAGAAAGTATACCATTTACGTAATTCTACAAAATAGTTAAATATAAAGTTTTTAATTATTATCTACTAACTGCTTATTTAAGTCTAATGTTAATCACAATAGAAGAAAATATTTTCTTTGAAATTAATATATGGAAAAAAAAGTTTTTAAATTTGATTTAGGGTCAATCCATGAGTAAAAAAGGAAACTATCTCTCTTTTAAGCTTAATATAAGTCAATAAAAAAACATTTTTCCACTTTTTCTCGTAGGACATCGCTCTGCAAAGAATGCGCATAGTTCTTAAAAACAAACGTAGAGATTCTTATTTGCACCACTTTTGTTTCGGAGAGCGATGCCGCGAACTGATGTGACGTCGACCGGAGATAAGTGAATCGTTAAATTTTCAGTCTTGTCTAATCACTCCTACTCATGGCCGCTTATTGAAACAAACAGAACAAACAACAAAAAGATCTATTTTAGACAGAGATCTTATCGTTAAATCACCGCCGCTCAGCGTCGTAGATAATCACTTTACAAACGATGACTAAAACAAAGACAGTGACATCCTAAAAGTTACACAATAAGCGCCAGTCTTCAAGAAAACCGTCAATTCGAACGTGTTCCACGAGTCCTCCCTGACATCGAATTTTTGACGTTCGCTTGGGGATCAGTGTAGAACACAATTTGTTCTTTTCTTCTTGTTCTTTCTTCAGGAGTTTCATTCCTCCAGTTTCAGTTGTCAGGTGGGCATTCGGGTGAAGCCAAGCATTGCAGAGCAACCGAATTGAAACACTATAAAATAATGTAGCACTGCTGAAGATGGCGGATGAAAAAACAATACTTAGAACAAAAAGAGGGAATGATTCTCTTAATGTAAAACAAAATTGAAAGGAAAAAGATACTTTTTTATATATCCTAACTAAAACTATTACTTCCTGCTTTGGTGTTTCATCATTACTTGTTTTTCTTTGATGAATGTTCAACATACCATGAGATTACTGGACATTTAGGGAAAACAATTTTAAAATTCATTTCTTTTTTGTCTACCACAGAGGGAATTTGCTACTTGTAATGGTTCTTTAAAATAATAAAATGTTTTAAATTTGAATTTTAATGCAATATTGCAGAAATTTCCAATTCAATGTCATATATCATCTAAACATAAATCATTTATGAGTTTTCAAAGGAAACCTTTGATATTTTTTATTTATATATAGGGATTTTACTATCCCGTAATGTACGATAATTATTTTAAATTATATTGTTATTTTTGTACAGAGACGGTGATTTTGTTTCAAATATAAAGCATTTACAGCCATATCAAAAAGATTCCACAAAAGTGAAAAGAAAAATTTAGAACACCAAAAACGAATCTCATCACTCTTAACTTTTAAATTCTATTTTTTTTAAAATATTTTTACCTTGACGAATCATGAACTTTTGATAATAATTATGCGAGCAACAAAGTAGTAGTAAGAACATTTAGGAAAAATAACTTTAAAAGAATTTTGAATAAAATTAAAATGAAGTTTAACTGATTCCTCATCGAGCATTTTTTTCTCCCTTTAAAAGAAAGAATAAACTTTCCCCATGACGACCCAAGCTGCTTCATATTAGGATAGTGCTCTTTATTATTCCATTATCGCTAAAACCTAATTGAATTAGCATTAAGATTATTAATCTCTGAGATATGAAAATCCAAGAAATTAATTTCAAGAGGAATATCTTACACTAAAGGATCCATTGTTATATTTTTATTAGGATGTTTTTAACGAAGACATATAAATGGTATTTTATTTGATTTAATTTAGATAATAGGACCAATATAGCCCATAATATAAGCACAACTTTGGATCTGTAGAGATGCAGATAATCTGAAATTATTGAAAATGATGATTATCAAGACTATTGAGACATATTAAATGAAACGGGGCCAAAAAATTTCCACACGGGAAAACGCGGAGCGTATGCCATTTTATAAACATCACCATATTTATTTAAATATAGTCAGGATAGAACTGGGAATGCTATCACTCAAAACTGCTAGAACTTTTTAGTGCACAGTCAATTCAATTTAAGCTAAGGAAAAGAAAGACAAAACCCTTACGTTCACAGAGATTATTAAAGAAAGAAAACTAGCTCGCAACTATTTTTTTGTTTTTCTGTATTTTTATTACAAAAACTTGGGTATTTTTATCGGAGATTATTACCATCATTTCTTTTATCTCTTGCTAGATTGCCTTTCGAAATAAATATATTTATCTATTTCGCATAATTTTTTTCTAAATTTCTTTAGATGTCTTTCTGTCATACGTTCTTCTATTTTGGTAAACTTATGAAAGGAAATCCCTTTTTGAAAAAGTAAGTGTATTTTTCATACCTTTATGGAGAGAATGTAAACTATTTTTGCAATAATTAAAATGCAAGATCGACTGTTTCTAGGAGAAATGTTCTATGAATCATCTCCATTGCATAAACGAACAGTACCCAAATTTTAAAGAAATCAAATATTGTTGTTACTATTAATATTTATATTTCTTCTATATTCAAATCCAATTCAATCCAAAGTGAGCGGTGCATTTCTTTTTATCATCCATTTGTGTCAGTTCCTATCTTTTAGTCACGCATCAGGGCTAACGTATTCTGCCTGCTCCTTTTATCAAAACTAATTAAATTTCTAATCAATGGCGGGAATAGACCTTTAAATAGGACGCCCTGCCAGTACTACACACTCATAAAAGCAAGATGACACTCGATAAAAATTAGTATTCCGTTCACTTCGTCGACAGTGGAATTGAACTCAAAACATCCTGTCGTTTGGATAAAGACAATGGACATTGTCAGGCTTATCTCAAAAGGAAAGGGGATACCAAACAACAAATTAGATTTCTTGATCGGCTAATGTAGGTGTGAATTGGACCGTTGAAGTTTAAGTTTTCAATTAACGGTCAAGGAGTACCAACTCAGTGATGGCTCTGTTCAGGAAATCTTGTTCCTGTTTTGTGCTTATGATAAAAAGGATGTAAATAGTGTATACACAATATTGCTCTTTCTTTCTCTTGTTGTGATTTTTCAATTTCAAAACAATCTGCATTCGAGAGGAAGTAATTTGCATATTGCTAAAGTATTAATGATAAGTCTGCAGGCTAAATGTCTAAAAAATCTAGAGATTGTTGGGATCATTATTTTTTTTTTAAATTCACTGGAGAGATATTTAAGAAATTATTTTTAATGATTATGAAATTCTGAAATAATGAATTTACTGTAATAAAAGGCTGATTTTTACGGTACTTACGTATTATCGCAACAATCACCAACTCTCTTAATAACTCACCAAGTTGGCACCAATAATTTCCTAAGTGCCGTATGCTTGGCAACCATATGCTTCGTTTCGTATAATATCGCCAATAGATTGCGACAATACCTAAGTACCATTTTTACTTGATGAAAAAGTGCAAACTTATTCAGAAAAGAATAGCTAACAACTTCATTTTCTTTAGCAATTAATCCTGTAATGTTTATAAAACGCAATAAGGCTGTAAAAATGGCTATTGATTTTTATTTTAAAAACTATTTAAATTAGGGTTTTTACTTGATTAAAAACTATGATTTTCAAACCTTTCAACTGTCAATTTTACATGAGAAATTTCATATTTAGTAATTTGAACGAGAGATTCCCTAAAAAATTTATTTGCAATGCTTTTAATTGCTCTAAAATAAATCCATTCTAACATTCAAAAAATATAATTCATTTTTTTTTAAAATTTCAGAGCTATTATTTATAATTTTAGGTTTCTAAAATTATTTTAATAAATCAACAAAATCCTTAGAATTATCATTATTTTGCATTGTAACAGTTCTTATGTTCACCTTCTTTAAAAAGTTAACACATAAATTGCAAATGCAAAAAAAGGACAGATAAAAGCGATTTAATAGTTATAACATTTCTTCAGAAAATGTGACACGGTTCAAAGTTAGAAATCAAATTTAAATAATATTAATTTGCTATACATTTTGCTTTTTAACAAACTGAACAAACTTATAGAATATATGAAGACCACATATTAACACAAGCAACCTTTGTGTAATTAACCTTAGCTGAGCTAATTTATATCGTCAGGGTGATTTCTCTCTTTCATGTTACAAGTTATATAGAATGGTTTTATCCTTTGTTTTAATTATATATGTTAAAAAAACGTCTTATTCAATAGTCTCATCATTGACTGTGTGTGAGATTCACACACAGGATATCCAATTACGCTTCAAAGATCTCATTATGTAGTACAAATGTGTTATCTGAAGTGGCGCTCTTATCCGGCAGGACAGAACCCGCGACCTTTGGTTCCGTAAGCACGTAACATACCGCTGGACCAAAATGATCACTTCAGTCCGGAGGCTGTTGCTGGCTTATATAGGAACCACCTCTACATATCCATCAAAATAAAAATTAAAAAAGTAACAAAATCCAAATTTCTTTCATTTAAGGAATTTTTTAAGGAAGGGATAATTTGCTATACCTTACGCACAAGGAATAGTTACTCTACTTTTTTATCAGCATTTGTACTTGACGTTATACCCACAGAGTAAAAAAGCTTAAATAAATTAAATTTCAAGTAGATTTGCTGTTTTAACAAATAATCCAATACGATACCTATTATAAAAAAGGATATTATAATACTATTCTAACAATAAAAATCTATTATTAAAATAATGTATCTTCCTTTATAATAAAAAGCAAATAATCATCATTCCATTTTTAATGCTTAAAATCAATTTATTTAGTGAATTTGAATTTAATTCGGAGAATTTCAGTCTTAAAAGTTGACTTTTAAATATTATAAGAGCATTACCATCACGTTTGCTTCCGAATATTCCAATTTTTTTTTTATCACTTCAACGGAACGAGTGAAGTAGTTCCAAGAACAAACATCTTTATATAACGGGAAACCTTTTTTATTATTTCTTTTATTTCACTAGCATTCATCCTTGTCAAAGGAGTGTTGCACGTTATTGCAAACCAATTTTATCGTTTCACAATGACAGAAAGCTGTGTTGATGAGATAACTGTGAAACAAAGAAAAAGAAGAGAAAAAAAAGGGGAAAAGAAATAAAAAAGAGAACTATGCAAAAAGCGAAGAGGGGAAATGATTAAGTGTCTCGCCTCAACTACTGGACGACACGCGTGCGAAAGTGACGACTAACGTAATACAGTTGTCAGCAACTTGTCAAGGATGTTGTCACGACTTGTTATTAGTGGAAAGAGAATTGGAATTAAATGATAGAAAAAATTGTAAATGCTAATCGTAATTGGATGTTTAGATGCTCGGAGATCCTACCCCCACTGACAAGAGATTTCGTTTTTGCTGCTATCTCAGAATGGAAAGGTGCTTGTGGTAGCAAATTGAAATTTTAAAATTGCAATCGGAACAGTCTTCGAATGCTATTCTTCATAAGAGACAAATAATTTTCGTAGTTTTTAACTACAGATGCAATTTTATGAAAAATCAATTGCAGTTTTATATACACCTGAACATCGTTTCTTTAATTAATATTATGCCGTCTTTAAATAGGTATGCTATTTAATTGCTAGAAAATAGTCCAAAATGTTATACGGTACGATAAAAACAAAAATGTACGCAAATTTATCCTGTTTAGTGATTATATAAATAACAACACAGTGCTTGTGAAAAATAATTAAAAGTAAACATTATTGCTGAAACAAAATAAAAGAATACTAAACACTATTAACGAAAGTTTAATTAATTTAATTTATAATGGCATTCACATGTTTGAATGAAATTCTGAGAAAAGGTAAAATATTAACATAATTTTAAAAATCTTGTTTTCTTGAATCAAAATATGCAGGGTACTTAATTTTCAGTTTTAGAACTTTTAGCTCAATTTCGTGTAATATTTTTAAGAAGTGTTATGAAGTAAGCTAAAGATATAAATATCTTCTTACATTAACTTTTTCTTTGTCTCATTTTTTAATCCTGTGACAACCGAAATCAATTTTGTGTATATATGTTAAGATTCTTCTACACTTGTATGTTCAAAGAATTTTATAATGTTTCGTATTTATATTTAATAGTAATAATAAGTGAGGTATATAAATATACATTTAATAATACTTATGTAATTTTTTCACTACAATGATTTTAAAAGTATGAGTAAATAAACTTTTTTTCTGAAACTTTTTGATTTTTTTTTAAATAATGAATTTAAGTTTTCAAAAAAGTAATTAATTATATAAAAACATTTCTACAAATTAAAAAATAGATTATATGCTATTTTTAAATAAATTAGGTATCCTAATAAGAGCTTTTTAGTGTACAGGAGTTAAAATATTTTAGATATTAAAATTTTTTATCTTTTCACCTATAATAATTTATTAGCTCTTTATCTTGTTGAAAATTAATCGTTTATTTGAAGTAATTGTTTACATTCTTTTCTAGGAATTGTAAATATATTTTATTTTAATTTACATTGTGTAATTTTGCATAAATACTTATTTTGTCAAATTATCAACAAAAATACCTGCATCCAACGTCATATTACACCTCTTAAATGTCTCCTGTTATTTTAGGGAATTAATGTCTCTTGTTATTTTAATCAACATTATTATCCATTGGAATAATAATGTTGATTAAAACCATTCAAAAGATTAAATCACCTTCAAATTATGATTATTTTATACGCTGAAACATAACTGTACTTATAAATAGATAGCTTATAAGATTCAACTAAATTTCACAATACTAGCTACTTTTAATATGATTAGCATGCGTGTTTGCGCATGCGTGAAATTTGATTGTTTAAACTACTTTTCATTCTAAATTTATTTTCTCAGACTTTTGTAACGAATCCCATAACAATTCTTTTCCCTTCATTTAAATTCAACATAAAACAAAAATTATTTTCAAGCTTTCAGTTTCTGAATATTTCTTCTCTAAATGATTGACAACAGCTATTAAATAAAAAGAAAAAATGCTAGACAGTTACATACCCTACTGAGTAACTGTTAAAACCTGATACCTTTGGTTGCAAAATAAACTAACAACACTTTTTATCACACGTTTCTGTATTTATTATTCCATTTAAATATTCTCACACCTGCTGCGAACAATTAAAAATGCCTGATGTAATTTTATAGCTTTTCCCAAACAGAACCGTCTTCATGGAAAACGGAGACACCAAAACCCTCTCTAGCGAAACAACTTCTGACTCGCAAAAGACATGGACATACGGAGATACATCATTAAGATCTGTCAACTGACTTTGATGGCATTATTCGTAGCTGTCATTCACGTTATTGGCATTCAACACCATAACGAATAAAAAGAAATGCATCACAAGGCTAATAAAATCCTTCTCCGAATTTAGTTTTGGAAGAATAGCATTGTGTTTTGTGTTCCGATTGCGTTATAATACATCATTACGATCGGGAAATAGCTATAGATATTAAACTCGGTCGCCCTAAACAGTTCAAATTATGAATCAATTATTAAGTGTAATTAGTAGGAGCCATCCCAGCTTGGGTTTAATGATAAGTATATATCATCAATTATTGGTTGAAAAGTTACAATAATCAAACCAAATATTCCACCAAAGTTAGAACTTCATTTATACGAGAATACAAATATTCAATGACATTGCAGTGGTCCTGTGTTTGAGACATCAAATTCGTGACCGCAAATATATATGAATCGGTTTTATTATTAACAAATCAGAGATAATGCTCTTTTGGCTTAGATGGAATGCTGTGTTGGTTTGTTGTGAATAATTTAGAAAAGCTATATTTTAGCATGAAAATGTAATTCGATTAGGTGAATATTGGAGTTCGGCAGGAAAACCAACTATTGAAAAGTACGATTAATAATGAGTTATTTAAAAAAGGAAAATTTTTAAACAATCGGGTTTTCTAAATTTTTTCTTTTAAAAAATAAATTTACATCACAATTTATCTCTTCCCCTCTGTGCTTATTTACTTTTTTATTTTGTACATAATTTGCATTACAATTGCTTATATATATATTGTGGTTTAGCATGTTTTCATACTTTGATTCTGTTATTTAAAAATATTTTTCAGTATTTTAGAATTTCTGTATTAATAAACAAATTCTAAAAACCTATAACTAAAATTACTCTATTTTTATCCTTTGTTGCACTTTTAATACTAGTGAGATAACAGTTATTTTGTTGAAAAACTTATTGTATCAAATTAAACAAAAAAAAGTTAAATTTTTAAAAAAATCTCTCTAAACATGAAGTGAACTGTTTTTAAAACAGATTAACATCAATTTTTCTCTAAAATGAGAATAAATTACAGATTTCCATTTCTTTTATGTTTGAGAAGTTTAAAAAAATAAATATATGGAATACTTTCACCGGCTTATTTTTTGTAAAAGGGTCCCTTTTGAAAGCAAATTATTCAGAATAACTGCGGGTATTTTTTAAAATTATTATACTGCATAAAATTCTATATCTGAGTTTTTAGAAAAAAATAAATAATTTATAAACATGGCTGCGAAATTCAGTTCTTTTTAAAATAATATAGAGTAAGGGAGAGATAGAAAGAGAGATAGAGAGAGAGGAGAGAGAGAATTAGTAGAATTGCTTGTTCGTCATTATTATTTCTCCCAGAATTCATTAGAATTTATGATCTAGTCAAATGCAAAAGAGCGATTGTAAGAATAAATATATTCAAATATATAACATACTTCAGATGATGGATTTTCATTTGATATTATTTTGGAGTTTTATTTTTTATTGAATTATTTTGAAGTATAGAATATTGCTAAAAATAAAAGTCATAGGATCTTAGAAATAACAATAGATAAATGACCGAATATTTACTGAAAATAATAAGTCAAGTTAACGTTCAATTAAGGTAAAAAAATATTTACAATGAGATAAAAGAAAAGTTAGAGGAAATTACAACTCAGTCTGATTTAATGTCTGAGATTGACCAAGCAAATCGAAATTTCATTAACTTTATAACAAAATGCATTTTCTATCAAACCTAAAAGTAAATTTTGTAGAAATGTGCATAAAAAACCCATCAATCACCACAAAAACGAGAATAAATCAAAGAATGTAATATTGATGGCTTTAGAAAAAGATATCAAAAAATATTTGACAAGCTTATTGTGTTACGAGCAATCATTTGAAAAAAATACATTTCAAATATGTAAGTAAGATAAAAATGCTTTTTTTATTATTTTTATTCGTGCTTATTCGTCTGTAAATAGGCGACAGATTTTAAAGGATTTAAATATCAAAATTGCTATAGAAAAAAATTCAAAAAGAAATTTTTTTTTCAAACAAAAAAAAATTATTTTTTATTTATTTTGTAATAATGCAGATAATCTGAAATTAAATCTGTTGAATATCTGTAAATCTAATAAATATTTGGTTGGTGTTTATTTTGTCTAATAAATTTGTATTTATTATAAAATTAGCAATTATTTGAGCATCTGTGGGTATGTGTGAAACAACATGCGTATTAGGGAAAATAGAAGTTTTTTTTTAAATTTAAAAAACCTAACTATGCGGAAAGGGTGTTGCTGGTATATAGATGAAGAAGAAGATCAAATTAAAATTAATTTTTAAGTTAAATATTGCCACAAGTAAAATGAAGTTTAAGTATTTCAGCTCTTTCATGGTAAAAAATCAAAGTAAATTTTGTTGAAGAAAAACAGGTATTTTAGTACTTGTTGACATTTATTGCGATGAGAGAACATCAACTAAATAGTTCAATAACTGAACTGAACTCAGTGGCGCAAACAGTCCACGAGGGCCAAGGCATATTTTGCCTATCTCAGTTTACGTGACCGTAGGCACTGAGGTGCATGTGCAGATGTTTCGGTCAAGTGGTCAGTCTGACGTGTAACCCCCAGTGTTCAGTTCCCAAGCAAGCGTGGTACTCATTTATCGTCCCACTGAAGGGATGAAAGGCTGAGTCGACCTTGTCCAGCCCGGGATTTGAACCTGTACCTGTGGCGTGGCAACGCGATACACTACAACTCAGCCACTAGACTTCAAATAAATAAATAGTTACAAGAAAAACAGACCATGGACACATTTAACAGCTTCTTTAGGATTAATTTCTTTCTTTAAAAAAAAAAAAACACCTATTGTCGAAATTACAGCGCATGAAAAAACAGAAGAAAAATGTTGGATCAGATTGATTCGATGGCGCGAAGGATATGAAATGATGTAATATATGTTGGATTATTACTACTCAATACTCAATTATTAAATACCATCGCTTTTGGTTAGGTATATTGTAAAAAAATTAATTTTTTAGCGTCTAAATTCATCTAACCAGACGTAAAAAAGGTTTTTTTCTAATCAATTTTTTCAAAAATTCAATTTTTTGTGGCAATATTAAATTTTTAAATTATTTTTAATTATTTTTCTACTAATCTCCATTCCATAGAACATCTTTTCCACACAGGTAGGTTCCAATTAATAAAAAAATGGTACTTACGTATTATCGCAACAATCGCCAACTCTGTTAATAACTCGCCAAGTTGGCAACCCCGATTTCCTATGTGTTGCACGTCTTGAATTGGAGACCAGGTGCTTCCTTTCATATGTAGCCAATAGATTGCGATAATACGTAAGTACCAAAAAAAATTTCTCTATATAACTGCGATTCACCCGAATGTGTTTGTAATTTTTTAAAAAAGCGAAACTGAATTTACATTAATTAATAAAAAGAATGTTCAAGAAACAAAGAAAAGTCCTTTTGTAAAAAAACATTATTTTTAAAACACATGTTATGCTAATTTTAATCTACAAAAATATATCAAAAAGCCTACAAAAGTAATTAGCTTTTTTAATCTTTTTTATTCTCATTGTAAATACATTTAATATGTTATAAACATAAAGAATCATTAAGATAAAATGAAAACCATCAACAAAGCCCATGACAAACTTTTTGTTTTCTATCAATAATTTATATTACCTCTACGATAACTCATTTTCGAAGCACGAAACTCCACAACAGATATTTGTGCACCTAATTTTATATATAGCTGATTCTATTTTAATTATAATACTTCCCCTAATGTCAATTAGTCTCATTTTCTACAAAAAACCGTTTTGTATCAAAAATTTACGAAACCGAAACCACCAATTTTGTGGAAAGTTAAGTAAACACGACATCAACTTTCTAACCTCATAAAAAAAGGTAATTTTCTACCTGTTCCGCCCACTACTTCCACCTGTTTCTGTTTTGTTAAAACTCACATGTGTACGCTTAAAGTTTAAATTACCCCCAAGTAATTTGTTACGTGTGTGTGTTCAAATCATAACTTGTGTTCTATTGTTATGCCCCCTTAATGGACATCTAAAAGACAGAGTCAATATAATTTCGCACACTTAGCAATACTTTGACGCTTGTGGTATAATATACATTACCATTCAAATATTTACGAGAAACACATGTTCACGCTTACGACTTTTCAATGCAAATTATGGCGTAAGATTACTGGGAAACCAATCGGTTTTCGATACGAGGATGGTTGAAATGACGAAAACCATTAAATTATATTTTCCCAAGATGAAACTGATCATGCGTTTGATACCACCAGTTTTAATATTTAAATCTAATTATTTTTTCTCTCTTCTAAAACTTTTACTTTCATTTTTCTGTCAAGTTTTTAGTTATAAAAACACATGTAAATTGCTTTGCGATGAAGTGATAAGCCAATCTATTCGATTATTATCACAACGTATGTCGTGTTGACTGTGGTGGATGAATAATATTACCGAGTAAACAGTATTGAAAAGTTTTTTTCGTAGCTTTATTGACTTTCGGAATTACCTAAATGTTGACTTTTGTATTGCAAAGCCCATGTCAAGGATTTTTAATTTCATTTAAAAAGTATTGTTTGAAAAAGCATCTCGAAAGCAAAATCTACATATTGCAGTGCAATAAGAACATCGATTAAATTTAGAAGTTTTGGAAAGAGAACACCTAAAGTGTATGTAACATAAGAAATGTTGAAAAATATCTTCAATCAGGAAACTTTTGAACACTCTCATTTTGCAAATAAACCTGCTTAATGAACTCAACGGAAGCAAACTTAACAAAAAAGTCAAATAAAAATAGGTTTAACGATTTAATTATTTTAAAACTTTAAAATATCTTTCACACGAATTCACTATTCTCATTTAAGAATTCAAAACTGTTCTAAATTCATTTGTATTATTCATGCAAAATACAAAAACATAAATTTGAATTTAACATAAAATAAATTTAAAAAATTAAATTAATTAATTAAATCAATTTAAAAAATTAAATTAATTAAATAAATCAAATTTAAAAAACTAAATTAATTAATTAAATAAATTAAATTTATACACTTATAAAAATTATCCAAAAATTCATCTATTGCATCAGTAATTAATTTCAATTAATTTTTCCAGTTAAGAAATGCTAACTCATATATTTAAAAAAACTTCAAACATCTTCCATTTATATCTGTATTTATGCAAATATAGGGTGTGATTGGCTTGTGGTCATGGTCGCAAACTCGTGGCTGGTGAGTCATGAGTTCGAGCTTCAGTGGCACTAAAAACCCGTCGTTCAGAGAGATAGAAACATGCTACATCTGCTGTGGCTCAAAATCCTCCCATTGTTGTGGTGGGGTGTGATGTGGATGTGACGTTAGGAAGGAGAAGCCAGATCAGGTGCTCTCCACGTCACTTGACTTTAAAAATTACGTGTTTACTCGCCAGTAACCCCGTTAATGTGACGTTAATGAACATTCCTTCGTATATATATATATCCGAAATTTTATTTAAAAAAATTTGCTGTGAATTATATTATCGAATCTCTGAAAAAATAATGAACAAATCTTACTGAAATTTAATTATGAATATATGCATTTATAACCGAGAAAGAGCTGACCATTCAGAAGTCATTTTATGTACACATGATTATCAGTAAAGCTTGTAGAGCAAGGATGTCCAAACTCTACAATGAAATATCGAACTTTAAAGGAATCTAACATGGCGTATATTCCCCTCTCGCAATCAGGCAAGTCACACAACGTGACGGCATAGTCTACAGGAGGCAGTTGAGAGGAGTCCTGAGGAAGCTGATCCCACTTCTGCTGCAAGGCAGTTTTTAGCTCCGGGATTGTTCTAGAATGGAGACGGTGAGATCCAGTTGCTTTCTTAAGAGATACCCAAACATTATATATAGGTTTAAGACCAGGAGATATGTGTGTGTGACTGGACAATTCATGCGAAAATACCCCCTCCCCCCTTTGTAAATAGTCACCGACCAGCTGAGCCTTATGTAGACGAGCATTGTCGGCCATTAACACGAACCCAAGAACAACTGCACCCCTGAAAAATATGGCATAGGACTCGTAAAATCTCCTTTCACTTCCTCATAGTAGTAAGGGAGCCGTTGTAAAACACATAAAAAACAGCTGTCCCACATAATGCTTGACCAAATCATATAACACCTTCACCATTGTAATGATCCTTTTCCTCGATGAGGTAGGGATCATTGTGTCCCATGCTCTCTAGAGATATAAGTGCACCGAGAATCAGTGTCCAGGCATTTTAATCATTACATTTGTAATTAATTACATTTGTAAATGCAACGGGGCTTCGTAAAAGCTTAATCTAAAAACCCATGTTGTGAACACCATGCGAAACGCGCTTTCTTGTGTATTGCAGTGAGATGGACGCACACAAACAATGGGTCTTCTAGAACACAACACTCTCTTCTGAAGCCTTTGAGCACCTGAAGACCATAGTACTCGGTTTTCCGAAACAGTATACAACTCACGTGAGAATTAAGAAGCTGTAGCAATGTTTTGTCACCCCCACTGAAAGTGCCAAATAAGGATCGTAATGCATCTTTGTGAATCTCAGTCGACCTTGCCCAGATCTTCTGGAATGAATCCACTATTCTAAAACTGTTTTCCCTCAAGTTATACTCGACACTGAGAGGTACATTGAGCTTTGTGGCCATTTACACTCGTGAATGGCCTGCCACCATTCTATGCACAATTCCCTCATTCGACATCCATTTGCTAGCTACTCAATTTACTTGAGACTTTATAAAATTTACCTAACCATATATTGCGAGAAATAAGCCGAATGATGTGGAGGAATACAAGCCCACACGAATCGCCAAACACCTTTCATGCATTTATATCCCCTTCACAATCATTACTCCTTAGACACTCACGTGTATATTTACGTATTTGACTCTAAATATTTACATAATCTTTCAGCAGCATAATTAGAACCTTAGGTTCAATACTTTTTGTAAAAACAGACAGAACTTGCAAATTTTCTTAATTTGTCACAAGTGTATATATATATATATATATATATATTGCCACACTATGCTAATGGCAACCAATTTGAAGCTACTGATAGTAGTAGATATGCTTTATTTCCTTCTACCCTTTTGCTGACCTCATAGAAGTCGTGAAAGCATAATGTAATCCTACGGAGTCTATGTTTGTTAACGTCATTCTATAAAGCAACATAAGGGTTATTAGTAACGGACTTCGTGTAATCCCATGGAAATGCTACACTTTTTTTGTAAGCTTAATGCATCGAATACAATTAAGTTCACTTAAAAAAGCGAAAGAAACAAGGATTTCTTTGAAATAACAATTTTTCTTTAAAACTTGAATATACTTCTGTGTCTTGAATATCCAAAAATCCACAGATTAATAGCTAATATAAATTTGAAATTATTTTCTGAAAAAAAAAGAAAATCGTTATTCAAGAGAATCGTCTAAATTTTGCTTGTTGCATTTAAATCGATGTAGACTTTAGACTTGAAGAATTAAGTAGAAATTCCATAGGATTAATACTACGCACATGAATTCAAAATATCTGGTTATCTAAGTCTTAAATTCTCTTTTTCTTTCTTTTTTTTCCATCTTGTTACATAAGAATATTATTTCCTCTTTGCTTGAATTAAATATTTCCTAAGGAATGAAAAATCAATTTTAACTTTTACCAAAGAAAGAAATAAAATTGAAGAAAAAATTTATTTTCAATTGTAAACAATCTATATTGTTATTTTACATTAATTAAACGCACGTTGTTTTTATTCGTATACTCATGTAAAATATTGCAGCATATTATAATACATACATGCGTTATCTCTTTGCAGTTTCGGTATAATTTATTAAATACTTAAGGAATTCTAAGAAAAGAAAGAAAGAAAGAAAGCTCTACTATTTTATATTCTATTACTGAGACTATTAATTTTTTTTCAAATGTGCTATAGTATTAAAAAAAATAAATTTAAGGCTTTGTGAAACGCAATTTTACAGCAAGAACATTTTAATCCGATTACATGTGGGAATTTTATTCATCTTAATCGTTTTTGTAACACTAAAAAGAACATTTTTTAATCACTTGAGCACTTCACAAGAAAAAAAATCTTAGCGTTGCGTAAAGTTTGGTCGACTATGCAATTTTATTCAGATTATAATTTTATTTTCTCACCATAAAGAAAAAAATTGCTTAAAAAATTGAAATTATTCATACTATGGAAACCAATTTAGAGAATATTTTTAAATTTAAATACGGTGGTTTTCAATTGCCTTGAGTTTGTATATTAATCGCTTTCAATCGTAACTTTAAGAGTTCAAGAATTTTTTTTTATTGTTTCATTTTTTTATTTTTTTTTTTCTCTTGACAATGTAAAGTTCACTTAACATAGTATTTTAATCTTCATTTTTGTATTTTATCTTTTGTTTCCAGAAAGCGTAAATTTTATTTATAATAATTTAGGATGAAATGAATTTTGAAGAGTTTATTTATTTTGATGTAACTTAATGAGTGTTTCAGTCTATGTAATTTTTAAGATTCATGATGCTATAGTTTATTTTTATATTTATTTATTTGTATTAACACATCTGACATAGATTGATCATATTTTTGCTAATTTTTTCCTTTGTATAAGTCCTACTATGTTATAAAAAATATTAATAATAAAAGCAAATATAAACTACAATTAGCACCTTATTTATACACGTGATATAATAATTTGTTATTCTATTTCTGAAGCAATTTTAAAGTAGAAAATTTTCCTGTTTTAAAATTTAATAAGCCAAAAATTATTTGTGCTTAGTTGCGGATCCTTAATAAAACATCTTACACGCAGAAATGCAAATGAAAATTAAACAAAATACTTACTGATTCTGTATTTGCTTTCCGTCTCTTCAAAAAATAAAAGAAACAAATGAAATATTTTTTAGGATTTTTCAACATTTTATTGGTTTGTAAAATTGATACCAGACTTGAAGTTATTTAATCTTGAATTAGTTTATCGTATCTCAGCTTTTATCATGATACCATGATCTTGATGAAACAAATTTCGACACATAGTTCTTTATTACGTATATACAATGCTTATCTTAATCTTAAACGAGGTTATTCAAGCGATGTTTAATTCATGTGACAGATTTAACAACCAGCTCTACGGCTCTTTTTAAATTCATGATTATGTGAAAAACAACGCGAAGATTAATTTAATCAAAGAAAAAAATAATGTATTGTTACGTCATGAAGTTAACACGTTTAGTCCTGTGTGTCCTCCACAGAAAAATGAGCTCAAAAGCAACAATTTATTAGAAACTTCCATGCCTCTAAGCATTTCGTTTAAAGAAAAAAAAATGCATTTCATTTGACAATCGTTATCTCAGATGCCATGGATAACGATTCTAAAATTCCATTTATTTTGTGTGTGATGTTTAGTAGACTATTTAATTTCAAATTAAAATTTTTTAAAAACTACTATTATATTTTGTTAAAAATTTTTATAAAATTAATCCTTTTAAGAGTGTGCGTACATTTTATTTAATAAAAGATTCGTACTCTAGTTACTCTCCAATATTCTGAAAATAAAGTTTGACCTCAGATATCGTATTTTTTAGAAACTGACAAGAGGAAGGTTGTTAACAGATGGGAATAGAGAACGCCAAATCACGCTTGCTAGATTTGTTTCTGTCAAGTGTGTTATTCAATATTCAAGATAAGCCATTTATACTGCTATTTAAAGTCTTAAAACCAAACAATGAATGGATATAAAATGTAGCTTCAAAACAATACTGAATTAGAAAATACATCATTAAGTAAACAACAGTAAATATCAATAAATTTGTTGAAAAAATAAAATCTTAATCTCTTAATCTAAATTTTAAAATCATATTTGATTTGGACAGTTTAAAATCTTTTGACATAACTTTATAACTTTTTGCAAATTGACTTGATACGAAATTAATAGGTACAGTCGATCCCGCTAATTCAAACCTTCGATAATACGAGCCTCTCGCTAATTCGAAACAGATGCTCATCCCCTAGAAAAGCTCTTGATATTTCGAACTAAAACAATATGTTTTGGTACACTCAGTATTTCGAAGTAAAATCTGTAGCCGGCCAGACTGCAACACATGATAATTCGAAGTGATCTCATAAAACTCGTGACAATTCCAACACTCACTATCATGTAGAGTCCTGTAGCAAACAGGTTGGAGCTTAATATGTTTTGTGCTTTTTTGTCCTGCTTGTCTCCCCTGTAACGTTGCCTCTTTGATGATCATCGGAGATGACTCCTATAATTCTGACAGAAGTTAAAGTGTCACTAAACCAACTAGGCAACTTTTGCCTTCAAAATCATATTGATGCGGACGTTTTTCAAGCTTCATTTCTTCTTGGAAAATCTATTGACAAAGTTAGATTGAATG
The DNA here is from genome assembly GCA_019973975.1 of Trichonephila clavata. Classification (NCBI taxonomy): domain Eukaryota; kingdom Metazoa; phylum Arthropoda; class Arachnida; order Araneae; family Nephilidae; genus Trichonephila; species Trichonephila clavata. Next base: position 160,592 of record BMAO01005831.1, read on the forward strand.
CCATAAAACAAAAAAAGATGACAGATTTTTTCGTCAAAAAAAATTATTATGTATCGTATGTGTTCTTTTAATAGTTGCTTTGAAAAAAAAATGTTTCTTTTAATATAGAGGACTTTTAACTTCTGTATAATATTTATACTGTATAATATGTACTTTTTAAAAATATTTTAAAATAATTTTATACCTATGTACACAATTGTTGTTTTATTACATAGTGAGCCTCCCATCCTGTATAGTGGTTAATGACGCTGACTGCGGTGCCGTAGGGAGTGGGTTCGAATACCGGAGAAGGCATGGATGTTTGTGTCGTAATCTTTCCTTCTTTGTGTTGTAAGTCCCCGTGTGATACATTGTGTGGTGCACGAGGTTTATAAATGTCTTCAAAAAAAATTGCATAGTTTCAAATTTAAATGTGTTAGAAAAAAATTTCTATTCGTGTATTTTGAGAGTTTTTTCCTACCCTCTTGACAATTCGAACTCTTGATAATTCGAATTACTGAGAGTCGACTGTACCTCTTTTGAACTTATCTACCTTATTACTTTTGCGTTCCCTGGAGTCTGAGCATGCGCATTTGCAACAATAGTCGTATACCTTGAACGTGGGTTCAAGCTATAGTCATTGTGTTTATTGGAAAGCAAGCAATAAGAGAAAGAACGAAATTTAACTAGCAAAGACAAGGCAAACTCATCTCTTTTAGAGATCTTTCCGCTTAAAAGAAAGGAAGAGCCTCGTCTAAGTGAATGCATCGTCAATTATTTCTCAATTTTACTCTAATATATCTTCTACATCTAACAACCACCAATGGCTCATTGATTTAATAAACGCGTTCTTTATATCCATACTAGATCCTGCCATCAGACCCATTATGTGTCTCAAATGATGCAAAAGGGATGTTCACAAAGTGTTGCCGGCACTTATGATTACCACCTAGTAACAAGGCACGTACAGTCCATAGTGATACTTTATGATGTGTTTTATAGCCTTTTTTAGTTCATAACTGTTATTAGTCGTCTCTTCTTTTTTGTACAAGGCTTGGATGACCATTTTTTAGATCTATTGAGAATGATATAGTTAAGATGGGTCCTTTTTACCTTGGGAATAGACTATGTTTCACAACTGACAAGACTAATTTTCTTCATTTAGGTGCAGACGGAAGACATTTAAAAAATGAAATTGGCTGTAAAATGTCTCTTAATTGATTCATTCGTTCCTTTTTCTAAGCACTGCACCCAGAAAGCAAGGGTGTATAAACTTGTTACGATTGTGCGTGGATGAATTCTCGTTGGGTTAAGTCAGGGGTCAGCAAACCACGAATCCTTGCATAAACGTTTGTAGCTTTTCAGACTTCTGCCTGTATGTATTATTAAAAAATAGTTATGTCTACTAAAGTTTACTGCTTTCTTTTCTCTTTTTCCGTTACAACTATCTGTTGAAAATAGTACCAATATTTGCATGTGCATTTAAACATATAACTGCCGCGGTAGCCAAGTGGTCTAGGCATCGGATCGTGGCTAGCATGTCATGAGTTCGATCCCAGTACCATTGAAGACCCGCCGTGTAGGGAAGCGATGCACTTTAAATCTGTCGAGAGCTCAAACGTCCTCTCGTTGGTATGGTGTGGTAGTTAGGAGAGGTGATGCCAGCTCAGGTGTCGTCCGCGTCACTTGACCATGGTTCAAAATTACGCGGACCGTCCCCAAAAGCCCTCGTGTAGCTGAACAGTGGGACGTTAATATTCACTCACTCACTCACTCTGTATTAAATTGTTCACTGTTAATAAAGTTTGTTGAAGATCAGTGAATGCATTAGTATTCCTAAAATAGAAAAAGTCTAATTTATATATATATTGGTAAAAAGGCCACTACAGAATACACTCTTCAAAGTGATTTGCAGTAACGTTTATTTAGATGCATACATGAATTCAGTACCACTATGGAATGGATAATTACCAACAAAAGTGACAATAACACTTTCCGTATTTTATGGCATGCTTAAATGGAGCTAGTAAAAATTTAAATAACTTTTTTATAAGCAAGAACACAACCAAAATCAATTTAATAATTTGGGTAGACATCAAGTTCCAGAATAAAGCACAAATGGGGTTATTGGTAAGGAATTTTTTCGCTAAGCTTGAAAGTTTAATTTTCAACATTATTATATCATGACAATATTTTTCTTGCATTGAGCCACAGAAATAAAAATATTTTCTTGGTTTTTGATGAAATGGAAAATGTTTCTTTATGCACAACTTTATTTTTGTATTATAAAAAATACCTTTTTTAAAAAAAAAATTGGAATACTACTGTTTTGTGTATTGTGACTACCCCAGAAAGATCCCAATTCTTTCTGTACATGCATATGCATTTAATTCTTTAGTTACTTTTTTCAGTTACACAGCGCTTCTATCTCGCCGAACCCTGGGTTAAGAGGATAAGATGCAAATGGATTATAAAATATCCTACCCCCCCCCCTAAGAAAGAATTGAATATCCTATATAAAATTAAAATTCTACATCAATATTATTTATTTAAATCATTTTTATAAAATATTCTTGCAAAAAAATTATAGGAAGTAAATTATGATATTTAATTTTTTTATGATATTGCATTGATTTGATAATGTTGGTGAGATTTTTTTTATGAACCAATTTCAACAGCTTGAAATTTTATTTATCAAGAAACTAATTTTTTTAAAAAATAAATGACGAGAAAAACTTTAGATCTAACTAACAGTTGAATAAAAAAAACTTGTATGTATTGCTTAGCAGTGCGTGCCGCCCAACCAATATAGTGGTTAGTGAAGCTGACTGCGGTGCCGTAGGGCCTGGGTCCGAATCCTGAAGAATGTATGGATGTTTGTAAATGTATAGTGCCTTCGCGGCATGGGGGTACTCTAAATAGCTGTCGAACCGTAAGTCCTCTTGTGAGGTTGGTGGAAGGGAAAGAGAGGCGGGAGGCCCCTGACCACTCCCAGGGCGTCTTTTCTCAAAATTGGGGTGAAACTGAGCAAAATCATACTATCACCTTCATGGTGCTCAAAGCTAAGGCTAACAACAGGTGTAAAAATCTAGCCTTTGGCCGCGAGGAATTTCGTGGACCTTGATCTGATATTACTGTCGATCAGGTGGCATAAGCAACAACAAGCAGTGAGTTGACTTAAAACTACTTTTATCACCACCAACTGATATATATGGAGAGTTTTAAATAAATTAAATTCATAAAAACTATTTTGGAAATTGTTATCGCTTTGGATTGATAATATCTAGCAATCTTGGAAGAAAAAAATTTCAAATAATGCTTATATCAAGTAAGTCTAGATAAATATTTTCTTCATTCATTGTTTTGAAGTTGTCAAATTCTTTAAAAACTATTAAAATAGCTGTGTTTCCCACGTTTTAAATCGATTTAAAATAAAATTTACGAACATTGAGAAAACAAAAACACAACTATAACACATGGTGATGTAGTTCCCAATTTGTGCGTTCCCTATTGTAAAGAAGAAAGATAAATTACTCTTTGGTCAGAAAAGGATTAAAAAAACAGTCGTATGAACTCAATGTAGGATTTTAAATTGTTATGCTGAAAGAAGGGAATAACGGGTTCTGTCATATATTTTACGTTTCTCTTTACTTATTTATGGTACATTTATTTCATCATAAAGCTTCTACATCAGAAATCATTGTCTTCCGCCAGTGACAAACTTTTTTTTAGGATCTTACCAAAAAAATTAGGAGTGTACGTACATTTAATTATAAAACGCAATAGAAATTTTTAAAAACAACAAATTTCATAAATATTTTACTATGAATGCGATGAATAAAGCTGTGACTTAGTACGTCTTACTTTTCATTTCTTTAAAGATGTATAAAATCAACTAAGAACATTTTAATTTGTTTTATGCATATGTATTAGGAAGAGCTGCATTTTTTATGCTTCAAAAGCTGCTAAATTAATTTCCCACGCATTATAAATGCTCTCAATTATATCTGTGTATGATTTTTAAAAAAATATTCAAATCTCTGATATTTTTTATGTACAATAAATTGAATACGTCTTTCAATGAATTATTTTTTTAAAGTAAAAAATTCTGTAGTATTGTCTTAAAATACGTGCCTAGGCCAAATTGAACATCTAGGCGGCAATAGTTTGGTAATCTAATGTCTTAAGTTATAATTAGATGGGAAACCTGCGAAACTTGGGTTGCTCTTTTCGTAGTTCATATAGCATTATAAAAAAATGTCACAATGATTCTTTTTTTTAAAAAACCATTTAGAATTATCTACTTTGTTTTTAATTGGAATTTTCAAGAGAATCAAGCTTCAAACTTTCCTTTTTTCAATACCGTCCACTCCAAAATTATTTCATAAATTGAGTAACCACGATTTTACTCGATTTACACGGGAGAGTTCAAAACTAGATAAAATCAAAATACGTTACAAAATATTTTAACTTTGTTTAGATTCATTCATTTTTAATATTGAGAGGTAATTGTACAAAAAATATTAATTTAACTTCAAACGCAAATATTTTTTATTTTAAATATTCTTAGCCAGCCTAATAAAATGGATCAATTTAAAAGTCACAGAAATTTCTTGTTTTTCGTCATTAGAGGAAATATAATTCAAAAATATATATAGTTTAAGTATTTTTCAATAATAAAACTTTGGGAATGCCCCTTCTAATCCACTAAAATTTCTTTGAATAAAAAAAAATGAATGAGAAAATAGTTCCTACATTTATACAAGTAAAATGGTATCCCTAGTTAAAATTATAAGCTAAAAAAATTTTTTAAGGAACGAAGAAAGCAAAAATGCATCTAGCTTACCGATTCAGGAATTCGTTTAATTTTCAAAACTGCCTTGAGCGATAGAATAAGTTCAAACTTAAAATCAAGGAAACTATCAATAGCTAAACCATCTATGTTAGCAATTTAAGAGTTAATTATATAACAAACAAATGCATAATTATATCAGTAACAATTTCAAACATTAAAACACCGTAGTAGGATTTTTTTAAACCAGAAATGTTTTGTAAAATAAGCACACAAAAAAAAAAAAAAAACTACCATGTCTCATTTTTTAAATATTTACATAGCAAGATATATTTACCATGCCACTCAAGTGAAGTTAATAAGATTACTATCATTAAACGCAAAATTAGAATGGAAAATAATGCGCTTACTGTATTTGAAGAAGAATGATAGTGAAAAACGAATAATACATGTAGTATAAAATTACAAAAAATAAATGTTTCAAATCATTCATTTTGGAATAAAAAAAATAACCGATCCTAAATCATCAATAGTATGTTATTGTAATTCAATTATGTCTATAGTTTTCTTTCCCCTTTTTTATACATAAAAAGTTGTGGTACTATTAAACTAATGCTTAAATTGCAATAAAAATCATATTTATGCTTTTCCTTGATATTTACCGCACAGACTAATTTATAAAAAACAATATAATGTCTAATGTAAAATTAATATATTCACTGCAACTATATAAATTTGTTATCTATAGTACACTTTCAAAAGACAGCTAAATGATGAGGAATAATATCTTAGAAAAAAATAATTAAGTTCCAATATTATTAACTATATTTTGTTAAGTTCCAGTATTTTCGCGAAAGGATTTATGACATTTAAATATCTATTTTACCCAACATAATTTGAAAGATTGAATCATACTGCCATTAATCGAATGTTAAATATGAATATTCAGTTTTTCATTTATTTCTTAATAAAATACAAATATATTTCAGATCATTTTTACAACTGAGATCTTGTAACATTTAATAAGCTTTCTGCATTTTTCATAATATTTTTTTTAACATTTTAGTTTAATTAGTATATTTAAATTAACAGGATTCAATTAATGTAAATCTACAGCTGTTTTCTTGCATTAAATATCTGATTAAACTTGTAAACGTCTCTAGCGTAACTTATTAAAATCTAATGAAGGAAAGAAAGCGGATGAAAATGATAAATCATTTTTGTTAAAGGAAAATGATTCGTAATATGTTTTACATCAACAAATGATATGTTCAATATCCCTATATTTATTGTTAAGTATATTTTAGGTAAAAAAAAATAACAATGGAAATATATACATTCAATCAAATTATTAGTTTCATTTAAATTTTGTGCATCTGATAGTAGTGTCAAATGATATAAATGTCATTAAAAGTGATGATAAGTACATTTGTATCAACATATATACAGAGTTATAAAGTGAAAAAGTAAAACAAAAATATAAATGAAAAAAAAATACTGTATTGGAGTTTAATTGATAGTTTAAGATATTCTTCGAAGGTTGAGAAAAATATATACTGTGTGGAAAAGCGCTTTTCTCAAGTTGTCAAGAGTTATATTATTAAGAAATTTAAGTACAGGAATCAACAAAAAATACATATCCATTTGTTTAGTACTTTATCTCGGCTACTTTAAATAACACAAGCTTGGTCTTGAGAAAGAGTTAGTGGTTTGAGAGGTTAAATAAAAATTTTACTCAACTTTTAATAATCAGCAAAGAATATTTTTAAATAATATATTTTATCCAACAACGCTTAACGTAAAGTTAAATAAAATTCAACTTTTGCTATAAATTTTTATAAATAATTTTTTCATCAAAAATAATTGTTTGACTCTTAATGATTCATTAATAAGAATAATATTCTTAGAAGTATAATTTTTAATACAAGCATTCTTTTTTCTACGAAGACATTTTAAATGTAGTGAAGATTAGACATTTGAAGATATGAAAAACAAATTTAAAACATATTGAAACAAAAATATAAACTTAAAATACATCATAAATTAAAAATATCTTTAAAAAACAGGATTTTTTTTAATTAATGTCCAATAGTTTAGAACTGCCGATGTATCATATTTTTCTATTAATCATGACCTAATGACTAGGAGAGCTTACGATAAAAGACCTTACTCTGTTAATTTTCTCATATAATCGCAATAATCAAATTTTTCATCGTTATTCAATTCGCCAATAATTCTTAAAGCTCCTACAAGCAGTGCCGGCTTAGGCTCATTCCGGGCCCTGGGCGCAGAAAATCTACAGGCCTCCTTAGCACTAGCGAATCGAAATTTATAGCCAGAAAATCTGGTTAAGTCCAGCTTATCTGGGCCCCTAGGCATCCAATAGATAAACCGGCACTGCCAGCAAGACTATCATCGTAATAATCGAGTAGTATATAAATGAAGCAAAATTTAAGGTAATCACATATTACGTAAGAAATATTCAATTCAATTCTTAGAATTTTTCATTGACTATAAGAAAATTTGTCAAAAATCATATTACAAATTTTAAACTTTAAGATTGAAGTACTTTCCTAAATTATCTACAAATAAATACTTTAGAATGAAGTACTATTTCGTGTGTATGATTGATTTTCTTAAATCAAAAAGGAATAATTTTGATTATAACTTTAATTTGTTATCTGCTCACAAAATAGAGACTTGAAGCAAGAAAAAACCACGAAGTTGTTTCACGTCGCATCTTTAAGGATATCTAATGGAGTTGGATGGCAGAGAGTAGCACAACTTATAATTAAGCCTCCATTAAAATGGAAGGAAATTGAAAGCTAATGATCGAAAGTGTTTTTCGTCGATATAACACGTTCTTGTCTTTATCTGTAACAAGCTATAAAAATGTGTTCGCATAGAAAGGACGTGTGAGACGCTTCTCCCCACAACCACCATTGCCCCAGACATTGAAATATATGTTATAACTATAGGGAAAATAATATTTAATCTTAGTAAAATATAAATACTTTTCTTGATAAGAAAACTTTATGCCTAATTATTAGCAATAAAATTAATTTTCTTATGTGAGTCCGTATATACGACAACGTTACCTTCTTATAGACGGCATATAAGTCTATTTAACGATCCGATTACTTGCGACAGTTTTTTTTTTTAAATGGAGATATGGGGATTTTTTGTGCTTTTTAGATTTGTTTAATATCTTTTAAGAAAAATATGATAAAATTAAGAAGAGAAAAAGAAATTATTATTATTAAAATGGAAAAAAAATGGGTAAAAATTTACAAAAAATAATATAAACGGGTCCCATTCTGTACCAAAAGTTTATAAGCAAATTTTCAATTTTTCAATTCCGATGTGTTTCTATGTTATTCATTTTTGAAATAACTTTCAGGATAAGAGATATTTCAATTTTTACAAAAACTAGAGCCCTTTATCTTAGTTATTATATGAAATTGCTTAAAATAACAGATTATATTAACATAAGGGACTGTAAATTTTGTAATAAAACAGTGATTGATAAATTTAAAGGTTAAAACCCTTCTACTATTATACAAAACATACATAAAAATTTTCAGTTAATTATTTTCAAAACTTTTTTAGCAATCGCTGTCCTTGTTTGAGCATTTTCAAAAAAACATATTTCGAGTACCACGCGTTTTGAAGTATGACATCATGCTTTAAGTAATGGCATCTGCTTTTACTAAAACACTTGTAATTTTTGATTTAGTGAACGTAAAATAATAAACTTGGTATTTTTTAAAGCTAATAATATGGTCTATTAAATAAAATCATAAAAAAATTGTCAATTTTTGGCAAAATTCACAATTTTAGGGTAGTCGAATATCTTAAGCTAAGGTAACACTTGAAATGTATTTATGCTCAAAATACTTTTCTTAATACATGCTTATTTAATCAATCAGCATTGCGAGTTATTTTTTTTTTCGAAATATGGTCAAAAATTTGTACAATTAATTACATGAAGAGTATTTTTAGTAAGCATTACTAGAAATAATAATTTTCAGAAGCTCTGTCATTTTCTTTATGAAAGATGAATAAATGTGAGATTTAATTAGATACAGAAATTAAAAATACACTTTACTTAGATCTCATTAAATTGTTATGCAGTTATATATATTTCTAATGGACAAATTATTTCGAAAAAAATAATTTGAGATTATTCATGTAGGATGTTTCATTAAATACGATAATATTGTGCACGATATTTTTTATATATAAAACCATTCTGTAATTATCTTCCTTACACGCTAGCAAAGACTTCGCGCGAGGGTAGGATTTTTATTTCAAAAGTCTAAGTATGAATACGGAGATTTTCTTTTAACTTTTATAAATTAAACTGCAAAATTATTTTATCTTTAACAAATATTATTTAAATTACCTTACATTGCCTTTTAAATGCAGCACAAAAATACAACTAATCTCTGTCTTCTTTTCATAATTAATTTCTATAATGTTTAGTGCTTTCACATTTCTAATTTCCTTCAGTAGAAATAAAGCCCATTTCATAAAGTTTCGGACAAAAGTAATTAGATAGGATTTTTTCGTAAAATTAAAAAACTATAAAGGAGTAGCGTAAAGGAGTAACCGTGTTATATTAGCTATGCTTGTAATGAAATGTGTATTAACTTTTATCGGATAACACTTCAGCTCAGATTGTATATTAGTTAATTAGATAACAATTTGACAATATGAAAATAGTTCCAGTTAAACATTTAAAAAAGCTAATTAGTTCTTTAAAAAATAAAATTTTATCAATATTTTTTGGGGTCTTTTCAACTATTAAAATGATTCTTCGAGTTATTATTTCATAGAAAATTAAGATAATAAAAATCTTGAGATAAAAAACATTTTTGTAATTTTTAAGTACTTATGTTTTTTAACGTATTGCAAAGATTTTATTTGAGATATCCATAATATTCTCATAGAGGTACTATAATTCATTCCTGAACAAAACCATTTCAATTTAGCAAATATATTCATGACATTTTTAAATCAATATCAATGATGAGACTTAATTCAATTAATTAATTACAATTAAATTTCAAAATTCTTATTTTACTAAAATCTGCCTTTTTTTTTTTTTTTTTTGCTTATATAAAATATTTATGAAAAATTTTGATAATTATGATAGAAATTAATCAATAATATTGACTAAGGGTTTTGTAAAAGAACATTTTAAAAAGATTATAATATTTCGATACTGATATAAATTTAACACTTGGATGAACATTTAATAAATGTAACATACTAATAAAATCAGAAGCCAAAATGCATAATATTACTAAGTTCTAATGAGGGATTTTCTCATAAACTATAAATCATTATCCAAGATAGTCTTAAGAAGACTGAAATATGTTTCAAATATGTATTACACTTTAGAAATCTGCTACATATTTTTCTATTCTTCTACTAAATCTTTTATTCAGCAATAAAACAAATTTTTAAGTTCACTCAAAAATGCACACAAAAATTAAATTTATATAAGTAGGAATCAGTTTAATGCATTGAAGAGCTTTCATTAATTTGGATTTAGTATGCAGAAATAAATGAAGAAGATATATATATATACATCGGGAATTTAAATGAGAATAATAACCTGAAATTCAACTGCCTTTGAAGATTGATATTGCTTGAAACTACAGATTTACTTAAATGAATTTAATATACTGCGAGTAGAACATTTAGTATCAACAAAATCTCTTTCGAAGTTTTAATGTGCCTTATTGACCAATGAAGAAAAGTTATAGAATACGAGCAGGTACGAAAATGAAATATCCTATACAGCGAAGACTTTTTCTGAACTTTCTTATTCACTGATTATTTTTACATCGATAAACTATTTTATTATTCCTTTTTTTACCAATTTGTTGATTCTTTTAAAATCATTTGAAATGCAGTCAAACTATTGTAATGATTCAAATAATTATTCGCTATCTTTTTAAAGGAATTTCCTTCAATTTGCTATAATTTTTATTAATTGATTTTAATTTTTGATTTATATCCAATAAAAGTAGTTTTTTAGCTCATCTAAATTGCTTTTTTTCTTTGCACCTATACATTAAATATGGTATTTTTTCATGAAATCTTAGAATAAATCATTTTCTCATGCGTCCCTGTTTTGTGATATAAACTGTTTACTGAATATGATTTTTCTAAAATGTGTCCTTCTTGATGGGAGATAATAAGTCAAAACCTTCAAATCTTTACAAAATTTGTAAATTATATCACTAAGCATAAATTTCTGGATTTCAATTTAAGATTCTCAATGACACTAGAAATATCTGTGAGTTGTACTTTGCGACTATTTTGATCAGTTCAAAAGGATATATGGTATGATGTATATTTTTTTTTACTGACAGAAGCATATATCATTTATTATTTTAGTATCAAGATTTTGTATTTGTATCTCAGTGGATAGAAAAAATATTTAACAAATATATATATATTATCTATATTAATAAATAATAATATATATAAATATTATAAACTTTTATCTATATTTAATAGAGATAATAATGTAGTTCAAAATTTTGAAAGCTCTACTTTTTTTATTGATATTTCTTTTTCTAAGCAATATATATATATATATATAATGTTGTTTCTGCCGCGGCAGATACTACTTATTTTTTTCTCGTCAAGTTGCTGTTACAAGTTTTAGAGTACATTGTGTGTGTGTAACTTTTCAATAATAAAAATCAAATTAAAAATCACGCAATCAAATTTGAATTTCCAATATATCAATAAACGAACATCATCTAAGATCAAAACCTATAGATTAAGTACTGAACTAAACCTATTTTTAAGTTCGCAGGAAATTTTAGATGAGAGTTTTTGCTTAAAAAAGTGCTTGCAAATCTGAATATTCAAAAGAATGTCCCTCACTGCCTCTAAAAAAATAATGGATACAAAGATAATGGATATCATTCCCCCTTTGGTATCCCTTCCTTTTTATTGCGTAATAGTACATGGATTGAAAAGAAATATGTTTTCATGTTATACGTAATAGTAAAGTATATTTTTAAATCAATACACAAATAATTGATTTACACATTATGATAATGCATGCATATTGTAATTAAATGCAAATTATAGTCAAAAAGGAAATGATAATTGCATTTAATTATACTTTAAGCTTATTAATTATACTTAAGTATAATTACATTATGTTTTTAATCAGTCAGAGCTGTTCTCCTGTCCTGCCATTCTTGCGATCTTGCAGGGAATTAGTGACTGTCCTCAAAACAATCTGTATTCGGACAGCTGGACATTTCCAATTTGTTGTACAGGACCTTAGGTCCTATAGGAAAATAACTTCCCATTTCCATAAACACGAAAACTAACCAACCAATCAGTCAGAGGAGCTCAAAATCTTTTTTTTTTAAATTCATTTATTTAGAACTAACTTAAAGTAATGTCAAATGATTTTAAAGTTATTTTATCACTTTATATTTTTATTAGTTCTATAAAAATTATTAGTTATTAATAATTGTAAAACATCAAGTTTATTATATAAATAAAAACATTCAATAAATTTAAAACTTTTTTAATTAGCAACAATTAGGCTGATTGATTAAGAGAAATAATTAATAGAATAAAAAATAATTTAGATTATTTTGTATAAAATCATATTTGTAAAAAAAAAGTGCTAATAACTTCAATCACTAAAGATTCATCAAAACCATGTACAGTGCTGTGACTTTAATAATTTCCTAGTAAAAATTCGTACAGAACGCATCCAAAAAATGCATTGTTAGTAAATAAATATGATAAAATATATATATCTAGAGTAATTTGATAAAAAGATAATGCAATAACATACATATATGGTAATTCACCGTAACATTGTATATTTGAAAACTAATCTTATTTATCGACAAATTCGCACTTCAAGATTAAAGAAAAGATTCTTTCAGCATTAAAAAAAGCATACTCGCACATAAGTCCTTTTATTTTATGCTTGCATGATTGCAAAAGAATTTTCGTCCTTGAGTAGTCAAGGATACATTTCTCTCTCAAAACTAAAAATAATCAGGATAATAATGATAGTAATGATAGAAGAATATGTATCATACGAAACTATAAAAGGGCTGGATAAACAAGTGGTTTTCACACATTTCGTAGCATTAAAAAATCATTCGCAGAATTTTAAACAAGTGAGGAGGCAAAAAATTGTTTTATATTCCTAGACCATTTTTAATTTTACATTTCATTATATCCCATGGAGTACTCAAATATTCAAGTTACAGTACTTTTGAAATTTTGAATTAAAAAAAAATGAAGTGAATAATAATTTCGATTCCGTATAAATAAGTAAAAAAGTCTGTGAAATCAGTTTTAAAAATGTAAATAATTAAGTTTTATGTATCAGATTAACATTTAATCGAGGACATATTCACTGTTTTAAAGAAACTTTTCCTTTTTCTAAATTACGAATATCGTTAATCTCTAATTATTCATATAGGTATCTGATTTTTAAAACGTCAATATAATTAAACAGTGCTTTGAAGTTTATTTCATTAAAGTACAAATTAATAAATAAAATACGCAAAATATAATTTGTAAATTTTTTTTTATTTGAAATATGCACAATACAACTAATTAACACAGCTAAAAATCTATTTGTAAATAAAGTTTTCTAATTTAACTAGCTTAAAGTTCTAGCTTAACTAGCTTCTTAACTAGCTTCAATCAAGTTTTCTCGGTTTTGAACAGAAGCAAGAAACTATTAGTGTTTAAAGTTCTGATTTATTTAAATGAATTTATTCTCTTCCCTCCAAAAATAAATAATTTAAGATGGGTGTGTGTTTATATTTATGTTTGCATATATAAGGACATGTGCTGTAAAAAAGTTCATTTTAATTATCTCTACTATACAATGATTGGCATTAAAACAATGTAAATTGAGTAATAGAGCATTAAAACAATGTAAATTGAACTTTTCTGATAGACATCGTAGATAAAGAACAAACCACAATGTCTGTTTAAAAGTCACAATTAAATTACATTTTATAGAGAATTTTCGAAAGTTTTTAAAATTATGAATATTAAGTAATTCAGAATGAATAATAAATAATAAGATATATTAATTAAAATAGTCTAAACATCAGTTTTTGAAGGAACTCTTTTTGATATTTTGAATTTATTATAAATTTCATTAAATACTTTTAGTTTGTTGTCAGATTTAATAATTCAGTTAGTAGTAATATAGTAATTAAATATTCAACTACCAATAGTGACTAATAATGATTTTTTAAATCGTTTAAGAACTTAGTCAAAAACTGAGAACTAATAACAGTTAAAAAATTTGGATTTTTAAAATATACCTATAGGCATTGTATAACAATGCATTTATTTAAAATATTTGAATCCTTGCAGCAAAGAGATTTTATCTTTGACAGATAAAATATTAAAATGAAGTACTGACAGATAAATGCTGAAAGAACATGAAAATTGACGTTTAACATCTCTTCCATTAATATGAAGTCAATTTTAACAATTTCCTTATATTTGGAATTGTGACAAGTTACTTGACACTGTCTTCAATTTCGTAATCATTGATTTACATAAATAACAGATTCTGATCTAAAGTCACACTCTTGCCTTTCGTCAAAAAGGCTTCCTTTTCGCATGAATAACTTTTCTAGCTTTAGGCTCTATATTAGATGCTAAAAGACTTGATGCTATTGAACAAGTCTCTGAGCCTTACCTGTTGTTTGATAAAGTGTGAAGATTTTGTGAGATAACCTTATGCATAAATTATTAGAAAAACATTGACGAAAACTTGTGATTGAATAGATTATTCTTAAAGTAAACAAGTTACAGAGGAGGTTGCAATTCCGGTCATAGAATGAACTTTAAATATAAAAATTAATTTGAAATGAAGGAAAGAATAATCATTTTGCATTACGAGAACAAAAAATATCAGAAGTTTAAACTAAATTTTGCAAAATGATATGAATATTTATATGTCTGTTTGATTTGCCATGTGTTATAGATGACAATTACATTCCTAGACAATTTTATAATTGCTTTTTTTTATCAATGTCCAAACCACTTTTTGTAAGAGTTTTAATTTTAAAAAATCAATATAGATTTATTTCGTATTTGAAATTAATACAGTAGTTAAAAAAACATTTTTCCTTTACTATAAATGATAACATTCATTCTGTCATCTTTGAGTCAGATTTTGGCTTATAAAGTTAAACTATAAGTTCAGTTAATGAAGTTTCATATAATTCATTAACAGATTTTTAATGAGCACATCTTGATAAATTGCAATTTTTGATAACAGACATACATTGTATTGTCACCCTTTTGATATTTTGTTATTCTTTCAAATTTCAAATTTAAGTTATTAACCATTTGTAGTATAATGGAATGAAAATCACGTGTCTCTTTGATAAAAAACATGAATCTATTGCATATATATATATATAAGATTAAGTACTGGTATAAATATAACATCTTTATCAAAAACTGTATTTCCTTTAAATAGATTAATTTTACATGAGTTTCTCTTTTACACACTCTTACACATATTAAACTATTTTAGAAATTATTTTGAGTTTTCCGGCAATTTGCTGATACTTTTTTTCGACAATCTTACATTCTGTCATGTAATTTAGAATATCAGAATAATTCTTAGTATTTTAGGGTATATGTTAATTTTTTTGAAAAATTTATAAATGCCTATTATATTTAATTTGCGATGCAACAAAAGAAATTTTTTAAACAATCGTGTATTTTTCAAGTGTAAGCTCATGAACTTTTGTGAAAATTCTACAAAAATCGTTTGATAATAAACTTTAAAGTAAATATATATATATTTACTGCATTACATTATTTAAATTATCATTAATATTTAATAAATAATTACTATTTTTGCTGAGAATTGTTTTAATTGTTTAAGCTATTGAAATTGAATCACACTTCACTATCCACTTTTGCCTTTATATATTTGCTTATTTATAAGTTCAACTTTATTTCTTTTGTTATGTCAAAAAAAAGTACTAAGGCTTTTAAATATAGTAATTAACTCATTAATAAAAGTAAAACGTAGAGTACGATAACCAAGTGCACGCAGGCGTGTCATTGTGTACTTCATTTGCATTGTCATTATTTTTATTCATAATTATTTAAAAAATAAGATAATAATTGAAACATTATACTAGTTTTTATAGTCTGGATGATAATGGAGGAGTAACCTCCATCATTTATGAAATGAACAATTGTTATTATTTAAAGCTTTTTATTCCTTATGATAAGAATTTAATATACGACATTTTGTATACATTATCTCTAATTATAAGAACATCAGTAATTTTATTGAATGTAGTATAAGTATTTTAATTTTAAATGCATTGTCATTAAACAATGAAGTGAGGGAAATAAAAAAAGATCAAGTGGCCTCATTAATGAATATAAGTGTAGATTTTCTGATATTTATTTTGCAAAAGTTTTGCTTAGCTTAAAAGATGAAGCTAAAATATAAAGAGAGAGCATAGGCGTCACAGTGTATAAAAGACAAATGTATGCAGTTTGAAGGAATTTTAAAAAAGGCACGTGACAGTAGCTCCTACGCAGAAAATTTAACAAGTATTTTCATTTTGAGACCTACATTTGCATATATTTACAAAAACTAGTAAAACAACTGAATTCCTTTTAAATATTTTGATTCAAAAAATCGCACAGGTAATAATGTAGAATACACTTAGTTTAATTGTTTATTTTATGATTAAAATCTTACTATCAACTTAATTAATCTGTTATATGTATATTTTTTATTTAATCATTCGAAAATAATGTAAATAAGTGAAGTAAGAAAAACTATTTGTCATGCATAGTTAGAAATGGATAACAAATAAATAAAACATTGAAGCTGTCAAAAAGAAATTGTATTTTAGCAAATAAAGGAAAAGTATTAATTGAAATTCATTTAACATGAATCAATTTTCAAACATTACAGCTGATTTCAGTTATTTTTAGCTCGTTCATTAGAAGATTTTGATTGAATCACAAAAAAGCTTGATAAAAAGCGCTTTCTTGATTCCTTCCATATATTCTCACTATATTAAATTCTAATTAATCAAATAACACTCCAAATTTCTAAGATTCTTCGTTCTTAAATTTAAAATAAATATTTCATGCTGGCACTATAGGTTTTTATTTATACTAATTTTTTAACCCTTTAATAGCCAATACTTAAATTGATGCTTTAATTTCAATTTTTTCAAACCTATGATAAGTAAACGCTAACTTAAATATTATGGAACGCCTTACAAATACTCAAGAAGCACTTTTTTATTACCGTATTTACTGGAATCTAAGCCGCGCTTTTTTTCCAATGTTAATGATACTGAAAATTGGGTGCGGCTTAGAATCGAAGGGAAACAAATTGTTGGATGGGGTATTTAGAGCAACTACAGGTTCATGCATGTATTTAAAAGTTTACAATACTGATAAAATTACAAATAATTCCTTTCTTATTAGTTCTAATTTTAATTTTATTTTAATTTCATAAAATTGGATATCGATAAACCATTTTACACTACTTTCCCTTTTTCACAAAATCTTGTTAACAATTAGGTCTGCTGCTTAGAATCAAAGGTGGCTTAGATTCGAGTAAATACGGTAGTTTCACAAAAATGCAGTCCTTTTCTTTAAATATTTATCTTAATTTAATACCGGTTAAAAAATTAGTTTCAAATGGGTGAAATGGTAGTTCATTAACCTTTTAACACTTTTGATATTTTTATAAAATTAAATTTTTGCACTCACCTTTTTTTCCATGAGAATTGTGATCTCCCGGACCCCCACCGCCCCCTCCGGATCCCGCGGGCCCGCTTAGTCCGTTAGCGGTGAGTCCTGCCGGCGTCATGCTGAGGATCCCGTCGATGGAGTAGGGCACGCCGCCGGCCATAGCCGCTGCCGCTGCAGCCGCCTGCCCGTAGTCGAAGGCCGCCGCATGATGATGATGGGCTGCTGCAGCATGATGAGCCGCTGCCAAAGGGACGCTATAAGGAGCTATAGGTGAACCAAAGTGCATGTAAGGTGATGGCAAAAAACGTCCCAGTCTTGCCAACACGTGGCTATGAGTGTGTCCGAAAGGAGTCTCCAAAAGTCTTGTGTCCATCATTGAGAAGTTTATTTAGAAATCTTAACAAAAAGTATCAAAACATCACAAATAGCGAACGTCGAAAATATTCGAAAGTAACTACAACACCAAACGCTTCATTTTTCAGGCTGTACAGACAGACCTACGAAACACAACACGAGCACATTGAGAAGAGCACAGTTCAGTGTCGTCTTCGTTTGTTTTGACAAGCAACACAAAGGCTCTGACGCAGCTCTAGAAAGATGCCCGGCTTCACTTAGAGTCATCCATGTTACGCCTCGGTCATAACAGCAGCCGCATCAACGGCTTTCGATCGAAGCTCACGATTCCTCCCAGTCGGTGACGTCACATCTAAAAACAGGCGGAGCTTTCCTCGGAATTACCCTTTTACAAATTGACCAATGGTGGTGGTGTAAGGAGGAGCTCTGGGATGGTGATTGATGAATTACAGGAGAATGTAGCCGTTGACAGGCGTTGCCGATCGACGGCTCAAACAATCACTTTGCGATTTTGCACGATGTCTTTATCATCGTTAAGGTAAAAGAAATATAGATTCGGTGGTACTGTCCCTCTCTTTTCTTTGCTTGTTTTCTTTATTTTTTTTTCTGTGTGAGTGAGTCAGATATGTAATGAAGTTGAATATAACGCTGTTTTTCACTATATTAGTAAAAAGTCAGATGTTTAGTACAAGTTAAATAATATCATACAGGAGCAGATATAGAGGTAGATTAAACACATTTAAATTGTTTTTTTTTTTAATTTATTTTAATATGCTCATTTATAATTCTTTTTCATGATGTTTCAGAGAATTAAAATTAAAAATATTAATTTTTCTCTTTGCAATATTTATTTCAAAACTAAAAGATATCTATTTTTTTTTAAAAAATTTAGTTTAAAAATATATATAAAATTGTTTCTTAAATTAATTATTTATTTTCACATCTGTTTTGGAGTTTCCATCAAAGTGAAGTATTATTTCAAAAAAACATTTTTACAATCAGTGAAACTTTGAAAAATTTGATTATTATAAAATATTAAAACTAAAATTTTTCAAATTTTATTATATTTATAAAAAAAAGGCAGATAATTATGCAAATTATTTACTTACGGATTATTTTGTGCTTTCGGGCTGATCCAATTAAATTACAAAAATGTAACGAATTTTTTAAAATTTTTAAATTTTAACTTTAAAAAAAGCTGTGTTAAATTCATTAATACGACAAAAAAATACAAATCTAATATAAAATACTTCAGGGTTTAATTTATTATAATTAAAGTTATATTTAATTAATAAAAATAATAACAGCAAAAAAAAACAAATTCTGATAAAATTTTCACTTATAAAAATTTTAATTTTTCTTTGTGTTTATATTTCCATCTTTTAAAAAAGTAACAATGATATTTGAATAAAAATTGTGCTTTGCCTTCTTATTTCAAATCATAAAATGAAGCATGAAAAAAATTGATAAACTTGAATTTATAATCAGAAATTATCTCAAAATCTATTTTTAGCCGTAAATTGGAATATTTCAATTATTGGTATACATGAATAAAATACTTATAAAAGTAGAAATCATTGTTCACAGCTAAAAATTTAATGAAATAATTTATTAAATTCGATGGTTTAAGAAACGAACTCTATTATAAAATATATCCACATCTTTAATATACTTCAATAAAATATTTATTGTGTGAAGAATGATCCAGACGACGTGATGAGCTCAATTAAATCACCCTTAAATTAAGCAACGTAATACGTTAATTATGCAAAATTTACATGGATTTGTTTTATGTTACTTATTTATAAAAAGAGAAAGGAAAAGATAAAAAATAGATAGCTCACAAAAAAAAAAGCTCTTTTGGCTTTAAATTTAGATTTAAAAAAGACGATTGAATACTTTACTCAAAAGCAAATACTTTCCATTACCCAATTAAATTTTTTGAAAAGAAAAAATTCTTATCTTAGGAAATAATAGTAAATTTCTCAAAAAGTTTTAAAAAGTTTTCACACTCGAAGATATTGCTGATTTTGACCCCCACTCTACCCTTTCTTTCTCCTCCACTTATAAATAATTCTGAGGGGAAAAGCCTGAAAACTGCTTTAAAGAGCTATTAAAAATCAGTTATTTAAGTAATTAAATTATTGAAGGATATCACTCAAAAACAATAAAAAGTTTTTGAGTGATATTCTTCAGGAATGAACGACAAATACAATAAAATATTAATATTTTTTTATATCCCTATTTCTTAATTAATGCGTACATATTTTTGTAATAGTTTAATTTAAAAATTTTAATATCAATATTTATTTTATTTTATTTTAATTTATTTTTTAAATTTATTTTCCTTCTATTTGTCTCTTATCGTATTTTTAAAGGAAATTATTGCATCGCAAATTCAAATACAAGTAAAAAAAAAGTTTTTTTTTTTTTTCAAAAGAAAAATAGTTTTGCTTAAAATGCTGTATATAATAATTTTAAAAACTCAAGAATTTTTTATTACATCCTTTAAGAAAAATTTGCATCTCAGAATGAGTTTCCTTACGAAAGAAGCGTATTTTACAAACCAAAAACAATTTCTGAAAAGATATACTCGCAAAAGAAAATTTATCTGTCTCCCCTTTTCGATTGTTTCATTGATCTTCATCCTTTATTCAAGAGAGGAATAATATTTTGAGGATTTCATAATAATAATAATAATAATAATAATTTATAAGCTTGGAGTTTTTTGTTTGTTTGTTTAGGTATAGGGAAGATCGTGCTTCTATAAATCCAATCTCTTATTTGAAAATGTAAAGCATCTTACTACTACTACTAACAAAAATTCACACAAAACGATTACATCAAACAAGAATAGATTACCTAAAATTTAAATTTTTTTAAACTAAATTTATGAAATGTTTTACAACCATCCTATGCTCTATACTTGTACAAATTATCAATTTGAGCAAAATAGTATCTTAGATTCACATCACAATTTATATCATTTTTAAGCTAAATTATAAAACCAAAATGTGGAATCTTTTTAAACTAAAAATAAGTTGCAGAAGTTTTTTTAAATAAGACATAATTTAAAATATTTTTTTTTGCCTTACCCTGTTATTACTACGCATATCTATGCAAGCTGACAAAAACTCTAATCAGTATTAAAATTAAAATATAAATTAAGTGGAAAAGCAAGAACATTTTTAACTTTTACCAAATCTTTTTCATAGTAACATTAAAAAAATAATGTTATATCTAATGAAATTTTAACAGTAACTAGAGGTTGGTAATTAATTTTTTAAAAATATAAAATTATACACATAAAAATCAGAATGAAAAAAAATCCTTTTGCAAAGTCAAAATTCATTTAGAAGCCCGCAGGCTACCCTATTCCTAATTCCAAGCCTTTTCTCAATCAGATTTTCTTTCTTCTCTTATCTATCTTTATGGGATCTCGTTTCTCCTCTTTGTCTCTCCATAATTTCCCTTTGATAGGAATAAAAGGAATAACTGATACATAAAGTCTTCCTTTAGAAGTTATGAAGTATTTACTTTTTTCAATCAATTCTTAAAATATCATTTAGGTAATAATCTTTTAATTTTGTTGACTTTTACATCGCGATTACTATTTTGAATGCAATTTGTCAAACGATATATTAAGAGCCTATGCAACAATAGTTAAAATTTAAAGAATTGATTCATATATTTTGATAATATTCAAAATAAATTTATAAGTGAAATAGCGAATCTTAACATATATATGGTTCCTACTTGCTTAAATAAATCGAAAACATTTATATAAGTAATTAATATTTTAAATACTTTCATCTTACTATATTTTCATCCCAACTGATCTTAAATCTAGTTTGCCGAGGTGAGATAAAAATCTCTTAGTTTGTATAAAAGAGCCAATAAATTTACATTACATTTACATGTAATTGCTCAGCTAAAAATGGTTACAAAAGAGTTTTAGTTAGAATTTAAAAACAAGATTACATAAATAATATTGTAAATATCAAAAAATAATATTTCTGTAAATATGTTCTATTCATTACTGACAATTTAAATCTTCAAATGTTTCCTTAAAAATTGCTATCAATTACATGAAAAACAGAGAATGTATCAACTTCTTTTTTAGTTGTTAATACTATTTCAGAATTATTTTCTCCGATTAATTCTAGAATAAAGTTAAAAGGCTGTTATTATGTCATGCAATTTAATAACGTACTTTTGCAATTTTTAATCTTTCGAAGGAAGATATTCTTCAAAGAAATAGTTAAATGACTCGATGAATTTTTTCCAACGAAAAGATTAAGAAGATATTTCCTCTATTTTAAATGCATTTCCTTTTTTTAAAATATGATACACATTTATCTTTTTGAAAAATCAGAATACATTTATTTTTTAATGTTCTATTCAAAACTCGTGATTTAGCTTGTTCTTTTTTTTAAATGTATATGTATCACATTTGATAAGAAATTTTTCAATCCTTACGAAGTTAATTTTTTTCCAATGTCTCCTGATTTGAAATACAAAATTTCACAAGATATTTATGTTTTTATTTTAGTTTCTTAAAATTAGAAATATACGGTTTTTATAAAAAAAAATATTTAATTGCTATATTTTGCGCAAAGTTTTTTTAATTGCCCATTTTAACTTTCTTCACTACAAGTGATAGTTTTTTTGCTACTGAATTATAAGAAATACGAAATAAAATTCTTTTCATTTTGTTATTTTTTTTCTCAGGTTATTTGGGAAGGAGAGGGGAGATCAAAAAGAAATTATTCTAAAAACATCGTCCTAATTTTTTTTAAAAATTATATTAACGTTAAAATGCTCAGTTAAAATATTTCTGCTCGTGTTAAAAATTGATAGCTAATAGCATTAGTATTCCACAATGTATATCAATTGTTGAAGTGATGCTTCGGAATTTTTTTTCAACGTAGGTAAAAATAATGATTAAATTTCTTAATGCAAATAACTCTAAAAATTAATTTTTAGTTAAATTTAAACAGTTTTGTTCACTTAATTTTTTTAAGTAACTTAAATGTGATATTTATAACTCTCTCAGAACATTATTTTCAAAAATAACAAGTCAAATAAAATGGGAATGAAGCTGTAGGATATATGTATTTTAATTTATCAATTATTTTGATTAAATTTCTTACAAAAAGAGCAAAATTTTGCGATAACATAAGGCAAGTGAAAATGCAAAGAATTCTCCATTCTGTGAAAAAATGCATGCCATAATTGTTTTAGTAGGTTCTGTGACTTAGAAAAGTATTTCAGTTCAACAATTTGTATGTAACTCCTATTTTAATGCGTTTATATCTGAAAAATATCTATGTAAAAATAAGTTAAGAGGATTGTGAACAAAAGCCTATTTTATACAAGATATGGTAGAAATATTTGCAGTGCCCTGGTATATATTTTATGATGAATATGTAAAAATGGTATAATGAATATGTTATTCGTAATCTTTAAGATGTGGTGGAATAAGGTTCAAAAATGGAACATGCGTTCAAATAGAAAAATTTCACCAACAATAAATAAGCTCTCATGTTAAAAACATGAATATTAGTTCATCATACTGCCTAATATTATTTTTGAAATATTTTATTAAAACTTCATTCTTTTTTTATTGAAGCAATTGAATTTAAGTTTTATTTTAGCATTACAATATGGAAAATAAAGTACGAGATATATTCAAAACGAAAAAGAAAACTGATTTATATTTTTCAAAGAAGTCTGTAGTGTATTAAAATGCATTGCTACAAGATGGCGTAATCAAAATTTATTCTTAATCAGAATTAATAACTTTTTTAAATCCCAAACTAATAATTGTATTTCAAGATTAAAAAGAGAGAGTATTTTTAAATATTTAGTAAAAAAGTTCTAAAATAACAAATATAACAAATATCTGTAAGATAATGAGGATAAGATAAACTATGATACACTGAACTCAAGCTTTATCGGTAAATCTGTTCATGACAAAATTTACTTTCTTTATGCTGTTAACATTGACTAAAGTGTTCGTACAATGA
The DNA here is from genome assembly GCA_019973975.1 of Trichonephila clavata. Taxonomy (NCBI): domain Eukaryota; kingdom Metazoa; phylum Arthropoda; class Arachnida; order Araneae; family Nephilidae; genus Trichonephila; species Trichonephila clavata. Next base: position 184,532 of record BMAO01005831.1, read on the forward strand.
TTCAGTATAAAATTAGTATAAGAAAATACTTTCTCATTATTTAATCCAAATAACATATACGTTATTTAAATTGCTGAATGGCAACATTTTTGTGATATTGCTTTTTTCAAACATTTCTGACACTCTCCATACTCTTTCTTTATTATATCTTTTTCAAATAAATGGACCTCCAGAACTAATTTCATACACTGTTTGATTTTCTCTCATCTGAAGAAAAACACGTGAAAATTACGAAACGTAAAAGTTCTGTATTAATCATTTGTCATTTAAAGGAAAAAAATTTGCAACTTCTTACTTATTAGAGATGCCAATCTGTTCAAAAATCAAATGTTACAATCATTTTTGAAAAAAAAAATCTCTTTTCAACAAAACACCAAATTTTAAAAAAAGTTTTATTGCATATTATATTTTTTAATGAAGTATTTAAAAATCTTTATGCGATATATTTACTTTTCATTTTGTAAGAAGTATAGCTATTCTCATGTATTCTAGAATATTATCTCCAAAAATTTCTTTGAAATCGTAGAAATTGGAACCAAACAAAATAATTTAATATTAATTAAACATCGCATTGTGCATTTGTGATTTGTAACAACATAATTTCAATTTAAATTATTAATTAGTTTTTAGAAAAATCCGTTTCCTTTATTATTATTTAAATACTCAATCTCTCAAATATTAAGAAATAAAATATACACTTTTATCCTTTTTGTTATATTCAGTAGTTTTTTAGTCACCGTTTTCATAATATTATTTTCATGTATTTGTGAACAATTTAAAAAATCAACCGTTGTTAAATTCAGCCCTAGCTGATCAGTAATTTATCAACGATGAAATTGGATAGAGTTCATTGTTTATTTAACAAATGGTTCAAACTGATCCCCGGAAAAAAATAATCTGCCCAACTGATAAAAATGTTCATGGTAAGGAACGATGATGTTATTTAAATGGTGTGATTTTACGGTTTCTACTTAATTTCTTGAAACAAAATTGTATATTGATATATCCACATATATACATGCATTATGTTATCTGTTATATGGTGTATATATAGGTATGTGTAATAAATAACAAATTTTAACTTAATAGACCAACTTCCATTTTGCGCAATCATTTTTTTATCGATCATAAGAGAATTAAATAGAACCTATTCAAATAATTTACATGAAAAAAATATTTGATAAATAGGCATCATTCTTGAAACAAATAATATTTACTGAATATTGATTTCACCATTTCTGGAACCTATTTACAAATGATGTAAATTTTAAATTCGAAACTTTGCCTTTTGAAGATATATGGAAGAAATGTTTCGCGTATAAGAAAATCAATCTTCAATCTATTTATTTTTTGAATTTTTATTTTATTCATTTGGTGTTTGAGTGTTTATATATATATATATATATATATCAATAGGAAGGGTATATACTAATCTTTACTATATAAGATTTATAAAACTGTTCCAAGAAAGTTTAGTGTAATTTATTTACTTACATGTATCAAAAACATTTAATATTCATTGAAAATGTTGAGCTATGCAACTTCCTTTTATTTAAATTTTTAACCCTTATTGAAGAGAAGCGTGAAGAAATTGCCTTAAGCAAGATAAAACATATTCCTTGCAAAACAAAACAACGTAACTAAGCTGAAGGAAAAGAATATTATGCCATATTTTAAAAATATCCTACTGAAAATGTATACAATACTTCCTTGTCTCGTTAAAAATTGAAAAATATCTTTAGAAAATATCTTCTTTATGTTGAAATTTTATTAGCTTCTTTTTCTTGAAATGAAAATACAAATTTATAGTGAAATGGATACACAGAATTTCTTAATTCGTAATTCGAATGAAACAAAATATGGTTATTTAAAAGAAATAAAGAAAAAAATATGCATAATTTATTGATAATAGCTCTGTAAAACTATTGTGCTATTAGTATGCGAAGCTCATAGGAAATTGAATACTTGTTTTAGAAACATATGTGTACAAAAATCCTACAATAAAACTATTTAAATGATTCTTTGTCAGGCAGTTAAATTTTTTTCGCATAAATTTATTTGCTGTCTTTGAAATAAATAAAACTTTTTTTTATTTCTAAAGGCAGATTATGAACAGTTACAACAAGTATAAAAAAGGGGGGAAATACAAAAAAGAAGAAAAATCTTAACAGAGTTTCATTAATTTAACATATCTCTAGCCTCCCAGTAACGCACGGTGAGAAACGTCCTGTGCAGAGCAGGGCAGGAATTGGATTAATACATAAAACTTACTAAATATAAATTTTATTTTCCATTTCATATAGATTAACTAAATGAAAACATTCAATGGGTATGATATATGCAAACGTGCATCTTTACAAGAGGTTTATTTTTCATTCAGCTAAGAATTTTAAAATCTTATTAAAGGTATTTTCATTGTTAAAAAAGGAACGGTATGTGTTACTGAAATTCTTAATTATGAATTTAATTTTAATGGGGTTAAAAATATTATGTCAAAAGTGCACAAATAAAAATTAAAGTAAATTTACTTATTATATGAATATTTTAAAATATTTTGAGTTATTTCTTGTGTAAAAGTATTATCTGGAACAATGCTTTTAAATTTAAAAAAAATGAAGTTTAGATTTATTGTGAGTTAATAATTGCTCTTTGCGTTAGTACAGCCTTAAATATAAAGGAAAATTTAAACAGTTTTAAGCCTTTAAATTATCTTAAACATTTGTGTAAGCAATTTAATGACTTTATATATTTTGCGAATTTTACAACAATATAAAAATGAAATGAGATTTTTTTACAATAATATAGATCATAATTTTTGAAAATATTAGTCAAAATATAGCTTAAAGTTTTATTCCGCTTAAAATTATAGCTGTAATTCTCGTAAAAACTATCAATAACATATATTGTTACATCTAATTATTAGATATACAACTACAAATTAATAGGAATGTCTGCATGTATGCCGTTGTGTTTCAAGTTCTGAATTAGTTTAGATGTTTCATTTTTTTAAAAAAATAGCGTAACATTCGTACTTACTTAAAAATGACTTGTTAATACATTCCTATAATTTTAGAGCAGTTTTTAGTTTTTACTGAAAAATATTTTTTTGTGTGCATCATTCTGTTTACTTTAAAAATTTCATTGAAAATTGGAAGCTGTCAATTATTATTTCAAATATTATCAACAAAAAATTTAATGCTCTATCTCTCACGTGCATTCTTTGTTTATTAGTTTCACAAACTTTTATACTAATAACCGTTTTCTGATCTAGTTCTTTTATTAATCTAATTACTCTAAAAAAAGTTTTGTGGACTAAAAAGTTTTTTCCGACCATTTTTCAACGGCTAAAATGTAAGAAATTTGTTACTGATTTTAATTTAGCCCAGATTCTAATAAGATATAAAAATTTTAAGAGCTATTTTTCTAGATTTAATTTAATTGGTAGTGTTTTTAATTTAATTGGATTTGTTCTTGTAGTCTGGATGCTGAAACTGCGGAACATGTCTTGTATTGTAATCTATATTTTTGTAAAAGAGAAAATTTAAAAAAAAGAGTTGAAACGCTTAAGTATTTCTTGGCCCCCTGTTTTGTCTTTGTTGATCAATTGTACTGAAAGTCTTAATGCGTCTTAAGAAAAGTTGTTTACTGTATAGATTTTAAAGTTTTATAGGTATTTCTTTATATTTGTGTATTTCCTCTCTTCCTTTTATTTTATATTTGTCTCCTAAACATTTTTTTTTAATTTTGTCTTAAATTTTATAATGATGTTACTACTTACGTCCGTAAGCCTCATGAAGCCTCATGCCCACTTAAGTCCGTAAGCATAAGAAGTTTTGCAAATAAATTTATTAAAAAAAAATTGTTTTCTAAAAAAATTTTTGGCACTTTAAATTTACCTTTTTCCTTTAAATGAGTTCAAGATGAAAATAAAATTTAAAGAAAAAAGTGGCTTTATTTTCTGTTACTAGCTCTAAGCGGCTTATTGCTTAAACAATATTCATGTATTCATTTTTTTTGCGATTATTAAAGAGATTGATCAGTTTTATAAATTTAAATGTTTTTGGAAGATAATATAAGTAAATTTTAACAATAATTTTAACACATTTTCAGTCTTCCTCTCTCTTTTTGTGACAGATTCTATTCGTTTAGCACTCATCAAAAACTTATCTTTTTTAACATCATCTATTTCTCAAAGGTAAAAGTCCTGAACTTTTGAGTAGTATACGCTTTTTGATTGTCTAACGTCTTTTAGAATCTGCTACGTTTAAAATGTGTAGAGAAAAGAGCTCTAACCGTTAGAATAATGAAACACAAAAAAGAAAAAGGAAGGGGTGGGGGAAAGCCGAATCAGCAGAATTTTGGAATTCTGTTTCAAAAGTATAAAATCTTTAAACGCATTTGCCATACACAGTTTTCTCTATTCCAACTTTCAAAGTAAAAGTGCAAGCAATGCTGCTTGCCTAGTATTGCTCGGATATTATTTTAACCCACCTGCGTGAAATTTTGAAAGAGAATTGAATAAAGTTACATTGACTTTTTACGCTAACATATATATGTGTATATTGTATATGTATATGGGAGGGGTTATGAATCTGCGCGCGAGTATATGTAGTATTTGTGCACATTCTCTAAAAATATCTCAAATCAAAATATGAAAAATATGTTTAAGAAAACAACTTTTAACTTTTTAAATGAAATAAGTGTTCATTTCTGGTGTTTAATTCTCAATAATTTTAACCTGCGTTGTAACTATTCAATATTCTCGAGCTTAAACAATTTGTAAGGCTTAATCAATTTATATTTTAAACAACTTAGTAAATCAAAATTACTTTTTATGTAAATAAAAAAAAGGAATAAAGAAGCAACTTATAGTAATAGTTATTGAAAGCAAAAGCTTTTAAGTTGAAAAGTATTTATCTTTGATATGTTTTCATACAACAAGAAAAAAAAGTTTTAGCCATACAAAACAATTCTAAGCTATTGATCCTAAATAAATTAAAATTGTGATCTCTGATTATTCAGATGGGGATTTCTAACTATTCAAAACTTGAAGGTGTGTTTAACTATTTTTAAATCTTTTACAAACTCAAGTTATATTCAAATGACTTCTTCTTCTTCTTTTTTTTTGATGTTTTTTAAAATAATAATAGAAACAAGTATTATATTCTCTTAAATTATTTTTTGACAGTAATAACATGCTCGATGATCTATCATTTAGATGTGAATCGCATTTTCTTGATTTGTATTTTCGATTTCTCTAATCATTTGGCATTAAGGCGGGAAAAATGCATAATTTATAAAGCAATTTTTTTAATATCGTTCAAAAATACTCGGTGAATTTTCAGCATATGAATTCATTCCAGCTTGCAGGCGCTTGCTTATCACTTTATTAACTAATGATAGGATAGGTTCTGATGTAATGTTTAATACAGTGAATGTCACTCGTCTTTTCATATTCTAACCACTGTGCAAACAAACGGCTAATCGCCGCCAGAAAAAAGAAAATGCTGGACCTCCAGAATTGGCGCTTCATGTTGGAATCTACGATTTTTTAGTATTATAAGTATTTTAAATGAATACAAAATCGCGAAAAGGGATGGTTTTAATCAGAAAAGAATTGGAAGAAAAGCATTTTTTTAAAAAAAAATGGGATTATGGTTCAAGTGTTATAAAAAAGTTTTATTGGTAATTACGCTATAATTTAAATGGATTGAAGTTTTGAATGTTAAAAAATTATCCCTTCCTCCACTTAATTTAGGCTGTTTTCGGTTAATTTTAAAGAATAGGACCCGAATTCGGAATCTTTTTTTTTTCAGATATAAAAGCACTCCAATATTAATATTATATTCTGGCTTCACTATCCTGTAGAGAATCACTTATTTTACCATATTACTCATTTTTATCCCAGGTAACACGTTTTTCTTTTATAAAATGTGTTTTGCATTTTTTCTCCAATATAGTAATGCTAAATGAGCTATCCTTCTGAGTGTTAAGATGAAAGTTTATCATTTATGGAATATTTTGAAATTTTAAAAACACTATATTATAAAAAAATTAATGAGTTACTGTGTTACAAATTTTCCTGAAAATAGAAGCATTTTATTTTTGTCCGAAAATGTGCTCACTCAACGTTTAGTTCAATCTCTCGTACATTCGGCGAAAAAAGGCTTTGAATTACCCATAGTGGTTAATAAAGTAAATATATTACACTTCATTTGTTTATTTTGAATTATGAAAACCGTTCTTTTGGTCATTTTTACTGTTTAAATTCAATTTTAACACGTTTTACCTTTTTAATTACAACATAAACACGTACAGCAAAATTTGAGGAAAACATACATCTATACTTTCAAGCTGCAATTTTTAATTTTTAGGTATATTCGCCATATAACCCCCCCCCCCCTTTATTTCTTTTTTTTTTAACGAAGAAAACCTGAAATGTGCATGCGCAACATTCATCCTTTAAAGCCATTTATTTGAGGTATTATGCCTTCCTCCGCTTAATTTAGGCTGTTTTCGGTTAATGTTAAAGAACAGGACTTGAATGCGGAATATTTTTTTCAGATATAAAAATACTCCAATATTTTTTTTTTAACGAAGATAACCCGAAATGTGCACGCGCAACACTCATCCTTTAAAGTCATTTATTTGAGGTATTATGCCAAGTGCTTTAGAAAGGATATTTCTAGAACTGCAACTCTTTAAACTCATAAGGAATGTCCTTTATTTTAAATAAACAGTATTTTGTTTGTAGTAGTCTATTTTTTTATGCTCATCTTTTATTTTTTATATTTAAATCTCTCAGTTTTATACGTGGCGTATAATAAGCACTCGTAAATTTCGGTGTTATTTTTTGTATTAAAAGCGCGCGTTATACGTCAGATTTTGCAGTAGTTATATTTAATTTTTTTGGAAGTTTAGAATAAAAAAAGAAAGAACGTGTATGTGTGAAACAGTCGCCAACTACCATTATAGTTTCCTACAGATTCAAAACTGGTTATGACGATCCGTAAACTATTCAATGAAAATAAAAACTGCACACATCATATCTTTTATATTTTTTTATTTCCCTCAAAAGGAGGAAAGACCGATTATTTTTATTTACCTCTTAAGAACTTGTGAAATCAATTAATTAAGTAAGAAACAACTATTTTAATTCTTCAGTCTGAGTGAGATTGTCTTCTTTGGAACTAGGAGTTATGAAAATATTAAGGTAAAACCTTACATGGCCGCATCTTATTTAGGCGTGAAAAAATAACCAGGAATTTTCAGAATAAGCTATATTAATTGCTCTTGTTAGTTTTATCTTTCAGCTTTACTGCGCGAAAACAGTTAATCAATTATATTGTCATCTCATCAAAAAAATACTTAATATTAATCTGCAATTTTGAGAATACAATGGTTTGTTTTTTGGTTTTCAATAAAATTACAAAATTAAAGTTTCTAAATTACTTTCTTTAAATAAATAACAGTTATTAATTATGTGTAATTTTTTATCCGAAAAATTTAACATCATTTCGAATACTTTAATAGTTTAATTTTTAAATAATGTATGGGTAAATAATTTACATTTCCTCTATCAAATTCTGTATTACTTCATGGAATTTTGGAGTTTCTTTTTACAATTTCTTTCATTAATAGTTAATTCTCATTAATAGTTCTCAAAATTTTTTTACTATGTTAAATAAATACCTGGATATTTTTTTCACAATGTTAAAATTTTTCATTTAAAGTATTATAATTTTTCTAAATTAATCATTTTATTTTTTTGAAAAAAATCTTCATGTAATATTTCATTATGAGTTTTTTAAGCTATTAATAAACTTTACAATGGTAAAAATTAACCATCCTGTTTATTTATTTGTAATGAAGCAAAAATAGTGTTAAATACATTAATATACTTATTTTTCACTAGTCTTTGTGTTTCAAGCAGATAATTCTTTATGAATTGAATTAGTAGAAATTCAATATTAATACTTTGTAAGTTACGAACCAAAGGCATAGCTACCGCCATATCAATGATACGGGACCCCTTCATGTGTAACATTTTGACCCTTTCTTAAATGAGTTTTATTAATATGATCATTTTTATTTAGTTTTTGAGAAAGGGCAGCGAAGGAATTTCGATACAGAGCCCCTTTTTTCAGGACTAACTGCGCCAGTGTTACGAACTTATGTGATCCAGGTTTTACTCTTGTAGTAGAAAAAAAAATGATTTTTTTTTATTAATTACTTTTTGATATGTAAAATAAAGGATTTTCTATTGAGACTTTAAAAATAAACCTAAACTCTTAAAAGTTGACACGAAAATGCCGAGGGAAAAATATTGTAAGCATAAAGTTATTTCCAGTGAAAGGACTCTTCAAACTACTTATACTGCTGGACTATGTAAATGAAAATGAAAAATTATAAATTTTTAATATTTGCTTTTTACGATACATCTTAAATTATTTAGAATTAAATTCAAAATATTCGTATATTTTATTATAAGATATCAGAGACAATTCACTTTCTCTTACTACAAACGTTTTAAACAAATTATTTTTACTCCGACGTAAACTTTATACTTTGCAAGCTATCTTTAAGAAATTAGATTAAATATTTGGATGCAATTATTTTTTTCCATCGTTCTCTTTCTTTTTTTCTTAAAATAGTAAGCGATGAGGGATAATAAGATTTTAATTAACTTATTTGTAGACAGTAAAATAAAAATTTTAATAATTATGTGTGTAAAGATATAAGATCAATTTTCATTGACATACTAGCTTTCTATTAAAATTATCTTCATGAACTTTATCGATGGCACTTTACTTAGAAATATTTTTACTTATTAAGTTGTTTTAACTATTTCCATTGAATTTTCAGCTATGCAGTCGGCAAGATCACGTGACTGTAATATGGTAATTTCGTAAAACAAATTTCGGTGTAAAAGTTTCCAAAGCGCTGATCCATCTTACAAAATATATATTACTTCTTTAGGACTCTTATTTTTTTCTCAATTTGAATTTAATAATCCAATATATCATACAAAACTTTACTTATTTCTATGTCTAAAAATTGGCATCTTTGGCGATTGTACAAACCGCAGCAACCCACAAGGGGAAAAAAAGTCCTGTATTATGACAACCCAAAGGGAGAGAGACATCTTCTTTTCAAATCGCTTGGCTTAATAATCGGTTTCAAACGGCAGGGGAAAAAATTGTTCCACCCTCTTGTCAAGACCACTTTCTTCGTATGTCACCGCTTACGAATTTTCTGTTTAAAAATACCTGCTGGGGAGAGGGGAGTGTGTAAAGAAATGTTAAAAACAAAACTGAGTGACAGCACACTAATTGAGTCATCTGACTGCAAATAATTAGTATGTGCAAAAAAAGAGGGGCAAGACAGCTTGCTTAAGCCCTTGGGCATTTACAACTCCCTGGTTAGTTATTTAAGCTTTGTTATTAGAACTAATTCTATAGTGTAATTGGTAGGCTATCACAGATTGCACTTTAATAGTTTTCTTGCTATGTGTACAACCACTGTTGAATCGTCATTTAAAGAGAATGATTGCATTTTGCTCTATCAGCGTCAACAAGGTCTAATTTTGTTCCTATGTATTATGCAAATGAATTATGGGTGGACAACTGTTCCCGTGTACTTTTGTTTGTAAAAGCGATATGAACAAGCAAGAAGTGGTAGTTATTTTTTCGGTAAAATATAGTCATTTGATTTGTTTTCCCACATAAAAAGTCCACGTGTAGAATTATTTCGATCAGTGCTCGTTTATATTTTATTCCCCCATTATTAAGGGAAAACCTGTGAATTTTAAATAAATGAATAATGTTATGTGTTAAAACATGTAATGGAACGAAAATTAACTTTCTTAAGCTTTTATTATTGCTATTATTACCTAGAAAGGCCTTACCTTTTTCAATATTATTCCAAACAATAATTAGAACAAATCGGAGGCTAGTTCAAAGCTATGATTTTACCTTTTCTGCTTCAATATCGAACTGGAAACTGTGTCAATTCCCACGGGAATTTCTTATTAAATGTGGTTATGGTAGTCCTAGATTCGAAATCATTTGCAGAATTGTTTCTGCAAACGATTGTGTGAGTTCGAACCTTTTGCCACAAAAGACCTGTTCTTGTTAGGGCTAACAGCGTTAAATTTGTCGAGACTCAAAGTCCTCGTGTTGGGGAGGAGGGAAAGTTAGGAGGTGCCAATTCAAGTGTCGTCCTTATTTTAGTGTCCAAGCCCTTTTTATTTAGTCCTGAGTATGTGGTCAAGTGTACCTAGTGGTCAAGGTAATGGATTCGTTACCGGCGTGTCATAAATTCGAGCCTGGTACCTCTGAAGACCCACCGTGTAGGGGGGGGGCGATGCACGTTAAATCTATCGCTCTCACGTCGCTCAAACGTCCTCCCGTTGGTGTGGAAGTTAGGAGAGGAGGTTGCCGACTCAGGTGTCGTCCTTGTCACTTGTCCATGGTTCAAAATTTTGAGGTCCGTCGCTAAAAGGATTCGAGTAGCTGAATAGGGCGATGTAAATATTCACTCACTCATTTATTTAGTCCCAAGTATTTAGTGTCCTTTATCCAAGGGTCGCCCTCTTCACTTCTGGCACTGGGGTCCAAAATTACGAGGTCCGTCGCCAGTAGTCCTCTGTTAATTCACAATACAATATTGATAAACAATTAATCCTTATAAATTCATTTACATTGTTTTTCTAAAGAAAAGGAATTTAACCAGCACTATATTTAAATTAAATAGAAATTCTTGATTCTACATTAAAATTTTATAGCTATACAAATTATGCCTTTTACAAAAAACAAAAAATTAAGTAATGTGTTTTAAATTGTTATTATTAGTGAAAATGGACAATTAAAGTTCAATTATAATTAAATCATAACTTTGAATTTCAGAACTTTGTGTGTGCGTTGAGCTAGTACATATGAATAACTTTCAGAATAATTTGATTGAAAATATGTTTATATCAATTAAGTCAATAATAAATATTTAAGCAAATATGTTCTGAAGTAGGTATCGTCAAATTCTAAAAACTTGAATAATAATCAAGCATACGCATAAATGTCAAATAAATAATAAAAAAAAGAATACTTTTTAAGATTGCGCCTAATTTATTTAAATCCCCAAACACATTATTTCGATGAAAAAATAATTAATAAGTTATAAAAAAGAGTGGGGAAAAAATCGTATGATTTGAAGGGTGTCTTAAATATTTATTCTTCCTGTCTCTAGCATTAAAATTATTTTAATATTTCTAAATTTTTCAAGTTTCTTACAAAATGTTTTATAAGTGAACTGTTAATTGTTGTTTTAGATTTCGAATTTTTCGTAGCTTTGAAAATTTTATTATAATATTTTTTTTAAAATTTTATTCCAAATTTTTGGCAATTATGTAATTACTTTTATTTCTGAGAAAGTTCTATTTTTTTTTAATTATAAGTAGAAAATCGCGATTATTACTATTATTATTTCAAAAAAATGTTATTTTTTAAAGATGAAATTATATAATTTCCATGTTTTTATGTGCGATTCTTTTTTTTTTCTTTTTCTCCATATGAGATATGGAAAAAAGTTAGTTAGTGCTTATGAGCACTATAATGTACATAATAATGCAAAAAATTTTCAAAAAAAGTTGAAGAAAATATTATTTAAATAGAAATAGTAAATATCCAACCAATTTTATCAAATACCTTTATTGCTCACAAGTCAAAACAAATATCAATATGAGAAGTAATGTTAAAATTGATGTAGTGACGAGACAAAACACAAGAAATACGAGACAAGAATAAAAGAAGAAAACGTGTTTCATATTCTTTGTACAGCAAAAAGGCTGGGAAGTCTTTGGAGGGCATTTGCTGTAAATGAAGCTACGTAAACCGAAGCATCACGGTGTAGGCGCAAACGGGGTTTTTGCTGCCGAACTCGCAAGCTTCGTTTCGCTTGAGGACAAAATGGTAGTAGGATGGAACATTACATGCGCGCGCGCGAACACTGAGCTTGCTGATACTCATCTGGCGTACAAGGCCACTGATTGCTATAAATGAAGCGCATTGTGGTTGTACACCCAACTTTATCTCACGAGGTAAACTCCCAGCCATGCCTTCTTTGCACGCTTGCACTAGAGATAGTCCAATAGCGGATCCTTCATCCAGGACATACAAGAACGTAAGAGAAGAGTAAGAACATCAAACAACGAGGAGTCTGGTACAGAACAATACCGGTACCAGTATGAGGGTTTTCGCCAGTCATGTCGGGATTTCCCATATGGCTGTCTGGTGGATCCTATTTTCCAGTGGTCTTCAAACTTTTTCAATTCATGGAACCCTTTGAGCTATAAGGTGTTTTCGGGGAACTCCATTCATCACATTTAAAAGAATATGCCTTAAAATAATATTTAAAGTAGATCAGCATGTTATAGGTACTAGTAAAGACAATTAAAAAATATTGTGTTTGTTATTAAAAAAGTTTATTGAAATATTTTAATATAATTTACTTACTAAAAATATTAATTTGTGATTCAAATTTCACCTACTTATCCATTGTATTTAGTAACTGGGATATGCGCTTGCATTTTTTTGCACAAACTGTCGAAGTCACGGTTTATTGAAATTATCTGCACAGTCGCATTTCATATTCTGCGTTTAATTTACTTTTATATTTTAATTTTTTGCCACATATGTTGATGAATATTTTCACTTAAATACTTTGTAAATGGTATTAAAATGTCTATAGATGTGAAAGAAATCCAGTGTATTTTCTGCATGAATTGTAACATAAAATTTGGAAGTTGTTGTTTAAATATTGATTTTAACGTCAAATATGTTGGAATGTCGATAAGCTGTTCCCTCCCATTCATTATAGGTGTTTCTTCCTCCTACAAATGAAAAAAAAATGACTTTTCCCATTAGAAAACTATTTAAATGTGCTAAATATTGTACTAACGAGTACAAAATAAATTCATGATACCTGGGTTAGTAAACAACAGAATATTCACAATCTAACAGGTATTTTAGAATTTTAATGACTGGGTTGGACTTAATATATTTCTAGTTATACATACTTTATAGAGAGCGTGAATCTCTTTTGCATACATATTTATAATTTTCTTTTCTATATTTTTTATTGTGACTCGTGGAGCCCATGGAAGTGCCGGTTTATCCATTGGGCGCTTGGGGTGGGTGCCCAGGGGCCCAGAGAGGTTCAGAAGGGCTCAGATAAGCTGGACTTAACCAGATTTTCTGGTTATAAATTTCGATCCTCTAGTACTATGGGGGCCTGTATATCTTCTACACCCAGGGCCCAAAATTAGCTTAAATCGGTACTGACGCATGGTTCCGTGGAACACAGTTTGAAGACTAGTGCTGTGTATACTAATGACGTGCATCCCTATCATCCCTACATGTACCTCTATTGTCCCTTTAATTGTCTTTTTTCTTAAATTTTGCTATTATGATGATAAACATGTATTTTTCTCTTATTTTTTTCCTATCTTTATTGTGTTTTGTGCCTTCAATACCGCTCCAGGAAAACGTTTCCGACCCTGCCTTCCTATATGATTTCTCAACATCTAGGTTTACTCTATCCGTCCTGAAAGCTTGTAACATTTGTACTGATACACACTGTATGATTTTATCTATGGTTTTTTTTATATAATCTGTATAATTAAGAGGAATATATCCAGATATAATTTATTGACTGATTAGACATATATATATACATATATTAATTTGAATACTTTATTAAGAATTTTTAAAAAATGCATAAAAAGGCATATTAATGAAATTGTATTAGTATTTTATAAAAAAAAAAGATTTACTGACACGTGTGTATTACCATTAAGAAGCAAAAAATAAAAATTATAATTATCAGCCTAAAAATAATTAAAACTTTTGGGTGTTTTAATTTTTTCTTTAAGAAACAAAGTTTATTTGCTTAAAATATAAAAAAAATTACTGAGTAGTTCTTTTACAATTGTAGTTAGTAATATAATTCTGATCATATATCCGTAATGTTTACATTGAAAACTTTAAAGAAGTTTTTTCCTGAATTGTAAGTTATTTAGCACCAAAACTAAAGTACTGAAGATTATTTGTTTTATTTTTATAATTACTTATGGCATTGTATAAAATTATTTAACTTTTGAGCAGATAAATATTTATTTGTTTTCAAATTTGCCATTAACAATTTGGTTTAAAATATTTTTAACAAATACAAAATTAATCCAATTTTCAAAATGCAATCCTGATTTTATACAGTAGTTAATAATAATTTCTCAGTTTTCCAAATTTTTACTCTGTTTGTTCAAACATTGGCGAACTTTTGTTTTACTTTTTACATAATTGAGAAAATAGATTCTAACATATCTTCATCCTCATAGCATACTAATTCATCCAGCTGTGAACACTTAATCATCAAATCATAATTAAGTATCGTAGTTCCTTACAAAAGGAGTAACTTTTTTCTGCCATTGAAACACGTAGCTTTCACTGTTAATTATAAAGTTTATCTAAATCATACTGGAATGCAACAAGTTTCTCTAGTTTTTGATGAGGTAGCTCATTTTCCCCCCCTTTGTCAGTTTAAGACAGTGGCCTTCAAACTGTGTTCCACGTAACCCTGGGGTTCCATGAGATATACCCAGGGGTTCCATGAGATATACTCAGGGGTTCCACGAGTCACAATAAAAAAAATTCGAAAAGAAACTTATAAATATATATGCAAAATGGATTCACTTTCTCTGAAGTTTGTATGAATACAAGTTTCTAAATCTCATCCTATAAAACTGAAAATTTTAGATATATATGTGATATTTTTATTTTGAAATATACTTTTTTTAAAAAAATTTTTATAATATAATAAAAGAATATTATAAAACGTTTTATCTTTCGATATATACTTCCTACTAGATTATGAATATCGCATTGTTGACTATCTTGGGTTTTACGAAATAATTGTATACTCGTTACTTAGCACAATGTCTTGCAAAACTAAATAGTTTTCTAATGGAAAAGACATCTTTTTACATTCATGGGGGGAAATCCACCTATAATGAAGAAGAGGAAGCAACATATCAAGATATTCTATGTTAAAATTTAAATTTAAGCACGAACAGCTCCTGAATGTTCTGTTGCGAAATCTCATGCAAAATACAGTTTTTCTCATACGGCTATAAACATTTTAATTGCATTCATATCCCAGTTACTGACAAGAGCGTAGATACCACCGTATCAAAGATACGGGGCCCCAAAATGCGCAAGCAAAAAATCGTAAATTATTAAGAGATCCAGAAAAGTGCAGCTAAAGAATTTTGATACAAGGCCCATTCATGACTAGCTGCGCCAGTGGTTACTAAATATAATGCATGGGTACGTGACACTTGGATCATAAATTAATATATTACTAATGAGTAAATTATATTAAAAAATTAGATTAGAAATTTTTAATTATAACTGCAATACTTTTTTAATTGTTTTTACGTAAAGTACCTATAACATATTGATCTACTTTAAATATTATTTTGAGATATATTCTTCTAAGTATATATGTATGAGGTTCTACGAACACACTTTTTAGTTCTAGGGTTCCATGAAAGCACCTTCAAGTTCGAGGGGCTCCGTGAGTAGAAAAAGTTTGAAGATCACTGGTTTTAAGATAACAAATCTTAACCAATCCCCTAAAAATTATTTGTCTGAATTAGCGAAAAGAGAGGGATTTTAAATCAAGAGAATGCGTTCATGAAAAATTTCGTTTTTATATGTACTATATAAATGTAAAAATATATATCATCACTAGCATATTTGTAATTTTCTTGTAATGAAGCATGTGGTTTGTCTACTTTGTTTTACTATATCTGTTACATTTTATAAGATTTCAAAAAAGTTCATTTTT
Organism: Trichonephila clavata; assembly: GCA_019973975.1. NCBI lineage: Eukaryota > Metazoa > Arthropoda > Arachnida > Araneae > Nephilidae > Trichonephila > Trichonephila clavata. The sequence continues at coordinate 200,432 of BMAO01005831.1, forward strand.
GCTTTCTTTTACATATACCATCTTTCCTTATGCAAATCAAATAATTTTAGATTCCCAGAAAACAGTGGCGTAACGGAGAATATCAGAGGACCCCTGCAAAGTCAGATTTTGGCCCTCAAGTAGATCTTACAGAGGATTGCAAAGCCATAACATTTGGGCCCCTTAGAATCCTGACATCAAAGTGAAACATCAAAGTGAATCAGTAGTTATTCGATGCAACTATAAAATTCTTGCAAAACCTAAAAAATTTTTAACATTCAAAAAGAAAAAAAATATGAGTCTGTATGCTGTCTACTAATATTATGCACATTTCTTTAAAGTTTAAAGAAATTACAGAACTTCTCTGAAGGTTTTACAATAAAGTTTTTTGAACAACAGAAAAGTTTTTAACTTGAAAAGATGCAACAGTATTTTAGACTTATTGACTTTTTTTCTATTTCTCGTAGAATTAATTTTTTTAGATAAATAAAAAACAAAATACACACAATCCGCATTTATTTTTTCCTGCGCCTATCCTTATGGTTTACTATTATAGTCTTGAGGGGAAATTGCACACTTTTTTTTAGTTACATAAATCTATTTTTTTTCTTTCAAATCGCTACTTTCATTTATAATCGGCTTTTTCACAATGAAAATAATTTACAACTTTTTTTACATCCCCTCTTAAGAAAAAGAATATTTTTTTTTTACTATTCCCCACATTCTTTATAGATTCCAAGTAATAATAATAATAACATTAATGAAGTCAAATTTATTTGCCAAAACATTCCAGAATTTACTAGTTATAGCCTGTAGATAAATATATAGTATGTTTAAAATTAATATTTTTTATAAATAATATTTTTAACACATTAAAATGTTTAACCTCTATTCAAAGTATTTTAAACTTAATATTTGAGCATTGATGGTTTCCATCTTTTAAAAGTATCTCTAAAGAATTTTTTATAACATATGTAAGCAAATATAAAAAGTACTCAGAAAAAATTGCTCCTTCCAAACAAAGTTTATATAACAACAACAAAATCAATAATGTACTGTGCTCAATTTTTTACTCCTTTTCTTTAAACATGTTAATTAAGCATGTTAGCGTTAATTAATCCTAATGATAACAATCAATCGCTAGAATTGATTGCATTAAAACAGCACATTGATTTTAATGAGCGCAATCTTTTCCCATTGTAAATACCCCGCATAAGAAAACGTCAAAAGTGGATTGATAGAGATTTCACATTTATCCCATCATTGAGACAGGTCGAAAATAATAATTAAATTATTTCGTTTTTCCACTACGGCGAGATTTGTCTTTGTATAGGTTGTTTTTCTTTGATTTTTCAACGAAAAGAGCATCACGAAACCTTGGTCTTTTGCTAAAAGATTGAGTTTTTTCGTTCAACACGGAAAGATTGAAAACGGCAGAGGGGAAAAATTATCAGTGATAAAATAAAGAGCTTCGCACGGAATGTCTTTGCTGACGGATGCAAATAAGTCTTTTTGCCGTATTTTGTCAGTCTGCAATTTATGACGCCATTTTTTGACACAATGAATGCATTTATACAGATAGATGAAAAAGAATTGCTTTTAAACGTAACAGCATTTCAATACTTTAAAATATGGGCTTTGATAAAAGGTATTTACATAGCAAATTTTATTTATTATTTTAAATCTATTCATACTAATTGTATACAATAAAGACCTTGCAGGTTGTCATGCCAGCAATCCTCATATTAATAAAAATAAAAATATGCAATTGAAATTTTTAAAAAGGTTTATAGATGGAAAAACAACCTATTTGTTGTTCAATATATAAATAAAAAAACAATCAAAACATTAAAAAAATTAGACTTCGTACAAATATTTTAAGATATAAGTATCTATGGTCTGGTTTTTGAAAAGGAAAAATACAGGGAAGATGACAAGAAGGTCTAAAATAGAGAAAGATCATTACGGAATCTCGGGGGGGGGGGGGATGGAGTCCCGCATGTAGATGTCAAGGGAGGGTATATAATAAGTAATATTTATATAACTATGATATAAGTGATACTTTAAGAACGATATTATTCTTTTTTTTTAAAAAAAATAGTATCTTTTATATTTAACCGTAAATTTCAATATATAGATTAAGTATTAAAATCGTTTTTATCGTTAAAATCGTTTTTACAGCTCCATTAGAGCTTTGGGGACAGGGTACGGTTGCCTCCTTTGTGTATGTATGATGTAAAACAGATTTTTTGCTCAAAATTTGATAAAAGGCTCACCATTTAATTTTCTTAAGGGAAAAACTTGAAACTTATGAAATGATTTTAAAATGCTACTCCTCCTACAAAAATTAACGTACATGTATGAAATTTGATTTACAAGTACGTCAAACTATGCATAACAAAGATTGGTATGGATTTTGTAATAATATGGTTGGTATTCGTACAATACTTCTTTTTATGAATGCTTATTGAAAATTTTCACTAGTTCACGAACTAGTGAAAAAATTTCCAAGTGTTAGACACAATTGAAAAAAGTCTTAGCATTTTAAATGAAGACAAACTATTTGTTTTATCCTTCCGAGATAAATCAATTTAAAGTTTTGATTTGCCATTGGAATGTGAATAAAAACAAACGTAAGAGCTGTCACAACTCTGCGTTTTTTAAACTTAAAGCTTTCAAATTTTGTGAGTTTGTAGAAAAGTATATAAAAAATAATTTAGGCTAAAAATTAGATTTGATTTTTTGACCGATTTTTGTCAATTGAATCGTACTTTATCTCCTTAACTTCATACATGAGCAATAGCAATGAATATTCTTGCTCCATAAACCTGTACAATCATTCACTCACTCAGCAACGAATATTTATTTAGAAAAGGCCCTTTACAGAATGGCAATAATTAAAACAGGGAAGTGTAAATAAATAAAATGTAACTATTAAACTTATTTCTTTATTTTTCAGTTATGTGTAAAAAAATATACCTTGCAAAACGCTTTTTCCCCTAGGATTTAAAGGTGAATTAATTTTCAAAGAATTACAGATCTAAGTCAACGTATTAAAATTGCTTGTTAAATAAAAAGCTCACACACTATAGTCTTATAGAAAACTCTTGACAGTAAATCTATCTAGAAAATCTTGTCATAAATTGGATGAAATCTAAATTGGGATCTCAAAACTTTTCCACTGACCCGTAAGGTCGCTGAGATCCATTCAGCCTTAACGCAAAGCGATCAACATTCTTTCAGTATGGCATAAATGAATTTCGATATGGAATACTAAGGCACTAACTATTCCACTAAAGAAGAAACAAAAAGTTAAACAGTACTTGTTCGAAGTGTAGATTGTAGAGAAGCAAGCACGTCAAAGATATATTATATGATTTAATTAAACAAAAAATTAAATATAGCAATTTAAATGTAAATTTAAAAATCAGATATAAAATTTCTTTTTTAAAATTTCTTTTAACGAAGTTTGGAAACAAAATCATTCATCTCAAAGAAGCACAGATAAGTATCACATATTCAGTCACAAAAAATCAGATACTTAAAACGTAATGCATTGTGGAAGTTTCCTTTTATGCTTGAAGTTTTATATCTTAGGCTCCTTCCTTAATATAATTTATATAATCTCTTATTAGATATTTTTCAGACTGTAACCTAATGTATGGAGAAAAAAAGAATTCCGAAAAATTCACACTGGCCTTTAAAAACCAAGGTACAACCTGTTTTTTTTTTTTTTTTTTTTAGTTTGCTTTTAAAGTGGTGAGAACATAAAAACAAGAAATTTGGAAGAAACGTGCATTAAACAGTTTTTTAATTGAATGAGACACAGAAATTTGCAAAAGAGTTTAACTCCAAATCAAATCACTCTTATCAGAAAATTTTATTATTGGGAAGAGAGCAGACAATCGAAGTCTTATATAAAAAAAAATGTCATATAAACACTACAAAAATGGTTTTTTTCTAAGGAACATGTCAACCATCAACTGCAACGCATTTATGTCATCAACTTTTCATGCAGCCAACTAAGATGTCGGACATCGAAATGGGAAATGATGAGCAGGCATGGAATATCCCTCGTTCCAGTTAACGTAACAACCTTGGAGAAGGACTTAAGGCATCAAAGTGTCTACCAAGGTAGTCCTAAATATGCTGTATAGGAGATTGAGCTTACAACTGTATTTGCTCCAAATCTGGATCTTCAAGACAGTCCTCAATAAGCACAGCTTGGTGAGCTCACCCATCACGATCAATCAGAATGAATTTTATATGTAAATGAATTTTGTATGTTATATTTCTATGTAAAATTAATAAGGTTTAAAGCAATAACTTATATACACAGGTGTCCAAAATTATAAGATCCTAAACACGTTATTCACAATAATTCAAAATTACTACCAGTGACACTCATGAAAAATGTTATTTATGTGAAAAATGTTTTTCTGAATAATAGGGTGCACAATGGTAGCCTCCCGTTAGGAATGGTGTTTAATATTAATTTTGTAGCTCGACATGGAATTTGACCCTTTAAGCATCTGAGAATTTTGCTTGCAGAGTTGCAAATATTGTGATAAAACCCAAACTGTTTGGTAGAAAAAACGGTTCCCCATAATTGTTCAAATGATTCAGTGAGATGGAGAATCATTGGCAAGCTTGAAATCGGACAGTTTTAATCTGAAATGGCTTGATTGTTACAAATGGCACTGAAATAAGTATCCAAATAATGGACTCAAATTATCACTAGGAACTATCAAAAGGAAGCCTAAGCAAAGGCACTTACACAAAATAGCCATTTTGCCTTAAGTGTACGACGACATAGGCAGAAAATGCTGCAGAGTTTTCAAGGGATCTTTTTGCTGCTCCTGGAGGGGAAAAAATTCTAGGCAAAAACAAAATAAACAAACGTCCAACAGAGAGGGCTCTTTACGCTTTCCCCCTGGCGTCCAGTCGTGGGTCTTTCTTTGAGCACAGCAGATCATATCAGCGGGAAAACAAACAAATCATTCTTATTGGAGTGTGTTCGTTCACAGATGAGCCGAGATTCAGCATATAAAGTGATCCTCCACAAGTCTTCATCTGGAGAGAAAGCTGAACTCAGTATCATCTCTCAACGTAAGAGAAATAAAACAGTTTGGTGGCAGAGTAATCTTTGTTTGAGGCCTCATCATGTTGGGCAGTCATACATGCTACACGAGTGCAACTGCTCTTGATACGATATGTGTTACCAACTAGCACTATACATATTAGGTCATTGAAGCCTGTGTGATGTTTATTGGGCTGCTGAAGGTTCGAACTTCCTTTTCGTAGATGATAATGTGAAGACATACAAATTTCACATTACTGAGGATTTCTTGAAGAATAGGATATTTGCCGAATGTACAAACCCACGAAATCTCCAAATCTAAATCTTATAGAACATTTTAGGATGGTCTAGGAAAAGCCACTGCGTTCTGTCAATCTTTCCCCCCTTTCCTTCTTAAGATTATCTAGGTGCTAAGAGCCATGCTGAAAAAATGGGAGTTATCATGGCCAACATTTCTCGACAATTTTGTTAACATTTTTGCTGCTCGTTGTAATTCTTGTACAGAAATACATGTGACCCCACTCCATATTAGACGAACTTGTTACGAGATATGAGGTATGATTTGGCTCTTTTTCTATAACCCGTATCTTAACTAATAATACATCTCTCTTCCGTACTTTTATGTTGCTACTATAAAAACCGGTGTATAGCAAGCACTTTTAACACAAAAAGTAAGATGGAGATTTACGGGTGGCGTGTTATACGCCGGGTATAAAAATGATAGCTTTAAAAATAAAAAAGGAAGAAAAAAAGAAAAAAATCATAAAAAATTAGACTTTTTCATGTACCGAAATACTGTTTATTTAAAAGAGATGACATACCTCATTACTTAAAAAGTTATACTTCTAGAAGTATGCTAATTTTTTCAAATGCCTGGGATAATACCTCAAACGAATGATTTCAAAACATAAGAGCATTACATACGCACATTTCAGGTTTCTTCGTAAAAAAGCGGGTGCGCGGTATACGGCAAATATACCTCAAAATAAAAATAAAAATGCTGCTTGAAAATATAGTGGCACGTTATACGCTGGATTTTACGGTATACATGTTTTCTCCTACAGTAATATATCTTAGTACCGATCTTCATTGCAATAAAACGAATGTTTCTTCAACTATCACAGACTTTGTGGCCTTGATTTTGGACACTAGAGTACATAAATCGATAATCATTTAGCTCTCACTCGTCGGATTAAATTAAATTTTTTCGAATTTTCTCATCGTGGCAATGTGAGACAAACTTTCTTCCGTGATGAACTTTCTGTTTATTACGAGAGTGAGTCGAAAAATAAGTTTCCCCTGTCGACTGTGATCAGAATTGTGTATGCAAGTCAAAAAATAGAATGAGACATTAAAAATAAGACATAACTTTACTTTTCCACTTAAGTACCAAGTACATTGAGACATTTGTCATACCACTTGATAAACTTCAAGAAACCCTCCAGGAAAAACTCAGGGCTTCGCATACGGAAAAAGGTTTTAGCGGCTTGTTTGACTTCAGACTTGCTTCCAACTTCCTTGCGAGATTCTTCTTCAAAACCGGAAATAATGAAAGTCACTCAGTGTGAGATCAGGAATGTATGGTGGTTGGTATAGGCGCTCCCAACCAAGAATTGCAATATGGTTTTGCATTGCCGTCGCCGACTGTGATCTCGCATTACCATCCAACAACAGAAACCCAGGCCACTTTTTCCGAATCTCCTATGTGCTACCGACCTCTACCCAATGGTGTATCGGTGTCTTGCGTGTTCATCTGCTGTTTCGTCGTTCGCCCATAGCCGTTAAACGCTTCTACCGTATGCAAAAGCCATGAATTTTTCCTGAAGAGGCTTTTGTAGATCATCAAGCGGTATGACAAATGTCTCAATGTACTTGGTACTGATGTGGAAAAATAAAGTTATGTCTTATCTTTAATGTCTCATTCTATGTTTTGACTTTCATACACAACTCTGACTACAGTCGACAGGGAAAACTTATTTTCTGACTCACCCTGGTATATTCGACTGTTTATTTTGAAATCTTTATCATAAGAGAGAGACAGCCAATAATATATTTCTTAAAAGTATACAGAGAACACGTAGATAAAAAAAAATGCCGAATTATAAGGATCCAAACATTTCAAGGCTCATTTTCCTTCTAAGACACGGATCTCGCAATTTTTTTAAGAAGGTAGTTACATTACATGTAATAAAATGTCCCTTTTCTAATTCATGCAAGTTTTTTTTATCAATATTGTAAACTTATATGTATTTATTTAATTGAATATAAAATTGGAATATTTAATATTTAAAATCATAGATAATTAATGTTATACTCTTAAATAAAATTGAGACTTTAAATGAATAGAATAGAAAATTTCGCTTCTAACCGGAACATAAATTTGTGAAAAGTGCTCCTATCACAAAACTGTGTTTAATTGTATTCAAGTTTTAACTACAATCAATTTTTATATGTTACCGTTAAAGTGTATAATTAAGTAACTTCATAGAATTACTAGGTATTTCATGAAGTAACTAGGCAAGTCAGTTTAAGTATATAATAGATGAAAAATTTCATACTTATAGTTATTATATGAAATAACTAGGTATTCTATGAAACAACTAAGGATAGACCGTTAAAGTGAAAAATAAACAATTTCAAAGATATTTTATAAATTAATTGATCATAAATAGCTAAAATCTTTAGAAAAATACATTTTATCTCTTTTGCGGAAGAATAATTGATAAATAATAAGAGAAAGCAAATAATATGTAATTTATTATATTGCTCATATTGCTAACATTAGTTAAACAGAGAGGGGGAAAAGAATATGCTGCAAAAATAGATTATATTTAAATATTATCAACAAAAATACATGCTGGGAAAAAAACTGTTACTTCATAAAAAAAAATTTTTAAACTTTTTTAAACAAAAATGTTAGGGAATATTAATTTAAATTTTATGAGATACATTTTACTTTTCTTTATTTATTAGAGAAAGGATTGCTGTAATGACCTTTTGGATTTAACTGCTTATTATTTTTAAGACAAGACCACTTTTTACCATTACACATTTTTTTTTACACGAGCAATTTTAAATCCTTGTTCAGTACCGTAACTTTGAACTGTTGCAACAGATCGAAGCGTTGTGTCAATATTTGGAACTTCTTCAATGGAAATTAATTTCCGCTGACATATACTGAACTGATATCTAGAGTACAAATGTTTTATTCGGTTATCTCTAGTTCCTAATCGGAAAAATCCTTCCTAAAACAACTAGAACCAGTTCAAAAAACTTCCGAGTGCCGTATTTCATACTTTAACGATCAAGCAATCTTTATTCGATAGAATACCTAGTTAAATCGTAGAATTCAATAATTTTATATACTTTAACTAACTGACTTGTCTAGTTATTTAATGAAATATCTAGTTATTCTATGAAATAACAGATTTTACACTTCAACGGTAACATATACATCAATCTATTTTTAACTCTATTATACTGATTTTAATTTTCATATTATTTATACTCATGTAATTTTTATAAATAGGTTCGGTTAGTAAATGTCCTGTACATTTTGTTACAGCAAGTAATTTTAAATAAGTATTTCAAGAAAGTACTTTTCAATGCTGTCAAAATTGCCTGATAGTAGAAAAAATTAATATTTTCCAAACCAGTGCATTTTATCTAAAATTTATGTTATTTCATGCAAATTCCTAGTATAAATTTTTGAATTTTGAAAACTCATTCATTATTATTACCATTATTTTGATTCAAAGGATTTATTTCTAAATACTGGATGAATTTTTGCATCCAAAGCCTATAAAAAAGGTGATCTCTCATAAATTACTCATGTTTTTATAGTGTCATGCATATGAGTAGTTTTAACAGATGCTAGAAATTTTCATAGTCAATGCCAACGAGTACACGGAAATGTAACATTCTTTTTATAACAGTGACGAAGTTCATCGCGAGATTTATTTTTGCGAAAGGAAATAATCAACGGCACAACGGCCTTGATATCCACTGAAAATAGCCCATGTTTCATGTAGGAAGTCGTTTACATTCGCACATACGAGTCAATTAGAAATTCGTGCCTTAGAACAATTAACATTCAAATAAATGTCGATATCGTGACACGAGTTTTAAATATGACATTGCAATGTTTTTCAGAGTTTTATTCACACTCAGTTATTAATTTCTTTTTCCTTCCATCCATATTATTTAGTTGTTTCTGTCCTCTCTTAATAGTGAATTGTTAACTTAATTTCTGTGCTAGCGAACTTCGAGGAATTTCCTTTAGCCTTTAGAAACGAGTACAAACAAATATCTTGATGAATTTTCAGACCTTGATTTATAAGAAAAGTTTTACAGAATTCAGTGTATATGTATTTGTACATACAGTGCAGGTTTATCCATTGGGCGCTTGGGGCTGGCACCCATAGGCCCGGATAAGTTGGACTTAAACAGATTTTCTTATTATAAATTTCAATCCGCCAGTACCAAGGGAGCCTGTAGATCTTCTGCGCCCAGGGACGAAATGAGCTTAAATTGGCACTGTGTACATATGTTTATTCATATACATACTGAACTTTGAATTTTATACACAAATGAAGGTTTTAATAAACTATGCCAAGGAGACTGAAGTTACTTGAATATTAAAGAGATAAAAGAAATTTAAATAGAGGATGCTGGAGCATTATATTTTATGAAGACTGGACAGCTTTTAATTTATATAAAAGTGGTGTTGGCGCGCATGCACCAACAAGTGGGATTTAACCAGTTTTAAGGCTAACCAATTTTCCTTCTTTCTCTTTATAATACTGAACAAAATGTTATGGAACATAATAGATAGAAGTTATAAATCCAATATAAATAAAAAAAATAGCTTGCCTAAAGATGCATTCATAAATACTTATATCTTGTTAAATCAATGAACAATAAACAAGTTATTGCCAGATTCAATGATCCAGGAGCAGATTCAAAGTTTTAATAATGGTTGTGTGTGTGTGTATAATTCAAAGTGTTCACTCTAATTTTTGTTATTTAATTTTGTTATATATATATATAATTATGTCCTGTTAGGACTGTTTTTTGCAGCGCACATTCATACTTTTACTCTCTTTTTCAAGTATATCGAAAGACGTCCCATTATATATATATAAGATCAGAATATGCAGTTCAGTTCATATCTCGGCATATTTGCAAAAACAACTTCGGAAAATGAACAAGGGTTTTCTGATAGAAGTATAATGGGTAGAATGGAATCAAACTACACTAAATTAAACAGCAAAATTAAGAACGAAATTCACAATATTACAAAATTAAATGCTATAAAATAACAAATTAATGCATACTTATTTTTGTATATTTACTGATGTAAGTTGATCAACAACTGATTTTTGCGAGGGTTCTAAAATATAATTATGTAGTTAAAGAGGTGTTGGATCCGGTTAGGAAAAAAAAAATTAAAACCCCAAAAAATTTATTTGAACACCAGTGTCCAAAAATGTCGGACTGCCATGAGGCTATGAAATCCAATCTCGGAAAATCGTACCTGTACTTTTATGCAAATAAAACACGAAATTGCGTGTGGCTAATCAGGCCTTTCATTTTGCCCATTTCTCATATGTATATGTATAAACGCGGAGTGTTATTAATTGAAAGTACAAAATCAATGTACGGCTTGGGCGTCGGCAAGTCCCAAAATAAATGAAATATAGACCGGATGAAAACCAGAGTTATTGGGGGAGGGGGCAGGGGAAAAAAGAGAGAGATAGAAAACTGGGCGTCGAGAAAAAATTCGTGTGGAAATTACTGCTCGCATACCTAATGAAATGCGTTTTCTCGCTCGTTAAAATAGCTGATGTTTCTGTCGCCATATGCAAACATTTGGTCATGTCGTTAGCGCCTAAGTTGACGCCTGCATAACGATTTTGTTTTGGCAGGAACGTCCCCTGCTTGGATTGAAAGCTGTCAAAGCACGAATGATGGACAGGAATCATAGAAAGAGGAGTTTGGAAAGTAAACATTTTTTATTAAAGATTTTTGAATATAAAGAAATATAAAAAAATTTGCGTGTTGGTTTTTAAGGGGACACAATCAGTAGTGCACACAGGAATTTTTCAAGGGGGAGGGGCAGGGTCGAAAGTCCACTATTCTCGTACCATGCTCCAATACGTCGCCCAACACATTCTATTGATTTTGTCAATTTTCGGGAACAAAAAACAGTTAAAATATTAATTAATTAATTAATATTTAGCATTAATTAATAAAATTAATTAAATAACAAATACTTAATTAATTTTTACGTACTATATGCATATTATTATAATCAATCGAAAAAAATCAAGGGCTTTGTGGGGGGGTCCAGACCCGAGAACCCCTCCCCCCCCTTGTGTGCGCCACCGGACACAATACATTTCAATTAACAAAAACCGGTCAAAAAATCAAATCTTATTTTTTATATACTTTTCTACAAACTCAGAAAATTTGAAAGCTCTAAGTTTAAGAGACGCAGAGTTCTGATAACTTTTACGGTTTTTTTTATTCACATCCTAATCACAAATCAAGACTTTAAACTGACTTATTTAGGAGAAAGATAAAATAACTAGTTTATCTTCAATTAAATTTCTAAGGCTTTTTTTCTATTGTGCCTAATACTTTGAAATTTTTTTCACTTATTACTAATAGTATATGGAATAAAATTTGGTATGCATTTTTCAATCAAAGCGCTACTTACTCTTTAAAAAATAATTGAATTTAGAATTTACACATTTCTTAAGGAATTTTCAATAAGCATTCATAAAAAGAAGAATTGTACGAATACTAATCATGTTATCTCAAAACCCAAACCCACTTTTTTTATACATTGTTTGACGTACTTGTAAATCAAATTTCATAAATGTACGTTAATTTTTGTAGGAGGAATAGCATTTTAAAATCACTTCGTAAGTTTCAAGTTTTTCCCTTAAAAAATTAAATCTTTGGCTTTTTATGAAATTTTGAGCACAAAATTTGTTTTACGTCATACATACACATAGGAGATAACCAAAGAAATTATAAAAATCATTAAATTAAAAAATTTTGTGTAAACCGTACCATGTCCCCTTAAAATAATAACCGTAGGAAATTAACTGATTCTAAAGTTTCAAGAACCCAAACAATAACAACATATATTTTTTAAAAATTATACTCCAAAATAAAAGTAAAAAGAAGAAAAAAAGAGAGTTATGTCTCTATAAATGGTAAATTTTAATGTTAATCACGGTGTAATTTTATTTTTAGTTATTTTTGTTATTTTAGATAGTTATTTTTCAGCAAAATTTGTTTTTTAAAAATATATTTCATAAGTTAGAAGATTAATTACATAATATTAATCAGGAGAAAAAAATATTGTCAATAGGTCTTAAAACCGTCACTGAGAACCGAAAAGCCCCCCCCCCTCTCCAATAAAACATGCTGGTCAGCGGTAGCCTAGTGGATATGGTAACGAACTCGTGGTCGGCGAGTCAAAAGTTAGAGCCCTAGTACCACTGAAGACACGCCACTTAGAGGGGCTGATGCACGTTAAATCTATCTCGACTCAATATCCTCTTGTTGACGTGGCTTGGTAATTTGAAGAGGCGGTGCCAGCTCAGGTATCGACCTCGTCACCTGACTGAGGTTCAAAGTTAAGAGGTCCGTCCCAAATAGCTCTCGTGTTGCTTAATAGTGCGACATTAAAAAACACTCTCACTCACCTTCCTCCTGAAAATAAAAGAAAACTTCAATAATCATCTTGATTTGTTCTGACGAAGAATTCAGTATTAACTGCTTTGAAGCTCTTTAATTCCGGAAACCAATAGTTTAATCTAATAAGGTAATTGCTAGGACAGCGTTTCTCAAACTGTGAGGCGCGCCTCCCCTTGAGGGGCGTGATAACTCTACGAAGGGGGCGCGAGCTTATTGAAAAGTCGAAAACTGAAAATTATTTAAGAAAATTACAAATTAATTGAAATAAACAAACAAAATACATTCTGACATCATAAAAAAAAATAAAAGACACATTTACACTGATATAATGCACTTATAAATGTATCAATACTGCACAATGTATTTTATAATTAATTTTTAGCAATACTAAATTAAAAGAACGAGTTTAATAATTACCAGAGACCCCATGATCCGGTCATATGCAAAACTATTTTCAGAAATTAACACTTATCTTGAAAATTTGTACGGTTTATAATAATCCTCGCTGAATCGATCAATTCGCTCCTCAATGCCACCGTTTTCCAAGTAAGTATGCGCATGTGATGTATTGGGCGAGGGAAGATAAAGAATAAATAAGCAACTCCTCTGAAATAAGTAAATCCTTCGCGAACACTGTGAAGTCCCTTTTATTGCATTCCATTGCCTTCGGAATAATTTTATTAATACCAGTGCACATAAAAGATCGTACTTCGGAAAGACGTATATATACGTCCAGGGAAAATAACACTTTGGCTGAGCAAGACTTTTATATACGCTTTATTAAGTTGTATAGTAGATTTAGCATCACGGTACAGTATTATTAAATTCGATACATTGTCATCGTGTGGAGGGGGACGCGATGAAATTTATGATTGTAGATTAAGTCGCAAATATTGGAAGTTTGAGAACCACTGTGCTAGGGTAATAGAAACTGCTCAGAAAGAAATCAATCCATCTCCATAATATTATTACATCTTTCTCTAGAAGGATTTGAAACCCTTGTAAAGATCTGTACAAAAATTTTGCGTGGAGGATATCTTTCATAGGGGGAACAATTACCTTAAAATCCGGTTTATAAAGCGCACTTTTAGCTCAAAAAATAAGATCAAAATTGACAGGTGCGCGTTATACCCTGGGTATAAAAATGAGAGCTTTAAAATTTAAAACAAAAATAAGAACAGAAAAAAATTAGACTTCTGCATAGATCGAAATACTGTTTACTTAAAAGAAATAACATTCCTTACGAACTGAAAGGGTTGTAGATCTAGAAGTACACTGTTTTTTACTAAAGCTTGGAATAATACCTCAAATTAGAAGTGCACATGAGGACGGGGGGGCTCCGAGTCCGGACCTCCCCTCCCCCTTAAATTTTTCTTCGATGAATTATAATTTTATGCATATAGTACAGAAAATTTTACTAAGTTTTTTAGTAATGATTGATTTTATTAATTAATGCTAATTATTTATTCAATAATTATTTTTTTACAGTTTTTTGTCCCCAAAAATAGACAGAATCACAAGAATATGTTGGGTGGCGTATTGAAGCACAATATGAGAAAGGAAGACTTTCGACCCTGAATCCCCCTCTCCAACACCTTGAAAATTTCTATGTGCGCCACTGCCTCAAATAAATGACTTCAAAATATAAGAGCATTGCGCACGTGCATTTCTGGTTTCGTCTTAAGAAAGGGGTTGTGCGTTTACGCGGCGAATATACCTAAAATCTAAAAATTGCAGCTTGATAGTAGGTGCGTGTCATACGCCGGATTTTATGGTATTTATGTACTTTAAATAAATTTAACTATACACTATATATATTATGATATAAGATTTTAATTATATATCAAAATAGGCTTATGCAACAAGAAAATCAGATTTTTTTTTGTAATTTTAACTCATTAAATCTTGAAAATTAACGCATAAATAAATGGAGATAATGAAACAATGTTTAATTAATTATTCATATGTTTTGTGTAATATTACAATTGTGAAAAAAAAATTATTAATTGTTTTTTTTAATTAATCCTTCCACGACTAAGGGGAACATTTTATCCCATTTTAAAATTGATGATAGTCGTATTTAACTGTAACCTTATCTCCAATTTTTTATTCAGAATGTCAAAATAAAACACAATTGCGTAAACGGGAACATTTAGAAAAAAATCTCTCAAATCATTTAGCGCTCCTATATTAAAACATTCACTCTTTGTTATTATTTCAATTTATTGTGTCATGTATTTATGTGGTTCAGCAGAAAATCGACAGCGGCCATATCGTATGATTACACAGCATGGAAAAGAACTCTAGAGTATCTGTTTGGCTTGGGTGCTCTCGGCAAAATTAAATCCTAGTACAGGTTCGCATCTTTAGAGTTCAGGTGCCTCCTCTATGGGGGAAATTGGGCGTCAAAATTACTTGCGGCGATTGGTACCCGCCTATAGGGTGCTTCCGGGGAATGTACTAGGTATGCAATGGTAAAATATCAATCCGCAGCTCATTAGAAATAAAAAAAATATATGTATAACTGTATTTTCTCACATGTTTTATGTTATTCAGTAAGTAAAATTTTGTGCAATAATAAAGTACATTTGAATAAATGAAAACAAACGCACACACATAATAATGATAGACAATTCTATGAAAATTATTCTATTATATTTCCATAAAATTCTAAGAAAACCACACATTGATATGTGTTTTTTTTATTATTTTTATACATTTTACGCGTAAGCTAACTAAAACGAACAGAAACGTACTAATATTTACTGTTAGCAATCTCATAGTAACAAAAGGGTTAAATTTTGATTTTTTTCAAAAACGATTTTTTTTTATTGTTAACATTATTTCCTTGGGTTACAATGGAAGTAGGATAACATTTACAATTCATTTGTGGAAGGGGCACAGACACCTTATAAATGCCATCGAATCCAAATGTGAAAGAAGATAAAAATGAGATGGATGAGAGAAGGTAAAAAATCGTACTCATAAAAATTTCTTTCTGCAGAGTTATTAAATACACAAAACTCTAAAATTCATGTGTGGCAATGCATTAATGTAATGTAACGCGTATGAAACGAATGATATTTTTTTTTTAAAAAAAATCTCCTTCAAAGTAAAATATGCATTTTGTTAAAAAGACAATGAAATAAAAATTATGCGGCAGTTATTGTTTTAAGAAATGAAAACAATCAATTTAACTTAATAGATATATTCTTCAAGTTTCATGGCAACACCTACACTGGAAGTAACATGAATTACATTTGAATAATTCACGCTTTTTTGTAGCAATCCTGGTGTAATATTATTATTTGAGTTGAAACCAAAAAATATCATCTTCGAACATCACTACCTCATCCTTATTTCCTCACCTCCAAAAGGTTGATGCACGCGTATTTGCGGCAATAGTTGCAACATTTCCTGATCAGATTATATATCTTTATTAAAAAACAAATTTCATAGGTTTTGTTATTCATATGAAAATCAGGCAATGTCCTGTTTAAAATATATTTCCAGCCTTTCTTCTCAAACCCGTGGTAGTTGAAAGAACATCGTCGCTAATTCGTGCCCCGTGTTTTTTCTATCGAGTCACATGCTTAAGGTATCCGACTACTTGCAACAACTTTAAAAAATAAAAAAAAATGGAGAAATGGGGATTTTTTTTTGTGATTTTTAGATTTTTTTAGTACATTTTAAGAAAAACATGCTAAAATTAAGAAGTGAAAAAGAGATTATCATTACTAAAATGGGAAAATTGGTAAAAATTTACAAAAAAAATAACATAAACGCGGCTTATTCTATACCAAAAGTTTATGAACAGATTTTCAATTTTTCAATTCTGATGCGTTGCTATGTTATTCGTTTTTGAAATGACCTTCAGGATAAGATATATTTTAATTTTTAAAAACCAGAGCAATTTATCTTGGTTTTTATATGAAATTGCTTAAAAAAACAGTGACTATATTAACAAAAATATAGTCACTGTAAATTTTGTAATAAAATAGTAATTGATAAATCCGAAGGTTAAAACAATTCTATTATTATGCAGAACATACATAAAAAAATTCAGTTAATTATTTTCAAAACTTTTTTTTAGCAGTCGCTGTCTCCGTTTGAGCATTTTCAAAAAAAAAAAAAAAAAAAAAACACATTTCGAGTAAAACGCGTTTTAAAGTATGACATCTTGCTTAAAGTAATGGCATCTGCTTTTATTAAAACACTTGTAGTTTTTTCTCCAGGGAACGAAAAATAATGAAATTGGTATTTTTATAAAGCTAGTAAAATAAAATCATAAAAAAATTTGTCAATTTTTGGCAAAATTCACAATTTTAGGGTATTTGGATACCTTAAGTCCTGGTACTAGTTTTAAAGACTCACTATGCAGAAGGGCTAATGCACGTTCAATATGACAAGCTTCGAAGTCCTTTTTTTGACGCAGTTTGGAGAGTGGGATGCTAGTTTATGTGTCTTTCTTGTGTCACTTGACTGTGGTTCAAAGTTACTAGATTCGTATACTTATTTTTCTTTTATCCTGCACTTTTTTAAATTTTTTGCTTTGTATTTACTCTCTTTGTATCTTTTACATGCTTTTCAGCTTTGAAACTCTGTAATTTTTGCTGAACCCCTTCCCGAGTTTTCTCGAACTCAGCTCGGGCATACGAAAAGTACCATTCTGGCTCATCCCGAGTGTAGCTCGGGCACTGTAAAAATTTCGCTTTGAAAACGGTCTTTCGCGAATTATTTCACATGTGCTTTTTATGGTTTCGAATAATTGAAAATACCACACTCGGTGGAATTTTCTGCAAAAAGAGGAGTCCTTCTGTTGAGCATCCCCTTCACGCTTGTTGATTGAGTACATTCCCCCTACAGAAAAGAAAACTAATCCAACACAACAGTGTATTATTTGTTGCTCAAAGATAGACAGTTAAGTGAAGAAGGTAAGAAGAGAGAAACAAGATTTTTTTTTCAACTGACCAGATCGCGATGTTGGGTTATGTGCAATAACGTGTTTTCGGATATATCGTTCACTCACGATCAAATTTTGATTAATAATTTCAAAATCATTAATGTAAAAGCAAAAAAAATTTAAAATTTTGTATGCTAATGGTTCTACTATGTTTAAAAAGGTTTGTAAGTTTGAAAATAAGTATAAAAAAATTGACATTTTTTTATCCATAATTCAGAAATGAAATGAACCTGGAAGGGGTTAAACTTTACTTCTTTTGAAAAAAAATTGTTGAGAC
>BMAO01005832.1:0-55028 GCA_019973975.1 Trichonephila clavata
TTCTGATTCATCCTTAATAAGATATGACCTAAATAATTTTTACTACAGTTACAGAGTCGTTATGTGATGAACATTGTCCATGCCTAGGCCTAGCCCTAATACCATAAACGATCAGCCAAATCATTTAGTTGAAATGCAGCCGTCGTCGAGATGGTTTGTGCCGAGTTTTGTGAGATTATGTGCCATGCCCATTTATCTGTTTCAATTACCGCTTGTGTGAGTATTTGGCAAAACATGATGTGCACAGTCTACTTTAAAGATCCCAGGTAGAGCCTATTTTAAATAAGGGTCTAGGGCCTCAAAAAATCTTAAGATGTCTCTGAGCCCAGGGCCTCAAAAAGTCTTGAGACGTTCCTGATAGTATGGGTATTTAATAATACGAAATTCGATTTTAAAAACAAGTACTGTACTTTAGGTATTTAAAGTTAATGTGCAAGAAAATTTCTAAATTACGCACAAGAGTGATGATAGGCATGTATTAAAAAAGTTATAAATTTTTTTTAGCAATGGCTGAATTAATTTGTTTAATAGTACGGCTTATATTAATTGTTTTTACGATTATTAATGCAATTTTATTAACATTATTTAAGTTTTTTTACACAATAGATTACGTACTTATCATATAGAGAACAGGATTAAACATGTTTAAGATTGCGTGCAATTTCTCATTAAACAGTTGGTTAAACTTTAGAAGAATAAAGTATATTATCTACAACAAAATTTATAGTTATTCTGATATATTATAATTAAGAGTGTAATTACAGTTTTAAATGAGAGTGTAAATTATATTGATCATGTTTGCTTTAAACGAAGACCAATTTCTGGCTCAATTGTCTGCTTTCATATGTTCATTAATAACAGCATAAATTGTAGAGAATGTACCCAAAATCCGAAATTTTAATTACTTTTACAATAGTTTTGTATGTAAGTTTCTAAATTTAAATAGTACCATATGTATATTAAATATGGTGCACATAAGAGCTTATTTTCCTTCAATGGCAGCGAAAAAGTTTCAAATATAAAATCTTTTTCGTGTTATTATTAGTTGGTTATTTACAAATCTAACGTTTTCATTACTTTGTTTATTTTATTTATTTTTTTAGCTATAATTATTTTTATCCTATGAAAGTACAAGGGGTGATCAAATGAAAAGGTACGAAACGACATAAAAATGAAACAGTTAAATATTTGCATATTCCGCCAAGGGAGAATGTAGCGAGACATCTCGGGATGCCATTGGAGACTCTGACTGGGATCGGATCATGCGCGGGTGCCCGCATGCGCAGGAGAGAGCAAAGGCTCTTATAAAAAGCGGCGTCCAAATGATGCGAGCACAGAAAAAGCATTAACTCCGATGTGTACTGTGAGACACTCCGATGCCTACGCAGGTCCATAAAGAACAAAAGACCGGGGCTGCTCACGGAGGGTGTGGTTCTGCTCCATGATAACGCGCGTCCACACGTCTCCAGAGTCACACAAATGGAACTGGACAAGTTCCAATGGGAGACGTTGGACCATCCGTCCTACAGTCCGGACATGTCACCCTGCGATTTAGATGTGTTTGGTCCACTGAAGAAACACCTGAAAGGAAAGCGCTTCAACTCGGACGACGTACTCAAGGACACTGTGAAGGACTGGGTCTCGTCACAGCCACAGGAATTCTGGGAACAAGGAATCCTGCGGCTTGTACATCAGTGGGATCGTTGTCCTCAGGCCTATGGTGTATATTTTGAATAAAGTCTATATTTGTACCCACCGTGTCGTTTCGTACCTTTTCATTTGATCACCCCTTGTACATTTTAAGCACTTGTAAAAGTGTATATGAGCAGATATTCAACTGCATTGATTTATTATTAACAAAATTTAGAAATCTTTTGCACTTCTGGTAATATTTTATACTTTTAAGAAATAATACATTTTAAGGGACACTATTCCTGCTTTCGGTTCATATTCATATCTGCGGTTTATGCATATACAGGGACGGATTTCGGTTCGATAGTGCCCTATGCTCAAGTTAATTTGACGCCCTTATCTATTCGTATTTTTTTCATATATATAAAAGTGAACAAACAAACGCTACATTTAGATTTTTTAAGAAAAATTTATGAACAATCTAACGTTAATATATAAATGAAAGAAATTTATTTATAACCTATTTGTTAGATAATTTAAATTTTACTACTTACACGATTAATTATATAAAAAATAATTCTACCCTTTTAATATTAACACTTTGAGTTTGTCAAAGTAAGAAAAGAACCACATTAAAATTCGGTCTTACAGTAGATAAAAAACAAAATCGATTTCAAATTTTTGCCACTTCAAAAATTCTGGCACCTTTAAAGATTCGCTAGCCAAGACCCAAGCCTCGCGAGCCTAAGTTTAAATCCGTCACTGTAGCTATACTTTTTTATACTGTATAAATGTAAGAAACCAGAAGTTAAATTAAAATGTAATGAATTTTTTAATATTCTTGAACAAAATTGGTGCTTCATCTCGTTTCCGCATTTATATACTTTAAATACAAAATTTATGTTATATGAAAAATTACACAAATGCTAAAAACATGTGATAAAGATAAAAAAAAAAGTTGGAACTGTGGCTATATTCCTCTTTTACTATGGTTATTTTCCATGTCTATATCAGCTAAGCTTAAGCTTTTGATATGTCTTATTCATTTCTATCTCAGTGATAGCTACAACACACATTCAACAAAAGAAAGAACTTGAGCTCATCCAAACATCTAAATATTAAATGAATATTCTTCAGCAAGCACCATTTTGTACAACAATCTCTTTTTGGCACTATCTAAGCGCCATCAAAACGTCATTCAAAATCATTTCTACACCCACCATTAAGTGAAGTTTTGGACACTGCATGTCAAAAGCTTTGAGTCCGTATAAAAAAGCACTTCAAGCAATGACATGAAGCTTTTATGCTGTTAAAAATCGATTGAGTACCAGCCAAACAAACAAAAACAAGTATTCCCAAGAATACATGGTGTGCAAGAAAATACGGATATTAATCTTATAAATCACTATCCAAATTTTCTTATAAATAAAATCCAACCTATTTCTTGCATAGCATTTTCTTAAATAGTTTTTAAGCATTAATACTACAGTGAAAATCATTTAACAGGAAATTGAGGAGACTAAAATATTTTTTCGTGTTAAAGGATATTAAAAATAAATAAATAAACATATTCAACTATATTAAGCTTATTAGAATAGATTTTATTGGCACAGATATGTTTATACGCAAGTATTTAATGAAACCAATTCAAACATTTACGTACTTAGCTCTCTTTTTTTAATTATTGGCGATAAAATAGAGATAGAAATACCAAAATATTTACAGATTTCCGTTATAATCTTTTGTTTTTGATTAGCAGTCTTATAAAATGCCATCTTCATTTTAAGCAAAATAACAGTTTGCTTAAAGAACAGTTTGCCCTGAGCTCTTTTCCATTGTGCTCGAAAAAAAAATTCTTCTAAATAAGAAAAGAAAAAAAAAACGAACAAAACTCACTGATTTTTAGATATAATCGATGACAACATTTTTTCACAAAAACATTTTAGGAATTTGGGATGCGGCTTAGAATCGATGGTGGATTAATTCTAGCAAATACGGTATATCGGTTCAGTTTCAGTTTTCGTCCCGCCAAAAATAACGGTTTTTTCGGTTTTGCGAATAAATAATTTTATTTTATGTATATTCTTATTTCTATAATAAAGATAAAATTCTATCATGAGCAAAAAATATAATTGTATCAAAATTTAAAACATTTTATTCTTTTTTATTAGGTACATCGCATGAATTGGTACAATTAATTAGCATGTGCGATACGAGCGGTGAGCATTGGCATTGTTATCCCTAATCAAATTCGAATTTGACAATTAGGTTCTTTATTCTGGTTTGTCTGTCTAAACATTAACAGAATTATTATTCCTTCTTCCCTCTAACCCGGATAGATGTGTGGGAGGAACTAATTGATCAGACGACATGATTCACTACAATTGTTTTTTGGCACAATATTCAACACACATACAATAATAATCCAATTAAGATCCAATAATAATCCAATTTGATCAACACTTAGAAGACTGAGGTGAGACAAGATAGCGTGGGGATAATATATACGATCATTCAATTATATTCCTATAATAACTTATACAAGCTCGTTTTTACCTCAGACGTGCACTAACAATTCAACTCTCTAACTTCTACTTAAAATATGAACCTGAACTCTTGCAATTTTATATCTGTTAGACGAGGCCTTGAGGACTAATAGTTGACTTGAGCACTTCTTAGATTACAACTTCACACGTCCTACACTGTTTACGTACTACTTCTGGATTTCTCGCTTCTCATTAATTCACTTCACATCCGAACTATCCTCACTTCAGTAAACTTCGATTCTCACTTTACTAATCTTCGATTCTCACTTCACTAACTCCCTAACACTCGTGAATACAGTATATATATATATTAATTCTAATTTGCATAATTACGTTTTCCTGTCTTGGTGAAAGTTGGTTGAAAGAATCCATGCCCTAAAGGAATCCACAAAGCGTTAGTTAGAGGACGCGTATAGATCCGTCACAAACAGTCTATACAAAATACATGGTTTAACGCATGCTGAGATGCGAAATATACAATTCAGACTGATATTTTTCTTTAAAAAAATCACCTATACATCTTGTTTCTTAAACTGAATTACATCTCCCTTCTACCAGTAGTTCCATGCGAAAATGAAACAGAAAAGCCCTAGTGAACTTTAAAACAGGAAATCAAGAACAAATGTACATGTAATGTTGATAATTATGTGATTAATAGTAAATTAGAAAATATTGACAAGTTGGTTACAATAACAAACTGACTGAAGTTATGTCGAACTGAAATAAACCGATATTTTTTTCGATTCAGTTCCGGTTTTCGTTCCGACCAAAATAACGTTTTTTTCCGATTTTCGGTTTAGTTCGGGTTTTGGTTTCGACCAAAATAACGGTTTTTTTTCCGGTTTTTGGTTCATTTGGTTAAAAACTCTGGAATAAACCATTCAGAAACTGCAAGCCTGACTAATAGAATAACTCGATGGCTAGTGGAGAAAAACCGTACCCGAAATGTGGATCTATGTGGGTTGAAGTGCTGGAGTAACTTTGTGATCAGATTAAGGGGAAAAAATATAAGTGGAAATAGGGATCAAATCCTTTAATTAGTGAAAATTTTTGAATAATACGGATAAAAATAGGGACAATTTATCTTGGGATTATGATGATGAAGGAGAAATCTAATCTCTAGGTGGAGTATGGGAAACATATGACTAGATTCTCAACATCAAAAGAGATGGTGTATTTGATGAGCTATTTACTTAAAGCATCCGACTACCCTAAAATTGGGAATTTTACCAAAATTGACGATTTTTAGCTCGTTTTCACGTAGTGAACAAAGCCTATTAGGATGCAATTTCGTCTTCGTCTTCGTTCCATATTTTATCGTACCTTTTCTCAGCCAATAGCAACCAATTGACCTCGGTTTCGCATTTGTTCGCATTTGTGCCTAATGACGAATCATATTAATTTAATATTATTATTTTTTTTTAAGTACGTACTATTTTTTAGTATAAGTTCTTATATAGCTGCATTATTGTAAAATACAACATGTAAAACGTGCTAAAATTATTGCCATGCAATGATTGATATCTTGCTTATTTTTTTTTATAGACCTTAGTAGCTTTATAAAAATACAGAGTTTATTAATTTCCGTTCACTAGAACAAAAACTACAAGTGATTTAGTAAAAGCAGATGCCATTGCTTTAAGCAAGACGTTAAAACACGTTTTATGCAAAATGTGTTTTTTCTTGAAAATGCTCAAACAAGGGCAGCCATTTCTAAAAAAGTTTTGAAAATAATTAAGTGAAATTTTTGTGTATGTTCTGTATAATAGTCGAAGTGTTTTTACTTTAATATTAATCAATCACTGTTTTATTACAAAACTTACAGTCCCTTATGTTAATATAAGCACTGTTATTTTAAGCAATTTCATATAATAACTAAGATAAAGTGTTCTAGTTTTTGTAAAAATTAAAATATCTATTAACCTGAAGGTCCTTTCAAAAATGGATAACATAGCAACACATCAGAATTGAAAATTTATTCATAAACTTTTGGTACGGAATGGGCCCCATTTATGTTATTCAATTCCTACACTTTAGCTCACACTTTCTATATATTTATATATTTAACTTGTTCAAATTTTCAATCGTTAATAAAATACTTTCTATTCACCCAGTCAAGTTCGAATAATTTTTTTTTAAACTTGTAGTGGATGACACATGATGTTAATGCAGTTTTTTCAAATATTAATTAATTAATTAAATTTTTTTAATTTGAAATTTATTCTGCGTTATTTCCGTTGTAGTTAAAATTAGCTGTAACAGATGGCTCCAGTACGTTTTTCTAACAAAGTAGGAAATAGACGTTAAAAAAATTTTTGTTTACATGTTTTTTGTAAATTTTTACCAATTTTTCCCATTAATTTCTTTTTATCTTCTGAATTTTAGTATACTTTTCTTAAAATGCACTAAGCAAATCTAAAAATCACAAAAAAATCCCCATATCTTCATTTTTTTTACAAAAAAAAGTTGTCGCAAGTAGTCGGTTACCTTAAATGAACAATGTGAGATGAGCGATTTGTTTTATTTTCATAAAAAATGGTTTTTACCTATATATAAATTTCAACCAAGCGTTTTTTTAATATGTTTTATAAAGTAACCCTGATTTTTGGGGTCTTTTTCTTATGATTCAACTATATTATAACACACGCATAGACGTGTGTGTGTATTGGGGATTATAAATATTGTATAATTTAAAGTTACAATATATTTAAAGTACACTATTACACTTTAAAGTAAAGTTACAATATTTAAAATATATTAAGGTACACTGAAAGTATACCTTCCACCCCCCCCAGGTATAACAAAACTGGAAAACCAGTTTATGTTACTAAACATATTGACATTGGTATAGTATAATAAAAATGTAAAACCCAGGTAATTAAAATCACAGATATAGCCATCCATCAAAGTCTTAAAATATTGTTCATGAATTTGAGAATAATTTAGTGAAATTTCTAGCTTTATGTAATGAATATGAATTAAAATTTTCTTTATTTCTAAAATAAGTTAAATGTGTCACAAAACATTCAACAAGAAAAATCTTTGCTTATACAATGGAAATACATGTAAATAAAAATCGCAGCTTGATTTGACGATCAACAAAAAATCTATAATTTAAATAATTTCTTGCAAAAAAAATTGATAAGTGTATACATATAATCATTTTATTTTTAATTTCAATTTCATCGTTTCATGCTTTTAATAAATAATACGACAACGAGGAATGAATTAATTTTCCACACATACTCCTATATAGTGCTTAAATAACTATTTTTGAAATATCTTTCTCTTTTAAATTGTTAAGATTAAATCGCAATAAATAGTGTACATTTTTATTAAGGGAAAAGTTTTATCTCTAGTCTTTTAAAAGATACAAGAATATTTCTGAAATGTTCATTTTTTCTACTTTCATATTGAGAAAAACGAATGCATGGAGAATGTTAAATTTTTGCTTAAAAAAAGCAAAACCCTCATCTTTTGGAAGTATGGAATATCCCTATTTATATTTTCCTTAAACATAAGGCTCAATAGTATAGATAGAAGACATTATAACATTCAAGGAGCAGAAGAATCAGAGTATTAAGCAAAACTTTAAATTCTTCGCTTCGGCTTTTAGACATAACTTTTTTCAGGACTTTTTATATGAGGAATGAAAACCATGAGAACACTCTGAAACAGAATTGTTTGCTTTTTGCAACGCAAGCAAGTATTTTGAAATTTCAAACTATCGGAAATTTTTAGGATTGTTGTTTACCTGCATTTACGTTAACACAAGAACGCAATACCAAACATGATTTCTGAAAATGTATCGTAAATATCTAAAAAAAAGAATTATTTTCTTGTAAAAGGAAGTAAAAGGATTTACTTCTCTTGTTATTTTCTTCATAATTATCAAGGAACTCTTTACCACATAACTGTTAAGAATATTTTTCTGTAAAAAATTATTATAACTTTATGAAATATTATACAAAGATTATTATTTACTATAAAAATTAATTTAATTTAATGCAGACTATGATAATGTTTGTCTTTTATATGCTTTTTAATTAATTATAAAGATAAATAATGCATAATTTAAATATTCTTGAAAATTATTCATATTTAACTTACTTTTACAAATGAATAATAATTCGTTTTCATTGAACGTATAACCCGGTGAAATTAAAGCACTGACTGCCGAAATTCCAGGTGCTTGATGCAATTATCCTCATTAAATGTTGTTACAAATGGAACAAATTGAGGACAACCGAGCCGGTAACCCTTTGTCCTTGATTCAACTTCAAGCCAACTTGAGGATTTTGAGTTGGTAGAGATTTAACGTTCATCAGGTGGCCGCGGTAACCTAGTGGTCAAGGTAACGGACTCGTGGCCGGTGTGTCATTATTTCGAGTCTCTTACCGCTGAAGACCCAGCGGGCAGAGAAAGCAGATGCTAGGCTCACACGTCCTCCCACTGGTGTGGTGTGAAAGTTAGGAAAGGAGGGCAAGATCAGGTGTCGTCCTCATCACTAGACAGTGGTTAAAAAATACGAGGTCCCTCGCCAAAAAACACTCATGCAGCTGAACAATGTGACGTTAATATTCACTCACTCACTTACCGTACATCAGCTTATTTTGTGACGGATCTATACGCGTCCTTCCACTAACCCTCTGGGGAATTCTTTTGGGCCAGCATTTTCAACCAATCTTCTCCGAAAAAAGCAGAAAACGTGATATGCAAATTAAGTTTAATATATATATATATATATTCTTTGTTCGCGAGTTCGGCAGTTAGTGAATTGTGAGTAGATTAGAAGTGAAATGAAGTGGCAGTGAAGTGTAGACGTAAACAAAAAGTAAAGAAGCCAGAAGTTAGATAACAAGAAAAGGATGAGTTAAGCTAACAAAGAAGCGTTAAAGTCTAATTGCATTTGATTGGAAGACTGCCTAAAGTCAGGTATTGTCACTTCGTCTTAAGTTAATCAGTAGAGCGTTATAGTAGTAGTGAGGAAATTAAATAATTAAGCTCTATGTAAAGTAAATATTAGAGGAAAACCTGTATTATTGAACATATTCTCCCTCAACGAGAATCTCGTCTCTCTCCCGTTCTATTGCTGATTTGAGTTATCTTATTCTTAGTGTTATTTATGTTTGAGTGTTTATAGTGATAAATAAAATAATTGGAATTCATCACGTCGTATGACAATTTAGTTCCTTCCACACTTTTAGCGGGATCACACGGTGGAAGGGATGTAAATTCATTATAACTTACTTATTGAGTCTTCAGTAGCATCAGGACTCAAACTCACATTTCGCCAACGTCAGCAACGAGCTCATGCCCATAACCTCTAAGCTACCGCAGTCACGATTAATTGCTGAAATATACATTTAAGATGAGTCAAAAACTTTGCCGTACAAAAACATAGATACAATATTTCTTTTTATGGAATTAATACTTTAATTGCTTTCATAATAATATGTAGTTTTATGTCTGAGTTTAAAATTGGTTTTGTAATCCTTAACCCGTAGTTATTACGTGTTAAATATACCCACAATGATTATTAACTGAAAAATATATTGTATTTCGTTTTTACGCTAAGAGAATGAATTATATGATTTAAAGACATAAAAAATTTTCAAGCTAAAAAAACCTAATAACAATTAAGGATCAACAAAATAATGTTTATTAAAACTTCCTACCAAGTTCATTTCATATATAAAATCTAAAATAATTTATTTTTAGTAAATACACTAAAATACGTTCAGCGCGGAAACGCTTAAGACGAAGTATCGTTCATCACGAAATAATACAATGGACCAAACGAATTAAAATGTATTTTCATGCATTTTTGTTCTCTTAACACGAAAAGAAAATCACTTAACACGAAAAGATTTCTCTTCTGAAAATGAATAAAATACGGAAAACTAGCCATTCAGGCTAGATTAAAAAGGGGTGTGAAATGAAAGAGAGGTTGTTTCACATGTTACGTAGAAAGAAGACTTGGCTTTGTAATGCATTCGGAATAGCCTGTAAGACGAGCTAGTTTGTTTATCTAAAAGTTACTTACTCCCATCCCTACAAACGCCACATAAAAACATGACATTTTTCAACAGTTTTCTTTGAAGTTCAGTGACAAGTACAACGCAGTGCGAGTAAAAATCGGTGAGTTTCGTTCACATTATTTTTTTAATTTTAGAAAAAAAAAATTACGAGCACATGCCAAAAGGCTCAGGGGAAAGCAAATTGATATTTCGTTTGAAATAAAAATCGAGTTTCTTAAGGCTTTTGATCAAAAACAGAAGACGAAAACGGAAATATGTAAAGTTTTTTTTACTTCTAACACTCTACTTTATCAACAAAAATTTTAAAAAAGAGAGAAAATTACGGAAATCTTTGAATAGTTTTTATTAAATACATGCATATGTATGCATATCGATGTAAATAAAATGAATTCTAAGAAACTTAATTTTGTTGAATATATGTTTTTTGTTATATCATTTAACACGAAATTCTTTGGACATGAAAAAATATTTCAGTCCTTCCAGTTTCGTGTTAAACCATTTTCACTGTATAGGAAAATAAAAATACCTTAATCACCTATTTTTTAAAATTATATTTTATAATATTTTTACAGGATTAAATTATACAATACTATTTAAGGTTTTTTAACTTTTTAGAATAAGAAGAATATTTAAAAAAGGAAGACATATAAGTTTTTTTAAATTAAAATTCCTAACGTCATACATGCACAATCGAGGAAGCGTTTTTTCTATTAATAATTCCATTAAACTACATGTTACACAAAAATAGATTCGCATTTTCTTCCGAGAAAACGAAAAAGTTATATATTCTGAATTCATTTTGGATTCAGTTATTAGTTTTTGCATTAAACACACACTCTTTTAACAGGAAATCATCCATGTGTTACTAAAGTTTATTGAAGCAAATAAGGAGAATAGGAAGGAAAAGTAAGGATAAAAAGAAGGGTATTTAATCCCTATTTCATCGGATGAAATACTTTATTTACTCTGTTGATGTAGTAGCTTCGAAAAATTTACGGTGCTCTGATCCTGGTTGTGAAAATAATTCCCTTATGGTATGAGTGAAAGTTATTCACTGGAATTCCGTCTTTTTTATTTGGTATCTATTGTATTGATAAATTTGTTTTTTGTTTTATGATCTACAGTTGTTCAATAGAAAATAAACCCCCAACTCTTCTTTGCCTTACGGCCTGGACTAAAATCCAAGTGAAGGCATGGATGTTTCTAAATGTATAGTTCCTGTACGGCATTGGGGGCGGGGGGTAAAAAGCCGTCGAATGGCAAGTCCTCTCGTGAGTTTGGTGGAAGAGGAAGAAAGGTGGGAAGCCCCTGACTACATCCAGGATGTTCTCACTCAAAGTCAGAGTAAAATCGAACCAAATCGTACTGTCACCTGTGCAGCACTCAAAGCTACGGCTAACGATATGCGTACATTTAGCCCTTTGCCTCGATGAATTTCGTGGGCCTTGATCTGAAACCAATAAACAGGTGACTTTAGCAACAATAACAACCAATATTATAAATTCATTTTTTTCGTTAAAACTGTTGCTTAAAATTGAATTGTCTTTACCATTTAATATTGCAATTTAAGGAATATATCCCTAGTTGGTGATCATAAAGTTAAATACAGGAAAAAAAAGATAGAATTTCCCATAATCAGTATATTTTGTCTGAAACAATACATAGAAATCATTTAAGAAGTTTAAACATAAGGATAAGCTATTATTATTTCCATACTATTATATAGAAAAAAATTTAGTGCCATTTGGTTCAAACAAATTGCAAAATTTAACAACTATAAACAGAAATTTAACATATTTGCGAATAATATGCTATTGATAAATAATTGAAATGAATTAAAAGAGATATGTACGATTTACTTAGCGTCGCACATAATGATAGTGCAGTTATGTATAAAATTCAGTTTCATCGCAAACAAATTATTTGTAAAAAAAAAAAGAAAAAACTTAATGCGAAATTTTTTTTTAAAATTTAAGAATAGTAATTATGGATTTTGAAATGTTTAAACTTTAAGCATTTAAATCATTAACGCTTTTATTTTGAAGGAGTAACATATTTTTTTTTCCAATTCCTACTATTAGTTCACTCTGTCCTTGTATACACACACACACACACACACACACACACACACACACACACACACACACACACACACACACACACACACACACACACACACACACACACACACACACACACACACATATATATATATATATATCTTTTTTAATTTTACACTCGCTAATAAAATACTTTCTATTCATCTAGTCAAGTTCCAATACATTTTTTAAAACTTGTAGTGGATGTCACTAGATGTTAATACAGTTTTTCAAATATTATTTCATTAGTTAAATTAAAAAATGAATCAATACTTACAAAAATAAAAAAATTATAGTTCAGTAGTATATATAGAAAGGAAGATTGTTCGTTGTCTCCATGTAACGCAATGGATAGCGCGTTGGACTTCTTATCCAAAGATCATGGGTTTGAATCCCACCTGGAATGGCCTAATTTCTGAGAATGTGATTTTTTTAACTATACTATTTTGTTTGAATAATTAAATTTCTTTAATAAATAAATAGTAACAAACAAACAAAATTCCAACACCACATATCAGCGTTTATTAAACGGTGGGGCATGACCCTTAGGGGGCTTTTTTAAACAAAATGAGGAATAAGAAAATAATTAGCAGGCTACGAGGAAATTTTGCGGGAGAAAAAAAACAACCTATTTTAGTTTTCCGACTATCTGTTATATTTTATGAAGCTTTCTACATT
Source organism: Trichonephila clavata (assembly GCA_019973975.1). NCBI lineage: Eukaryota > Metazoa > Arthropoda > Arachnida > Araneae > Nephilidae > Trichonephila > Trichonephila clavata. The sequence goes on from BMAO01005832.1 coordinate 12,997, forward strand.
AAAATAACTTCAGTTGCTGATTTTTTTATATGTGTTATCTAAGATTTTATAAAACTTTTATTTTTATGAATTGTTATTTTTTCCCGTCCCCAACTAAAAATAATTTATATGTATTTGTATGCGAAATTATACCCCAACTTACGGGTTATTACTTAATCCCACCTATCGCGTAAGTTCGGGTATTACTGCATAGCAGTGCTTCTCAAACTTTCAATATTTTCGATCCAATATTCAACCACAATTTTCCTCACGCCCTCCTCCTCTTCTCCATACAAGTAACCATGTATCGAATTCAATACTATATTTTGACACTAAAGCTGCAATCCGACTTTTCATTAAGTACCACCAGCATTTATATACATCTCACTCACCCAAAGCCTTAATTTTCCCCCGGTCATATATTTACCTCTTTCCGAAGTATTATCTTTTCTGTGCACTGCTATCCACATAGAATTGCATTGGAATGAAATAAATAGAACCTTGACAGTGATTGTGAAGTATTTATTTCAGAGAATTTCCTTACTTATTCTCCCTCCCCCAATACATCACATACGTTCGCATACGTGACAAACGACAACATTGGGGAGCGAATCGCGTAAATTTTAATCGGCAGTTAAGGGATTAATTATAAACTGTATAATTTATCAAGATAAATGTTAATTGTTGTATATAATTTTATATATGACAAGCCCATGGGGGTCATTGGTAATTATTAATATTGTTCTTAACTTAGTATTGTTAAAATTAATTATAAAATACCTTGTACAGTACAAAAACATTTATAAGTGTATTATATCAGTGCACATTTTAATTTTATTTTTTATTTTGTCAGAATGTATTTTATTTGTTTACTTCCAGTAAATTAATATTTTTAAAAAATTTTTGTTTTCGATTTTTCAGTATGCTCGCGCCTCCATCGTAGTTTTATCACACCAGATTAGAGGGGGGGTGCACACCACAGTCTATACAGCAGTGTTGCTATACAGAGAAACACTGCTGTAGAGACAAATTCATAAATAATCTGTCAGGAGTTAAAAACTACATTTATATCCCATAAAGAAAAAAAAATTGTAACTAATGTTTCCTTATTAAGGGACTTATCTCTTGCAACCAGCACACAACTTTTTATTGAAATTCCGTACAATTATCATCATTGGAAAAATTAAAAACTAGTATTATAATGACTCAAGGTAAGCACAAAGAGTGTCCAACTAAGAAACTTCTACGAAAGAAAAGGGTTTATGTAAAGAAAAACACAAAATCTTTATACTTCCGGGAATTGCGAAAAACTTCCGCTTTAGTAGAAAATGGGGTGTTTCTGCTCTGAGGAGAAGTGCTTCCTGAGATGGTGTCATAAAACGGTCATTTCGTTCTTCGGCCCTTTAATGTGAACCTTCTTAGCATACAATGAGTTTCCTCTGACTAAAGTTTTCTTATCTTTAGCCAAGCCGTACAACTCAAGGACAAGTTTTAAGTGATGTTTGAGAAATATATTTACGCATATAAAAATGCCTGGAAAGATTTTCTAGCATATGTAGCTGGTAATGATTAACGAAAGTTAACATGATTTCTAGTTTGCGAATTTTTTTTTAACAAAGTGAATAACAGTTTTTATAAAGAGGAAAAATTTCTCAGGTTAATATGATAAAAGGTGTACTAGCATTATTTTGAAAAAAAAAAAGAAAGAAAAGAGAACAAAAAAGTTTTAAACAATTTCGAAAAATGTGATGGGCATTTTTAAAGGTGCTTTTAACGAAAAAATATTGAATCGCGATAAAATTATTGATATTTTTCTTATTGAAATACGAAGTATTAAGGTATCCGACTACCCTAAAAGTGTGAATTTTGCTAAAAATTGAACAAATTTTATGGTTTTTTATAGACCATCTTATTAGCTTTATAAAAATATCCAGTTTATTATTTTTCGTTCACTAGTACAAAAACTACAAATGTTTTAATAAAAGCAGATGTCATTACTTTAAGCAAGATGCCATACCTTAAAACGCGTTTTATTCGAAATGTGTCTTTTTAAGAAGGCTCAAATAGGGAAAGCGATTGCTCAAAAAGTTTTGAAAATAATGAACTGGAATTTTTGTGTGTGTTCTGTATAATAGTAGAAGTGTTTTAACCTTCAGATTTATCAATCACTGTTTTATTACAAAATTTACAGTCCATTATATAATATATTCATTGTTATTTTAAGCAATTTCATATAATAAATATGGTAAAGTGCTCTTGTTTTTGTTGAAATTGAAATATCTCTTATCCTGAAGGTCATTTTAAAAATGAAAAACATAGCAACACATTAGAATTAAAAAACTAGTTCATAGACTTTTGGTACAGAATGGGCCCCATTTATGTTAATTTTGTCAATTTTTACCCATTTTTTCCAATTTTAGTAATAATAATTTATTTCTTAATTTTAGCATATATTTCTCAAAATGTACTAAACAAATCTAAAAACGACAAAAAGAGTCCCCAAATCTCCATTTTTTTAAAAAGAAGTTGTCGCAAATAATCGGATACCTTAACTTAGGATTAATGAGTGAATGTTTACGTCGATGTAAAGTATCCCTAAGGCAATGGACATCGTAATTTTGAACCTCGATCCAGTGACAAGGACAACATATGAACCAGCATCCCACTTTCTGCATTTCCTCTTTACGCTTTGCAGATTTAACGTGCATCAGCTCCTCCACACGGTGGGTCTTCAGTTGCATCAGGACACGGTACACGAGTCTTAGAAACGCCAGGCATGTTCTCTTGACTATGACTACTAGGCCACCATGGTCACAAGCTTCCGATTAAAAAATCAATGCTAAATAAATACAAATGCAATATTGATGATAGGATATGCAAGAAAACTATCGTATAGTATACTACATTGTTTTAATATTGCGGTGTGAAGTAGTATTATTTCATACGTGTCACATCTTATGAAATTATGTCTAAATTAGAGAATGATTCCCATCACAGCTTTATATTTATTCTTTATGAAATTTTTAGTCTCTAAATGCTTACAAGGTCTATAATGTATAATATTTTAAGTGAATGGTACGGATTGTCCGAGTTTGGGTAAGCGATTTTGTTAGTTAATTCTGTTTGGAAAACAAACAAACAAACAGAAAAATACTTGCTGAAACTTGCAATTTTAATAAATGACTTGATGACGAATAAGATACATTATAATTTGCTTTTATTGTAATACAATAGAAAAATATAATCAAGAGGCAAAAATGAAAATGAAAATTCTTTGCAATAAAACTTTAAATTGAATATTGATCTTTAAGAAAAAAAAATGAAGAATTAATTCCACAGAGCAATCACTTTTGATTCCGAAACAATAGTTTTGATAAAAATATAGTGATTTTTTTTATGGTTTTTTATTTCTTTGAAATTATATAGAATGCATTAATAAATATTTTGACACATACATTAATTTTGAGAAAAATTAAAAATATACATATATATCATAGTTTTTAAAATTTTTTTGTTTAATTTTAAGTAAATGAGTAAAGTATCGGACGTATAAAAAAGTAATTTAGACGAATTATTGGGTGTATAATAAAAACTGGAAATGCTTCTGGAAATAATTTATATTAACGGGTTTTTTTGAGCTTTTATATATAGTATTAAAAGCCTGGGATTACATTTAAGAGTTTTTATGTCTTATAAAGATCTTTTTTAAGGTATCTAAGCCCCATTAAACTTCGAAATATATTAGCGAAGCAAAATTAATGTTTTGTTTCACTTTAGAGGTACGAGAATTTGAATAACATCTCTTATAAGAATCAAATGCCTTTATGTAACTCATATCTAAATGATTTGATTGTTACGAAATTTAACCTTAGCGTAAATATTGTCACATAGAAGGAGCATTACTTTTATTGCTTTTATTTGAATTACGATTATATTGAAAATATAAATAAGGAGAAAAGTTTGCTTCTACAGCACAATTCTCAATACACACATATTCAGCTTTTTAGAATACTTAAAATGTAAAAATGATATAATTTCTATACTTAAATGCAATTCAGTGAACATTGAGAGAAGAACAATAGCAAAATGCATAATTTTGCTTCTTATTTTAAAAATTTAAATATTTTAGACATGAGAAAATATTTTTGATGTATATTCTTTATCTTAAAATTTGAACATTCGCGAAGCTTTATATTATTATGTGTTTTTCGGATAGTAATTACACTTTGAAATTTTTATCCATTTTTATGAAACTATACATTTAAAAGACATTTTACACAGAAAAAGGATCTTTTTCTTTGCATTTTCTCTATTTTGTAAACAACTATTTTCAGTATAAAAAGGTTTTTTAGCACATTTCATTTATAAATTTTTTTTTACATACTTGACAGTAAATATATAGTTCCAAGTATTTTCAGAATATTTATAAGAACTTTTTTTCAGACAATATACGTCTTAAAATTTTATTTTTATGCTTTCAGAAAGGAAAGCAAAATAAATAAATAAATAAATAAAATGCAATTTTTTATCAACAGGGGTATTTAATAAAAAGAAAACGAGCAGAAAAAGGCGAAATATGAGCAAATTAGATTATGATATACATTCTGAATATGTTATGAATTTTTTATAGCATATAGAACTCAATGGGTATTTTTGTGTTCATCATTTTATACTTCTGTGTTTTTCAATAAGTGTTTTTGAATAAAATATTTCCATTGTTATTCGATAAATTTTAATCGAAAGAATTTAAATGTGTGCTCTAAGAGTTGAAATTTTAAAACACCTTTCCTCATTTTATACGGATTAATAAAAAAAAAACTTTTATTTCATAAAATGAGTAACAAATCACTTTTTATAAGCATTAGGAATCCTTCTAATGAAATATACTTTTGACTCACATTAAGTAATATACATATATATGTAAATACTAGTCAGTACTCTTCTGCTTCACTGGGTATTTGATGATGTTGCTTTATACTATACACTGTTTTCAAGTTAATAGTATCTGAATTCTAGCATAATGCTTTTGATTGCATTCAAAACACAAAAAACCGTTTTTAGAGGATGTATACTCAACAAAAAAACATGCTTGCTGACTTTCAAGTCTGTAGGCCTTATTTCAAAAACTGGATATTTTGTCTATAATGCCCCGCAACTTGGGAATCGATTATCGCAATACCCGTTCTTTGAATAACGTAAGAATAAGGGATGGCCATGACGGGTGATATACTATTTTGTTTACTTATACAATGACGTAACACATTAGAGTACCGCCGATCCGGTACAGTGGTAAGTGACACTGAATACGGGCCTGGGTTTGAATACCGGAGAATGTATGGATGCTCGTAAATGTATAGGGCCTTTGCGGCATGGGGGTTCTCTAAATAGATGTCGAGCCGCAAGTCCTCTCGTAAGGTTGGTGAAATAGGAAGAGTGGTGGGAGATTCCACCCCAATTTTCTCCTTCAATATTGGGGTGGAATTGAACCAAATCGTACATGGTGCTCAATCCTGTATGGTGCTCAAAGCATGGTGCTCAATCCTGTATGGTGCTCAAAGCATGGCGCTCAATCCTGTATGGTGCTCAAAGCTATGGATAAGAATGGCGTACATGTACAATTAACCCTTTGCCGCGATGAATTTCGTGGACCTCGGTCTAACCCTGACAGAGAGATGTCATTAGCAACAACAACACTTCAGAGTCTTAAAAATTTTAAATTAGGCACAATTTTGTAAGTTATTTCAACGCTTCATGTAGAATTTTTCAATTCAAACCAATTATTCTGAAAGCTCGAGATGATTCTCCAAACTCTACTTATATGAATAATATGTAAATCTTTACGTTTTTAAAATATATGACAGGATATTTATGTATTATTTAGTTTATATCAATGTATTTACTTAAGAAAGAAAATTTTAAAAAAATGGTATACTATTGTCAAAATACGCACGAATCTAAGTAACATACTGTAACGTTTTCTCGCCTCGCAGCTGCAAAATTTGCTGTCCTATGCGGATAACATTGCGACACTCATATTAACACGAGCTCTTCTAAATTATTTCCGCATCCTTTCATTTGACACCACACCGACAACCGAGGGCCATGAGGATTTTACCTGCGAGCTGACCCTCGAATGAATTTTGAGTTGTAAGGAAGGACCGCCCCACCCCAAGAGAGTGGTGAGAGCAGACCGCTTAAAAACACGCGAAAAAAGGCGTGTTTTGTCGTCCCTCACCAATAAATTATTCTGCAGTATTGAAATAATTAATAGTTTGAATAACTTGCATTTAAAGTAAATATTGTTTATAATAGCTGTAGACGCAATAAATCTATAATTTAATTTCTTAAGTCTCATTCTACTCATCAATTTTTCTAAATCATTCCAATACCTCATATTATCTTGAAGATTTATCTAAATTTTAAATATGTTTTACCCTTTTCAGTGCAAATGATAAAAATGCTTTCTTTGTGGACATCAAAGTTGATTTTTTTTATTTTGAAAGCTAAAGATATATTTTAATGTGAAAATATTGATGTTTTAGTGTATGCAACACTTTAATACACGCGGGAATCACAAATTTTTTTTTCCATGTACCTAAAATTTCTTTCAGTGACGTTAAAAATGTTACATCTACTTGGATTTATAGGAAGTCCAGGTAATTTCAGAGAAAATGATGTAAAAATATTTTGATCATAAAAATGTGTGTGGTTTTAAGAAGCAACTGAAACGGGAAGTCGTAAACTTTGGAAAATTAATGGAAAAAGGGCACACAGAGCCTGGATATGACTATCAAGGGATTAATACTAGCGCACGTTGGCGAGAAAACACTTTTTTGTGAACCATTTTGCAGAAATTTTATTCATGTATGACCTATTTTTTACCGTTAGAATGTTTGTAAACAACATGCTTTAAGGTAAGAATATAAAATGTTTACAATTTTCTTTCTTAAAAAGTTCATGGTTACATTTTCATTTTGAAATCTTCAGATACACGAGAAATAAAAATGTATCTTATGATTGTTCTATTAAATTATTTAAGTTAAATTGACAAGCATAAAAAATTTTAGATGCATAAAGATCATAAGTCTTAATATTTTTATGCGCACTTTGTGTAATTAAACACTTTATGATTTTATCAAAGATGCAAAGATATTATGTTTATTTTGCTATTAAATATGTTCAAATAATAATATATTTTATAATTATCATTAAGTATATGTCATCTGGATGTTAAAAAATTAAAAATATGATCCTAAACTGTATATTTTTTATATAAGTTTAAAATATTTCTGTTAAACCTTTCATGTAGGGAATTTTCGAATTGTTATCCCATGTAATGTTAATGTTTCACTATTAAATGACCATAAATGAAAATTTAAAGGTTTAATGATTAATATTTCAACTAACACTTAAGGAGTAATGAGTTATTCACTTAATTTTGTAAAGTTGATGCATTTATATCACTCCTAATGCTCTTAAATTAAACATGAATCCTTGACAAATCATTTTAATGTAAAATTTATTTGACTCTATGTAAATGGCTTGATGATAAAAAAATATGAACTATTACGTTAATAACATTGAAAAAGCAAATTGTTGGATTTTTTTGGGGGGGGGGGGTCTTTTTTTATAAAATGCTTTGATTTAAGTATTTTAATACGAATTACTTGTCCGAAACTTTTCCTGTTAAGTTTGAATTGCTATTTTTGACAGTAAAAACAATAACGATAATTCAAATCATAAAGGTTGATGACGAATGATTGTTGACCATAGTCCAACAATTATTCGTCCGTCGCCAATAGCTTTCATGTTGCTAAGTGCGATGGTAATAAAAAAACTAATAATGCGTAGTTACCATTTATATAAACAAGGACGCCTTAAGCCATGGGCCAACTGGGCCCAGGGCCTCAGCCATAATGGGTCTCGACTCGTTCTCGACTCAGCCTTAATAAGATCATGATTCGAATAATTTCAAAGGCCAAATGTTATTCCCGGTTGTATTCTCCGCAAAACTGGGGATTTAGGATGCCATGTCAACTGGCTACGTGCGATGACCGTCGTCCATTTACAGTCCTAGGCCTACCACTACACACTAACGCTACTCATTCAGTCAAAAGGTGGCAGTTGGTCGAGCTAGTTTGTGTGATTATAAGTCATGCACATTTGCTTCTGGTTGTTGTTTGTGCGAGTATTTGACAACGTGTGCTATGTACTGTCTACTTTTAAGGATCATAGGTGGGGGGGGGGCTACTTATGGGAAGGGGCCCAGGGTCTCAAGAAGTCTTAAGACGTCTCTGTATATAAATGGAAGAAATGAACCAATAAGAATAAGACTATTAAAAAAAGAGAGCTTACTAGAAAGAAATATAAAATGGAAAATAAAAAAAAATGACCTCTTGTTTAAATCAACTTACCTGGTATCGATTCAATTTCAACCAAACTCACAAGATTTATTTTTATCATCGAGTAATAAATTACGTTTCATAGTCTTTTAATCCAGTTATTACGTCGAATTCCGAACTTCTTTTATGAAATGACTCCAAGATCCAAAAGGACATTAACCAGAGAGAAACAAAAATTGTTTTCAACCACTTTGTCCACCAATCCCTCTGGAAATCTCAAAGGATTTTACTTCCTTTTGAGACGAAAAAAAAAAGTAAATGAAAAGAAAACTCGGGAGATTCTTTTAAAGAAGGAAAATCCTTTGTATTGTGGTCACGAAGTACGAACGAAGCACTAGGGTCATTTTTTTATACACTTCCTTTTTCAAAACAGCTTCTTTTCATAGCAGAGTCAATAAAAATAAGCGCCATTTTATGGCGCCAACTGAGATCTACCAAATAAAACATTTTGCGCTGATTTAAATCTTTTTTGTAATTTTACAAATGGAGAGTTTTCTATTTGAAGCGATAAAACTAAATATTTTTTCTATTTATTTCAATTAAATATTTTTATATGTTTGTTAAATAATTTACGCTATATATATATATTTAAATGAAAATTTTAATTTAAACCATTTCTATATAAATAGGAATAGAGTTGAGTATATCTTTTGTTGGAACACCAAGAAAGAAAGCAAATAACAAAGACTTACTTGTTGTTCATAAACGGCTTTGTAGGGAGAAAAAAAGACTAGATATTCAGACAATTTGTGGATTTAGTATTCGAAATAAGTGTCCATAGTTGTCGTCTCTGGCAGATAAATTAGTTGTTACCCGTTTAGACATTGAGTCGAACTAGGGCATGATGACAAATTACAGCAATTCATTCGATGGTGCTTCAAAACTCTGCATCTATTCACCAGTCATAGCAGCTGAAAAGTGGTGGTGCTACAGGTTTCTCAGCACGTCATGGCCAGCTTCCCACTACATGAACATAATGAGAATATGTTGACATCTGGAGAATATGTTGGACAGAGAAGCAAGTCGATATTCTATGTGTTAAGGTAGATCAGACACGTCAGACGATCCTGCACGACCCTTTTGGAAGATGACACGTCCAAAATCTCAAAAAGAAGGACAGTTACCATTTTTGATATATGTGGAATGTAATGCTGGCTGTTCAAATTACCGAAGATAGAAATGTAATTATTAGTGCTGTGTACAAATGGCTGGCATTGCGATTACACTATGTTCAATGCCAGTATGATAATATCGAAAACAAGCAGTTCATATAAGTTATTCTTGGTGCCTCTTTACACGGATATGTTCATCATGATGCTGCGCGAGAACCGAAATTTGCCTGAAAAGACAACGTGGTGCTGCTCATGTATTCCTGTCTGTCATTGGATGTACTTCTATCCATAAGTGTATCTATGTTGCAGTGTCAAGAGAAGTTGCAATAATATTCACTGCTAAGACAGTTCGTGTTGCTCCAGGCGTCGTCTCTCTGTCCGTATGGATTTTTGTCGTGCTGTAAGCAAACCCTCTTCCTGATTCAAGGTCATTGTAAGGGGAATAAGACTCCGCTAGGGTGACCTCATAACATACTTTTCTTCTCTAACGATAGTAGTCGTGGAAGGTGGTACAGTGGACTTTCAAAATCATTTTTTTAATTGCAAAGGCATTTTTTTTTAATTTGCAGGACATGAGTAATGTGTTTACAGATATAAATGTACACAAATTAGTGAAAATGTCTTTAATGGTCTCTGAGAAATTCAAATTTTAATCTTTGATTGCACCGAATAATTAATAGTGATACGAATTTTGTGTAAACAGTGTAAATAACTTGTATTTGAATGTGTATTGCATTTATATTACTCTATGCTATATTTATTTTGTTAAAATTGTAATATTCACAAGCAAACCCGTCCCTTAAGTCATAATGACGATCCAATGGGAACTTGACGAAATCTTGGAGATAGAGCCAAGTTGGCGACTTTGGCGACCAAGTTGGGGACATTGGTGACCATTTTTGATGAGTTCGTGACCCTCTGGATTCTTCTAGAAATTAGTGGAGAAATCCCCTAATTTCACGATCTATGAAGCAAGCGGATTTTTCTCGAAGTTTCTGCCGGGTCTATAAATAGAGCGATTCTCGCTGAAACGAGTCAGTCTTGTTTCAACCAGCGAATGTTTTGACTAGCGATTAGCTCGTTTATGCTGGTGAAAAATCTTTTACATACGTGTATTTTAGACACTGCTTACTGTGCCTGAGTGTGGTAGAAGGTGTGAAGACCTTCTGAAATTTATTCTGCGAATATTGCTGCTTAATCCTGTATTTCAAAAATTGGATTTTTGACAATAAATTCTCATTACTCTTAAAGAACTGGAAGGGAGAGAAAAGGAACAAATAGGCAAGTCCTCTGAAAAAAGTAAATATTTTCCTGAACACAGTCAAGGTCCTTTCATTGCATTTCCTACCCTTCGGAATAATTTTATGGATAACAGTGCACGCAAAAGATCGTACTTCGGAAAGAATGTATATGTATGTCCGGGACATTTATCTACGCCAGTGGCACTTAAGAAGTCTAAAGTCGTATTGTAGCTTTTTTTAGCGTCAAAGTATAGTATTATTGAATTCAATACATTGTTATTGTTTGGAGGGGGGCGAGGAATATTTTGATTGAATATTGGGTTTCAAACAAAGAAAAACTGCCCTAGGCATAACATTTCATTTCTAACATCTTTTTAGAAACTTGTCTTTAGGGATCCGTTTGTATTTCCTCAGGTTCCTTAGATTCATAATAAATTATAATTTATTGTAAGTCCTTTATTATATACACATATATATAATAAATGTTTCTTGTAGAGAAGATCAAATTTCCTTAAAATGTTTTAAATTTTAATTATTTCTATGCAAAACTAGCTATCCGGCTGTGCGTGATAATACTTGTTTACTCTCTAAGCGAAATATCCGTTAACCACCTATCATTTTCTTCCTAATTAGGCCTTAACTAGTCCTTTTTGGCACTGTCTAAAACTATTTGGAACGGAATAAACTCTAGAGGATGTTGCTTTCAGAATTAATCGGATAGTTAAGAGTAGAGGGAATTTTTTTTCTTTACTCGTGTACTTCATTTGATGCAGTTACGGATGAATTACGGAATGCTGTTGCAGAATCAGACTGAAGAATTTCGTAAAACTATGACCAATACTTTAAAATTGCATTTGGAGAGATGCGAAAAGTCTTATTTTTCGATTAAACTCCATATGAACGAAGTGGAATCTGGAAATGATTTCTCGTTTCACGTTAAATTATGAATGTCGTAGTCTTATCGAATGAGTTGTTTTTATCTTTAATTTCATATTTTCCATTTACTGTATGTTAAAGAAAAAGTTCTAAAATTCGTTTGACACGACATGAATTGTAGTGCAAAATCTTTCAATTTGTATCCGAAAGCGAAATAGTTCTTAAAATTCCAATAATCCCTGTTTTAAGAATAATTATCATTTATTTTTAATTCAACTGAATATAATTAGAAAATAGTGATTAATAATAACTTGAAAGCACACATACTCTAATATAAGTTGTTGATTGTAATTCAATGTATTGAAATAAAATTTAAATGATGAAATAAAAATAATTTTAATTTATGAATTTTTTTTGATAAAAATGAAATTTAAATGATTGAAAATAAATGTTTTGTTATTTAAATATCGAAATGAATTCTATGTTTCGAATTTCAGTACCTATTCTAATATTTTACTAATAATAAATATATATAAAAGTTTTTCAGTTATTTTAGCATTAAAAGTAATTAATTATACCAATCATATATTATTGTTTTCAAGTGAATACAATAATTACAGTAAATATGTATGTTTAAATCTAAATAACACAATAAAAAGAACTGAAAAAAAGAGAAATCAAACAAAAGGGACTACATCACACACACACACAAAGTAATTTTATTATTTGAGGAATTTATGAAGTTTTTAAGGAACTATATCTTTGTAAGCATGGTTTTCAACCATTCTTTTTTATGCTATTATTTGAGCTTCTGAGTTTTTGAAGAAAATCACATTCTTAGACTTAAAGCTATATTTTAGTTATTACACGCAATTATTTATTAATAGCTTTATAATTACTTGACTATGTTTTTTATCTCTGTAATATTTTCTCTTTATTTCATGAAAAATATTTAAAATGACTTGTTTGCCTTTGTAAAAAGAAAATGTTTCTCCACTTCAGTTAGAAGACATATAAAGAAAATAAGAATTTTATGGTTTATTTGTGAAATCATTTAGAATTTAATTGTTTAATGATAACTGATGTCTTTATTATAACCTTATTTTGGAAGTCTAGATAAAATATTCTGCTCAATAGTTAATCTATATTAATATTAATGTACGATTTTACTCAAAACATTTATATTAAGGCCTGTCCTAACAATTAGTGTTTTAAATTTGGACCAAATAAAAAAAAGAGAGAGAGAGAAAAATACTTTGAGAGAATTAAAAATATAAAGGCTTTCTGCTTTTTCTTAATTCAATAAACATATTTATATTATTACAATTTAAACTTTTCTTATCTTATTTTGATCCCATTATACTGGATGTTGTTTAACTTTTCTTTTACTTGTCTTACAGTCACATTTCTTACAGAATTGCAATTATTAACTGTTTTGTCTTCAGAAAATCATTTCAAGTATTTTCAAACATCTATCTGACTTATTTTTATTTTACTTAATCTGTATATTAATCAAAAACATGAACTGTGATCTTATTAAATGGATTTATGTTTTTTTATATATCTATTTAAAATTACTGTACTAAAATATAATTATTCCTTTTTTAAATGATATAAAAGCCACTGAAAAATTGTTGTAAACTATTTTATTGAAAGCCAAATCTTTTCGTAATTATTTCTTAAGAATCTATTAAGGTGAAACTATTGATAAGAAGTATAACAGAGTCACTATCTCCTTAATAGTGTGACTATCTCTTTCGCAGAGTCACTATCTCTTTTGTAGAATCACCATCTCTTTTGAAGAGTCTCTATCTCTTTTGAAGAGTCTCTATCTCTTTTGAAGAGTCACTATCTCTTTTGAAGAGTCATTATCTCTTTAATGTAGAGTCTATCTCTTTAATGTAAAGTCACTATCTCTTTTGAAGAGTCATTATCTCTTTAATGTAGAGTCACTATCTCTTTTGAAGAGTCATTATCACTTTAATGTAGAGTCACTCTCTCTGCAACAGAATCACTATTTCTGTATAATTTCATTCACTTTGAAATTCCGAAATTCCCATCGTGGAAGCCTCTGTTGTTATGGGCGAACTGAATTCATTTTTCTTTCATTACTGAAACAGCTTTGATGAAGGGCTGGAAAATTTTTACATTTTTATTACTGTCTTTTAAAGGATTGCAAAATTCTTTTCTTCTTTTCCCACCTCAATTTTAGAGGAAAACTATTTTCTTTGAACACAAAATCTGAAAACCTGATATCTGCAGGATGATTTTACAGTTAATCAGAGTGCTAGCAAAATGATTCTGCTCTAGTGAGTCATTTTGAATGGCATGATTAAAGTCTTCGACGCCATCGGTGGCTACACAGGCTTCAACTCTAGAAAGTTGAACAACTTAATCAGTTGTTATTCCTGTGCAAGCATTATTTTTATGTTTGGGTGTTTATTTTTTGCAGTGTTCCAAAAACAGAATATATCCGGTGGAATACAACATGTAAGACATGTCGAAGTAATACATCGCTTGCAGTAGATTGAATATCCAGAGAAGCATGACAGAAAAGGTACAAAACAATGAGTCCGCCTTTGTCGAAGACTTATGCTTTGGAGTTGCATTTTTGCAGTGCTCCAGAAAAAGAATATATACTGCGAAATAAAACATGTAAGACAAGTTGTAGTAATATATAACTTGTAACATATTGATTATCCAAAGGAGCATGACAGAAAACGCACGAAGCAACGGTTCCGCCATTGACGATGACTTATCAAAAACTTATGTTTTCAAGAAGATAACGCAGTAAATAAATTACACAACTTTCCTTTGTTCTTTCAGACAGTAAACTGAAAATTTTTTCAAGATAACAATAAAGTTCAAACAACTGATGTGCATTTGTTGCGATTTTATTTTGGTTACAACAGTAGATGCATTGTTGGTTGATTTGTTTGAATAACTAAATTACATGGGCAAAAATAGTGTTGTAACAATGAAAACACGTTATAAAATGAACCTAGAAAAATGAAAAAGGGGGGGGGTAGTAAAATATATATCCCTCTGTTTTACTCTTGTTAATTATATTTACTGTAATTAATATGTAAATTTTTTAAAAATCTATTAAAATTTATTTTTTTAAAAATTACATTTGCAAATCAGTATTTTGAAAAGCATCATGATTTATGTAACACTGGTTGAAGTTAATTTAAAACCTACGTGAACAAAAAATTTGAGCCAATTTAGCTTATAAATAAACTCGTAACGAAATTACAGCATTCACATTTATTGAAATTAAAAATTATCTTAAAAAGATAAAATAATCTTAGCATTGATAAAACCAACAAAAACAACGCAACAAATCAAAATATGAACATTAATGTAAGCAATTCTTTCTAAGCTAACTAAATCAAACCAAAATTCTGAAAAAGGTGAAGTAGGTTTAGGTTTCATCAAATTACATCAAAAGTTCGGTTCTGCAAACACATAAAACGTGTTGCCAATTCTAAAATGGAACTATTCAAAGAATACTTTTTAATTCTTTGAATATTTGCAACTTAGATTTTAACTATTCTTTATTAAAAAAAAACGATTGTAATTTGCCACAAAAAACAAACAAGAATGAATAAACGGAAAATTAAATATAATGATAGTGCCAATATGTAAAGATTTAAAAACTACAGGTATCAATATAGCATCATGGATAATGCATCGCATCTAGAGAGTTATGAAGTAATATACCGGCATATCATCAGCACTTAGAATCACTTCAAGATTGGATTTAAAAATTTCAAAGGGAATTTCAAAAAATTGTGCATGTGGAAACTATTTAGGGGATAAAGTTGTGGTACAAGTGAGATTTCCCGTAGGATGAGTAAACTAAAAAGTAACTATTACTAGAAGTCTTAGTGGCTCAAGACCAATATAAATTAAATAAAAACCACTCCAGAGAAAATTTAAATGAGGAATTATTTCACACACATATATGTACATATATAAAGATATTTGACCAACTAGTAAACGTCGCAAAACTTCCCATGTTCATTACAACAATAAATTATAATTGTTTTTGTGATTTAGTGGGCTACTAACTGAATTCCGAATTAGTAGGAAACGTCTATAACATCAGTTCATAAGGAGTTAGGCATCTATCAAATACTGAAAAACAATGTAAATATTAATTTTTAATTTTGCTTATAATGTAATTTGGTATCTGTAATAAATGAACATGTTTTCTTAAACATTTTTCAATAAATACATGCTTTTTAATTTTTTTCTCAAAAAAACTAAATGATAAATTGAAAAAATTGATCGCTTAAGTGTTGTGCTTCAAATTTATGTAAGCATTAAAATAATGATGTCATAACTATAAAATTATTATAAGTATTGAAATATCTGTGTGGAATTAAAAATTTCAATTTTAAGAGTCTTCAAATTATTACTTTTTTATGATCAAAATATTTGTTTAGTTATAACTTTTAATTGTGTACATATGATATAAGTAAGGACTCTTAAATAAAAATAAATATTCAAAACATATTAAATAAAAAGCATATTTATAAAGAAAGTAAAACATTTGACAATGATTAATATAAAAAAGAACCAATATAAATGTATCTACGAGAAATTATTGTGTGATTGTTGAGCAAAACTCGATTTTATTATAGCAAAGTTATAAAATATTTGGAATTTTACTTATCCTGCCATTTAATATGCTTTTAACATATAATATATTTTAACATTTTCAGATTTAAATGAAAAATTTGAAGTGTGAAAACATTATGCCGTTAATTTTTTTTATTTGTGCTAATGCAATTACATAATTAGAAGAGACAGTAACTTATGAGTTTTTCTTTAATTATTTTCAAAATTATGTTAAAAAATTCAAATGGGAGTTGGATTTTTAACCGTCAAAATACTTTGAAAATTTTCCGAACCATTTCAGTAATATTAGAACAACATTTAATACCATATTCTAAATAAGAATTTTTAGTTTTAATTCTTCCTAAATATTAAAAAAAAATTCAGAAAAAATTAAGATTATTCTAAATAGCAA
This sequence comes from Trichonephila clavata, assembly GCA_019973975.1. Lineage (NCBI taxonomy): Eukaryota > Metazoa > Arthropoda > Arachnida > Araneae > Nephilidae > Trichonephila > Trichonephila clavata. The sequence continues at coordinate 29,645 of BMAO01005832.1, forward strand.
CATCTATACTCAAGGTTTTGTGTATTAGCTCTCAAATATGTTTCATTTTCTTTTAGCTAAAAGTTATTCAAAGTTTCAAGTGGTACTTAAAGATATTGAAGGAAATTCATTTCAATTGTGGGATTGTTGCTGCTTCTAATCCCAGATGAAAAGCTTCTCTACACAATATCTAATAAACTGAAAATCTCCAAGAATGGAATTGGTTCCATGGCAACCGGAGAAGAGTAGCTTCAATTGATACAAGGACCTGTGACAGTAAAAGAATAATACTGACTTAGAGCCCTTTCAAACGAGTCAATTTGTGCCGCACATAGCAGAAGAAGCAAAAAATTGGGAATTAGTTTTGAATATAAGTTGCCTGCGTCCCTTTACACGTGGTCCAATAATACTCCCTGCTATACCACTCCCTCAATCTCTGGAAAACCACGTTTTCCTCTCCTGTAGTTAACTCAACTAAAATGATAGTGTAGAAGCTAACCTCATTACAGTTGCCTAGTAGGGTATTAAAAAGGGAGAAAACTTTTAATGGCTTGTACGTGTTCTTTATAGAAGAAATCAGAAAGCTCCCTGTGATATGAGGCATTTGATGCAAGATGTACGAAGATCGAATCAATATGCGGTGGTCTTCTTAAGATCTTTCCTATTAGAGAACTAATGACGTCTCAACTTTCACTTAGTTTCGCGTGTAAAAGTATCCAAGATCGGACACTACGAGGCTTATGTTCTAAGGCAAAGTCAATCTTTGACATTCCTTTATCCAGCCGACAAAGCGATGATCGGCATCAGTTTCCAGTGCCAATCTCCAGCTTCAAAGTCCAGCGCGTAATTGGACCAATAGCCGATTAGCAATCCCGGTTACGTACCAAACAGAAATGATTCTACTTCACGTGTCACATTTGTGGATGTGACGAATTCCACCTTTAAATAGCCACCAAAAGGGAAACCCAGAGACTCTCGAAGCTTCGATACGCTACGAAGCTTCACAAATGCTAGAGAGACTCTTCTACCGTCTTCAACACTCTAACACACCCCAGCTCACTCCACCAACGGACTCTCTCTCTCTTAGATTGATTTCCAGATTCGCTTGGGTTCTCTCATATTTACTGTGACCTACAAGGGCTCACACCTACGAGCATCCAAATGTCGTCCCAACGCAGCCTTTCACAGGAGTGATCCAGGCTTAACAGCGACCTCAAAAGCACTGCACCTTAGCTCTGCTTCATAGCAAATAGAAATAAATTTGGAGGACAGTGGCGAGTGAGTTTTATCCTAATATTGATACAGTGGAGCTCCTTCGACTCAATTCATGACTCTTCCTTCGACCAATCAGAAGGCTCTCACTCATCGCAGGGAAAACTTACAAAGGCAAAATTTACACTGATTTACCATGATACAGGTTTGAAAATCGCTACGTGATCCAAGTGCCTGATAACTTCAACGTCAATGGAGCCTACAGAATAAGCTGCTATCTGTAAGTCAGTTTAATTTTTTTCAAGGATTGAACATTTACGAAGTTTTTTTTAGATAAAACTTTGCTATCAAAGTTTAATTATATATAATAAAAATCCCTATTCACATACGAACATGATACGTAAATGTTATATAGTTAGATTTTCAAAAAAGCACGTTAGGTGTTCCGTTCTTGGATTTACTTCTCTAATCGTTATATGCAACTTATTCAGTATAAATTTCGAATGTAAATATAGGACGCGAAAAAATTCATAAATTTAAATATATGAAAAATTTAAAATTAAGTTTTGTAACAGAGGCAACGTGTTTAACTTAAGGTTAGTAGTAAAATATTACAAGTAATTTTTTGGATGATGCAGTCAACGAGTAGCTAAGGTGACCCAAACAGGTGTAAATAATCCCTAATACTTAACTCATTACGTTATAAGTACAACTCTCAGTCAGTTGTGGAATGCATTAATTAAGTAAAAACACAATTGTCATTCGCCATAAAATATTTCGGTAGTGTATGTTATAATAATAAAATAATTTCTTTATAACAAGAAACTTCACAGATTAATAAAAACTAAGCGTATTTCTAAGTGTTATTGCATCGCATCAAACAAATCTCTGTATGCACTATATAGAGGTGTAAAATAATGCTTATAAATACATCATTTTAGCTCTAGCTGCATTATATACATTTAAAAACCAATTTCTAAATTTTTAGTAGTTAACTTTCTTATGTTTTCCTTTGACGGTATCATTTGAGTAAAAACGAAATATAACGAACATAAAACTAATTTCTAAAAAAAAAATATATATAAACATTTTGATAATGTTTCCGGTAATTCTACTTAACAAAGAAATTACGACCTTTATAAAGGTTTGATCAGTCGAGCAAGGAAATAAAAAAAACATACTTCTTCTTTACCTTTATTGAAGCAAGATATTTGTTTTAGAAAATGTCTTTGTCTTCTTTCTTTTGTGCTAATGACTAATTTTCTTTTCTTTACTAATTAACCAAGCTTAGATATTCAGTTTTGAAATTCTGAGGATGCATATCAAAGAGATTAATAAAAAAAATCACTCTCGTTTTAACAACAAAAGAAAGAATGTTTTCATTACCCAATGAATGGAAAGTGATTTATTTGGTTTCTATAAGCTTTGGAGATTATCTTATCTAATTATAAGAATTAATCTAGCGCTGTGTGTATGTAATGTAGTGAAAGAGTACAAACTAATAATCTGTAAGCTTAAATTTATGCATGAATGAAGTTAATGTGTTTTCTGACTGAATCTAATTGGAACTTAAGAAAATTTGATTCATTAAACTTAAATTAAAAAGGTATATATAGTAAATTATCTATTTTAAATATCTTTACCGTTACATTTTTATAAGGAGAACAAAAATGCAATTCAGTGTCATTAAATTATCGTTAACTGACAGTTTATTAACGTCGCATCATCCTGGAATTGGGCTCAAACAATTTAATAGAAACTCAGGGATTATTATACCGCGAATTAACGTCCATCCTTAGGTTTATTTTAAGCCTCTTTTTAAGCATAGCGGCCAAATGACTTGTCACCTACCACCTATTTTATTTTTATCCTTTCTTAAATTTAAACTATAGAAAATAATCATTAATATCTTGTAAATAATTATTATTCCTTCTTCCCTCTAACCCGGCTATATGTGTGGGAAAAACTAATTGATCAGACGACATGATGCACTTCAATTGTTTATTCGTCTCAATTTTCAACACAGAGACAATAATAATCCAATTAAGATAAATTTGATCAACAGCTAGAGGACTAAGGTGATACAAGATAGCGTGGGGATAATATATACGATCATTCAAATATATTACTACGATAACTTATACAAAGCTCGTTTTTACATTGGAAGTGCGCTAATAATTTAACTCTCTAGCTTCTACTTAAAATAGGAGCACAGAACCTGAACTCTTGCAATTCTTTAACTTTTAGACGTGGCCTTGAATATTAATAATTGATTTCAGCACTTCTTAGAGATTCCAACTTCACGCGTCGTCCACTTTTTACGTACTACTGCCGTATTGCTAGCTTCTCATTAATTCACTTCACATCCAAGCTATCCTCACTTCACTAACTCTTTCATTATCATCTCACTAACTCTTTGATTCTCACTTCACTAACTCTTTCATTATCATCTCACTAACTCTTTGATTCTCACTTCACTAACTCTTTCATTATCATCTCACTAACTCTTTGATTCTCACTTCACTAACTCTTTGATTCTCACTTTACTAACTCTTTGATTCTCACTTTACTAACTCTTTGATTCTCACTTTACTAAATCTTTGATTCTCACTTAACTAACTTCTTAAAACTCGCGAATACAGAATATATATATTGAACTTAATTTGCATAATCATGTTTTCTTGTCTTCGATGAAAGCTGGTTGAAAGAATTTTTGCCCCAAATGAATCCCAAGGAGATAGTAAGAGGACACGTATAATCTTTAAAAAAATACTTGTCAAAGTAATCGACCGTATTATATAAAGTTAAGTTTGTTTTAATTTTATGAAAGTAATTGTTTTTGTGTGTTATGATGTCATCAACAAAAGTTATTAGTGAGTTTAAAATAGGGCACATTGTTTCTAGTATACAAACTGGCGGGAATGAGTATGAAATTTTAAAAAAAACTTTTAATATCAAACAGAAGCATAATAAGGATACATAAAGCATATTTAATTAAAGGTAGCACACAAGCCTCATCATCTAGGGGACATAGACCCCAAAAATTTTTTAAAAGCGTAATGAGAGGAAATTGTAGAAGATTGAGAAGAAAAATAGGGGAAGAAGACGATTGATAACACTACAAATTACAAAAGAGTTCAATTTAAACTCGGAAACAAAGATCTCTCACAAAATAATACTAAGAGAACTTAAAATTTCTTGAACTTGAAAGTCGACGACTAACACGCCAAAACCCTTCTTTTTCAGCTTTAAATAAGAAAAATTATTATTCTTGTGATGAAGGATACAATATCTGAGACATAGAAATGTGGAGAAAAATTTTTATGCACCGATGAAAGCTGTTTAAAACTTTTTACAACTGTTGTCAGACAATGAATTCGTTGGGAACAACATGAAACTCTTCATCTAGATTGAATACAACTAAAAGTGCAGGTTGGAGGTATAAGAATGAATGATCTGGTGAGAGAACTTGGTTGGAATGGGACTGGCCTCCTTATCACTGTGAATGGTAACAAAATTAGAAATAAGTAATCATCTCATCCTGAAAAATGTTTTTAAACCATTAATCTCGAAGAGTGGCTACCAGGTGATGATGGAATATATAAGGACGACAATGTTAATCCTCATCGCGCTCAAACTGTACAGACCTGGTTTAACCATAACCATGGTGTATTTGATAATCTGAAATGGCCATCAAAAAGTCCAGATATTTGTATAATCGAAGATCTGTAGGAATTTCCAACATATGTGACAGAACTAGAAGTATCATTTCATAAAGAATGTTCTAAAATAACTGGGGAGATATGTCTGAAGCTTATTACATCAGTACCAAGACGAGTTAATGCTCTATACAAAGCAAAAGGCAAATACATCAAATCTTAGATGAGGTGACAAGTCATTTGGTCAGTAAGTTTAATAACTCTTCATTTTATGCAGCTTTGCTCATCAAACACTTTATTTTGATTTTCGGGTATGATTTCCAGTTTCTAAACATTGATTTTATGATTTGGGAATGATGCTTTGGAATACTCCAAAGGCTTTATTTCTAAAGTCTACAACCTTTAGTCAAGACAGCCTTTTAAGCCAACTAATGATCATCCATGCTACCGATTTGACTAAGCCAGGGGGGGGGGGTGATAGTTTTGGATCAAGGATAACATTGTGGAAGTGGAGGATACTGAAGAGTCGCATCTTTTTAAGGTTATTCCATCTCAGAAAAGTTTTATATTGCACCATAAAATCAATACGCATGCGACATAAAATAGCGGCAAATTTTCTTTAATTTATTTACTGTGCTAATTTCATACATTTAGCTGCAAGCATATTAAATTTTACAATCACTTTAAAGAGAAAAATGCTCATTACCACACTTTTATTTGTTTTTTTATCTCAAGAGAGATTTCTTGTCGAAATTCTCATCACAGCCTGTCAGTTTTTGTCATCCAATTAGCATCTATATTTCTTTCTGTTGATCTATATGCAAGAAAGACTTTGCTCACAAGTATATGCGGCACAAATATAAAGAGCATTTTTACCAGTAAATTTGTTCATACATGGAAATCTTTTCAAGTGACTAAGATTTGTAAAAATCTTTTAATATCATGGCGTTAAACATTTTTTTTTCACTCTGTGATCTGACTGCAAGTCAAAGGTCCAAACCACTGTTCCTCAAGTGATGTATCAATATCAGCAGTAGTATGATAAGACAAAAAATTAAATTTAGACTCAATTTTCTTAATGTCCAGAAATCTTCTTGGGATCTCATTCCCCAATCTCTGTGATCTTTGCAAACGAATTTTTAGGTACTTTGTTTTCCTATTAAAGAAATTCTATTTTCCTAATAGTGGGATATATGATACAACTCTTTGTTTGCTTCAAATGTCAGTTCAAAAAGAATTTTCTTTCTAGTTGACCAGACATTTTTTTTTATCAGGCAGCTAATTGCCCACCTCAGACTAAGTCATGTTGTTAAAATATTATCACCAGTAAAAGGCATTTAGCACATTATTACTTCTTTCTTATATACTTCTTCTAGATGAGTGTAACAAATCCTTTTCATTTGTTACATAAAATGCATAATGTTAAAAAATCTACAGAATAACAAATTTCTGAATGATATATTTTTTCATTTAAAACTATTTATTTATTCCTTGCCTACAGATGTCATTTGCTTATACAAAGGTATTTATATATCTTTAAAATAAAAAAAAAACCTTCTAAACTTTTGAACAGTGTAGATTTTCCAGGTGCTATTTAGATATCTACACATTTCAAAATATTTTATACACTTCAATATGTAAATAAAATTTTAACCCTTTAATATGTAATAATCTATTTATATAAAATTGATAAATTTGTATAAATAGATAAATTCAAAATTAAGAACCATTTTATTTCGTTAGTTACAAATCTCAATTGCAAATTGTGATACAATAAATGTAATAATTAAGAACTCTTCTTTATAGAACTATTTTGAGACTAAAAAATATTATTAGAAATAAGTAGTTCATAACATCTGTGAAAATAGAAATTATGGGATCAAATGTTCTTTTTTTTAGAGTAAACTTAGATTGAATTTCGCAGCTTGATTTCCTAAAAATTTTTTTTAAAGCAAAATGACTGAATAAATACAAAATATATGATAATCGCATAAATTTGTAGATAAGCACTAGAAGTGTAAGGAAAAAGGTTTTTCAGATCACCACTTTTTTAAGAAAATGAAACAAGCTAATAAAAAACTAACATTTGCAGAAATCTTTTAACATAGAATTCAATCAGAATATATCTACATTCATGTAAAATTTAAAAAAAAAGAATAATGATCATTGTAAAAGAAAATTAAAGAAAAAGAATCGAAAAGAAAATGATCAACAAAAAAAAAATACACAAACAGAACTCCTGAAAAGAAATCTGTTGAGAAGATCTAAATTGGAAATTTGAATTCACGGAAATGGCCTCATTATTTTATGATCACCCAAATATGCATCAGTGAGAAAAAAAATGAAGGGGATTGCAATAACAACATTAAAAAAATGGGCAAAGATGTAACGGAAAGTAATTTTTTGTTACCTGATACAATCTAGGGAATCCAGATGTCTTCGAAGAGATATAAATATTGCTTTCGGAAATTGTCGGCATTATCTTTGCTGTTGATAGAATTGGATTGGATTTTTCTTCCTAGAGTAAAGGTTGAGATCAAGAAGGGAAAATAGCACGCTTTGAAATTGTTTTATGGATATTAATATAATTGTTTGATATAATTTTTTACTGAGGAACCTGCATGGATTTGATGACTTTAATTTGAAGTATTTACAAAAAATAAATAAGCGCCAACTTAAATCATATTTCTACAAATAACTGATCTATCTTTAAATGAAAACATTTGTTTTTTGTAATATTATTTTATTTTATACATCGTAATGTTTCACAAAAAAAAAAGGTTAATTATGAATCCGTTAGTGAGACATGATCACAAGCGCTGAATATTGTAATAATTTGTTGAATTATTTCATTCGAATTATTTCTTTAATTTACTACACAAAACATATTTCATTATCCAATATGTATTTAAAAAAACAAACAACAACAAAAAAGTGCATGTTAAAAATTTTTATGAATTTTCTCTTAATTTTTGAAAATTAGCTTCTTAAGAGTAGAATAAGTCACGTTAATTTTAAACTTGCAGGTATAATCACACTTATTATAATAACTGTAACTGACTGACTCAATCAATAGAAGTCCCCTGTAGCGATCACCTATTTTCATAAGAGGTCAGTTGAGGAGAAACGTGGTCACTATGAAAAATCGTCCATTTTCTTTGCTTTAAATTTTTTGTTAACTATATGTGTTTTCTTTGTGTAATATAGCTTAACCCGGGATAAGGCGTGCTCTCGATACTAACGTTAATGGTCACGCGGGGTGACGGAGTGACCCCAATCCTTTTTTATATATTTATTTTTATTGCACACAACACAAAACTGGTAATTCCAGTGAACAATTTAACTAACAGAAAAAATACTTACCGACACTTAAGGACTTTTCAATTTTTCTTTGATAACTAGAAAAGAAATCCAATCAAACTTAACTAAAACGTTTAAAATATGCGTGACTTTAATAAAGGATATAACTCACAGAAACCTTTCTCTAGCATTACAGAAATGATATTTGCAGGGAAAACTGTCATGTTTTGTTAAAGTTGTTGTAGTTTTATTGTCCTTTGATAATTGACAAATAACATGCCGAATTTTTTTCTTGAATTTTGTCTTTTACACAGGGTGCAGTTTGTCTTGTGGCTTTATATTTTGTATGGAGTTTTTTAGGGAGAATTTCTGAAAATTGTCCTTTTAACTCAAACGTTTCATGTTCATCGCTTTTCTGAAATTTACTTTGGATATCATTATTAATATCCATTATATCAACAGCTTCTTCCCTCACTTGATTAGTCTCAGTTTCATTCAATAAAGATCGTAGATGCCCATTTCTTTTTTTTTATTTTCTGCTCATTTACATTTATAAACCATAATAAGTCACACAACACAGTATTCAAAACCCGGGAGTTATTCACAGGAAGAAAATGTAGCAACTTCATAGAAAACATTTTAGAACAAAAGTGGTCGTGCACAAAACTGAGTCAAAACAAGTACCTTAAGATAGTAAAAAACGTTTGTCATTCCCAAAAAATGGGAGATATGTGACAAATATATTTTAGTTCTCATAAAGACAGTCGTATATGTGGATACTGACAAGGTAGTTGGTAACAAATGAACAGTTTTCTCAGAATTAAGGACTTCGTGGGCCTGGGTTGACTCTGTGCCCCCCACAACATAAAGGAGACCATTACACTAAAGTAGATTTCACTGAACTCAACCCCGAATTTACAAAAGTCTTCGAATTTGGTCGTCAAAAATGATGCCAAATTTGAGGAATAAGTACGAACCGTTGTATAATTTATACCATCGAGGTTGGTTCGCCACCGTTAGTCGCGGACAGGGCGCATTCACCACAGTTAATTCAAAAGTTAATCATATATTTACATATAAAATTAGCTCAAATTATTCCGTATGTAATCAGTAACATTTCGCCGTAGTGAATATATATTATTTTACTTAATGTCATTAGATTCGAGAGCACCAAAGCTATAAGAATGGATATTTTTTTTTAAAAAATAAAAACACCGTTTCATAAAAATTGTAATATTTTATGAAATATAATTATTAAAATGAATAGAGTTTGTTAAAATAAATTGTACTGTAGAGTGAGAAAAAAAGAATGGTGGAAGAGAGTAGTGTAGTAGTAGTAGTAATGGGGAGATAGTAGTAGTAGTAGAGCGAGAAAGAGAGAGAGTAGTGGATGAGTTAAGACTATAGTAGTAGTAGAATGAGTTGTACAGTGAGAAAGTACAGTAGTAGTAGCAGCTAGAGAGGCAATACACATACAAAGAAAAATAACATATATAGAGAGAGTAGTTGTAGTAATAGAGATAAAAAAATAAGAATAAATTTGTGTGAAATAATCTAGAGAGTTAGATGAAAATTTTTAATACATACTAAGAAAAAGTGTGGTATATGAATGATATATATATCCAATTATTTTTTAACGTGATAAAATACATAGTATTTTCATGTAATACGTTCATATTATTATTTAGTGATAATTTCACGTGTGGACAGTTGCATTTGAAATAAAATTTAAAAAGTCTAAATTGCATTAGTACGGGAAAAGTATTATATATCATAACAGACGAATTTTCATTAAAGAAATAGTTTTAAAATTTCATAACATTTATTTTGAATCAATATTTATTTGAAGAAAAGGGAATTTTATTTTACGCTGAAATTACGAACAATTTTTAAATGTACGTTGAAGTCTCCAGGTTATTCACACCAAAAATTTTATTGTGTATGTGTGAATGCATTTCCTTCTTGCTCTAAAAAAATCTACGAGCAATTGTAGATGAAAGATGAATAAATCTATTTCTAGTTGAACCAAACTCAAAAATATTTCAAAAAAAGTATTTTGAACGTAAAAATTGAAAGAGGTGAAAACTTTCTTCGGCTGTCTGGCTCAAATCGTACAATAAGTAGCTTACCTAGAGTATCTCAGAAACATATATATCGCGTACCTTAAAATCAACAAAATGAAAATGATATTTGAATATAAAATTCCCTAAAAGTTATCGGGAATATATAAGGAAACAGATTAAGATCAACATGCTGAATGGCGTATAGTTTATTTTAATGCTGATGCATAAAGGCTTTTGCTTTGAGCCAAACATATTTATTTCGCTTATAAAAACAAATATTTATTTTTCATTAATGTAGTTCCAGGCGCTTCCACTCACCATAAATATCCTTCCAACAATGTTTCAGTTAATCTTTCTGGAATATTTATTCTACGTCTGTACGATTTGCATTGATATTTTGGTGTTCTTACGAATATAAAGATCAGGGACTATTATAAAATGTTTATAGGGTATAATGTTTCAGGGGGGAAAAGCATTAAGGCGATTTGCAAAAAAAATATAATACTAATATATTTTGATGTTTGAATTCCCGTTGAAAGCAATTTTTATCATAATGACATTGTTTCGCATTAATTTGAAAATTTTAGATTTTTTTCAGTAAAATATGGTAACATTCATCTTTTATGTACGAAAACATATTTGTTTACATTCATAACATTTGTATACTTTTTCTTAGAGAATAATACTTATGTTTTTGAATGTTAAACTACTTCAAAGCATTGAGGAATAATAATAACCTTAAAAAATAATTTACAAGGAATTAAACAAATAGCTCAAAATGTCTTTTTATAATATTAGTCGGGAATGAATTCTTAAGCTTCTGTTCTGAAACTATAAAAAAAGTTCCTTTTGTGATACTTTTCTGTATTATATGTTTTTATGTTTAATTCAGAATTTACTTTAGAAATTGTCTCTTCCTTGAGCTTATTTGAAAAATATTTTCATCATTTAAAATGACAGCAATTTAAAATAACAATGAATATCAAAGCTTTTAAATTTAATAAGAGAATGCGTTTCAAGTTTTCATTATCTACGACTTTATTTGTATTTTTACTGGGATTATGTAATAAGGTGAATTAAGGAATCTAATTTTATTTTAAACACAAAGGCCACATTTTAATCTTTGATTCTATGTTTCTGTACCTAGATCTATCGCAAAATATATATTTTAGAATCTCTAAATTTCTCAAAAAAAATATTTAACCCTAGAACGTCCGGTAATGTCGATTAGACACTGGAGATTGTTTAGTTTATTATCCTTTCCGCATTTTCGCAGGGAATTTGAAAAAAGTTTCTTTGTTTTTAATCATTTTTCACGCTGATTATACAGAAAAGGTTTTGGGGTTCTAGGCTAATTAGGAGAGATTTTACAACTAAATATACCTAGAGCGTCCGCTGGTGTCATTTCGAAACCAAATTTATCAATATAAATAGCTGTCGCTCAGCAAAAGATAGTTCACTTAGTAGATACCATTATTGAAACAAACTTCCGGAAGTAATATCGCACATTTATTTGACTTTAACTGTAGAGTTATTGGTTTCACAGTGGAAATGCATGTTATGCTAAAATCATTGTGTCGAAGCGTTTCCTTAAGCAGCATTTGCTTATCTGCTCATAAAAAATTCATTATAAATAGCTGTCGTTCAGCAAAAGATAAATCACTTAGTAGATACCATTATTGAAACAAACTTCCGGAAGTAATATCGCACAATTATTTGACTTTAACTGTAGTGTTATTGGTTTCACAGTGGAAATGAGTAAGTTATACTAAAATCATTGTGTCTAAGTGTTTCCTTACACAGCATTTGCTTGTCTGCTCATAAAAAAATCATTCAATTTCCAAACCTTACGTAGACCAGACCCCCTGAAACGATGATTCGTAGAAAAAGTCTGTGCTCTGATGAAATTGCTAATTCGTTGAGGGAGCTTTCTGAGAATGAACCGAATAATGGTGAGCTAGCTGTCTTGTTCTAATTTAGATTACGATGAAGACATGAGATTGAGTGAAAGTGACTGCGAAGAATCTTAAGAAAGTGATGATATAATTGAGAATATATTTCAGTAAATCCTGATGCATATGTTCCTAGGGATGACACAGATTGGAAACTGCATAATAGAAATGTTCCTGGAAGATTTGCGACTCAAAATGTCTTGCGACAAAGCAGTAGTCCAACAAGTTTCGCGAAACATAATGTCAACGTCAGTTTTTTACTATACAAAGGGTTATAATATATGATAATTAAATGAAATAATATTAAAAAGCCTTAAAACTAAACCCTGTATAGTAAAAAAGTGACTGTGAAAAATCTAAAGAAAGGGCAGATGAAACTGAAAATATTCCAGTAAATCCTGACATATATGTCGCTAGGGATTGGGCAGAATTGACATAGCGTAATTGTAATGTTCCTAGCAGATTGGGGACTCGAAATGTTTTGCAACAAAGCATGGATACAACAAGCTTCGCGAAACGTAATATGAACCAGGGGCGTAGGTACCATCACATCAATGATACGGGACCCCCAAGTTACAGTGGCCCCAACATGTGCAAGTAAAAATTATAAGGGGCTTCCAAAAATGTTTCCAAGGAATTTTGATACAGGGCCCATTCAGGATTATATACGCCAATGACATCAACGTTAGTTTTTTTTTATGTAAAGGGTTATAATGTATGATAATTACATGAAATAATATTAAAAAGCCTCAAAACTAAACCTTGCTGAACAGTAGTCCTGAAATTATTTAGTTATTATAATTAGTTTGTATATTTTATAACGCTATGTCAAATCGACACCGGTGGACGCTTATGGGTAATCGAAATCTCAGATGTTCTAGTTTTAAAGGCTTTATCGAAACTGGAAAAATATACGTGCATTCTATTGAGCATAGGTTTCCAATCTTTTTTGAACTGGCGCCCCCTTTTCTAGTGAATATTTCGATACCACCCCCTCCCATTCTAGAGAAGTAAAAGTGTGCATAATACATGGTGAAAACAAGAGTTAAGTTTTAAAAAATATCCTATTACTAAAAGAATATATTTTTAATTTCTTTTTTTCTGAAGCCCCAATTATTTACTTGCTAATCTGAAATAGCTATTGCCACAAATATATTTAAATGTGTAATATTCTATATTTTAGTCATAGGTAGGATATATTGTGTTTTGGAATTGAAACGCTACTGAATTTCTCCTTCATTTAAAAGAGTAGAATAAAAGTTTTAGCTTACCTGTTATAAAGACAGGCAGGGGCTTTGATAATACGAAGTAATTCCTAATAAACTATTGCTTTCAAAATAAATATAAATTTAGAGATTCAGCCTTTAAAGAATACCGTTAATTCCAGGTTAACATATCTAATTATGTTTCTTGGATAATATACGTAATGAAATGCAGTGGACGAAACATGTTTCTTACTGCTCACAGACAAAGACAACATGTGCACTAGAGAAATTAAAAGGCACTATATCATTCAATTGAATGTAGGTCTGAATGTAATGTAACCTTTAAGTTTTTCACCCACTTTCCAAACTACCGAAATATGTGAATTTTCGTACAACTGAGATAGAAATTATTTAAATACATACAACCAACATAAGGTAAACAGTATTATAGTTTACTTTTTATAGTATATAATAAGCGTGTTTTCTTAGTCTTTTTTTGGTTAATCTGCCCAAGCCCCACCGTGCCATCTCAACGCCCCCTAATTTTCTCTTGGTCTCTTACTGCCCCCCTGAAAGCCTCAAATGCCCACAAGGGGGTATTATCGCCCACTTTGAGAACCTACGTTATAAAGCTTTTATTAAATAAACATACGTTTTTTTGTGTTACATAGGGAATGATTAGCTATTTCATGTTAAGAAATACTTCATGTAAGTTTAAATAGTTCTTTGACCTTTGTAAGTAACTGCAAACAAAGGAATGTTGTGAAATTTGCGCAGTTGGATCAAATGCGCAAATTGCACCCCAGCAAGAAAAGAGAGATATCATTACAAATAAAATATTATCTTTCACCAGAAGTAACTGAACTGGGATGCTAGAGTAAAGTAATTTTCTTCATTTTTCTGTTACTGTTGGCTATATTTAATCGAGTTTACATGGTTCGTTCACCTCTAAGGCAATGTGTTACTTTCTCATGTAGTGTGTTTTCCTTGTCACATTTAGAAATATTCTTTATGATACATATTTCTTTAAGAAAAATAAATCACGGCTAAAATACATCTTATAAATTAATTATTATAAAATGTATTCATAAAAATGATTTTATGATTTCATAAAAATCAATGAAATAAAAAATAATGAAATTTAATACAACATTTTCAGGTTTTTTGAAAAAACAAAGCGTTTATTGGGTTTTTAGAAAATAATCATATTTTTTTCTTTGTATTGTCTTTTTTAGCATCCAATAGTCAACAAATTGTTCCATGTCGTCCATTTTGTTATTCATTTCGTCATTGGAATGGGAGTCTAAATAACTGTATCTACTTTCCATAATGTTCCTCATTTCGGGTGACGTGGAAACAACAGCTGCGATATTCATTTCATTTTCGTCGTCCGAATCTGCATCAATGATATTTTTTGAGCTTTGAACAGACTCCAAAATATCTTTGTCTGCCATAATTGGGGCTGTATACACATTATCATCATCTACTGCAGACAAATCTTCCGATGATACAGAAGAAAAGTATTAATACAGAAATTTTCTCAAATTCTACATTAAGTATCGGCTCAACTTCAATACCTAACTTTCCCAGAAGGGAAATCTTTTCATGTTGTGCGATTTCCGTTTCGTGTTAAGAGAAAAAAATGCATGGAATACATAATAGTTTGTCGGGGCCGTTGTATTGTTTCGTCTTAAGCGTTTTCGCGTTTAACGTATTTTACGGTACATTGTGATAATGAGTTTAGTTACTCATAGAAAATAATGAGCACTAAGTGTAATTAAACTATCGCACACAAAGGAAATATAGGTAATTTTGATGTTTAAAGTTACACAATACAGTTACTCCTTTCTCCTCTTAATCTTATAATAGTAGTGCAGTATCTCGGGACTCAGAGACGCCACTGAATTTGAATAAAGAACAGCTATGTCAGTGTCATTTACAAGATGATTATAATTAAAGTTCCAATTTTAAAAAGCGGTAAAAAAAGATCCATGGCTCTGAATGACTTCAAATTTGAAATGAATATACTTGGAAAAAAAAAAGGGAAACGTTACGGTATAAGAAATAAAATTCAATGTCTTTTTCATTTCTGCTTTTTATGTTATTTTGGACCAAGGACAATTCAAAACCAGTTTTTCCCATCCGATGTGTTGCAACTTTGCCGTGGTATGGATGGTCTTTTCACTAACAATGCAACAACTGTTGAATGGTGGGGAAGTCATTTTTCCTGTCAAAAATTTGTTTAATCTGCAACTCATGCCAAAGTCCTCGTGATTCGATTCTAAATGCCATTTGTAGCCAAATCTACATTCATTATGCCGCTTTCAGCACTATCTATCGAAACACTTTGAAACTTTTTATCTCATGCCATACCATCCCCCCCTTTTTTAAGTGTAATCATTTCAAATTTGAACTCATTTTAATCAGTGGTTCTTTTTCACAACAATTTGAAATTGGAACGAGTTATAATCACCTAGTATATGATGGACAAAATTATTCATTCACTCACTCATTCATCACGAGATATCTGGAATTGAAATCTGGCAAGCATGTTTCTTTCGTTTGAGACAAGATCCAATAAGAGTGATGTTTGTGAAAATTGACTCTCAAGAGGGGTTATGAGGGAATTAGGAAAAAATAAATCCTGTTTTTGAACTACTAAACTTACAGACTTGAAATTTTTTAAGCATGTCTGTTTTGCTGAATAGGTATCCACCAAGGATGGAATTCGGAGAAACAGACATCGGAAAAGGGGGTTTACTGAGATGTAAAGTATAAATATGCTTCCATTTTTAGGTTTACCTTTTTAAATCTAGAAGTGTTGGATATACAAATGATTTTCAGGATAATCGAAAGCTCAGTACTAAGACATAGTTATCAATTACTTGAAAACAATATATCGTACTACATCATGATATATCAACAAAGAGGCCAACGGCTATTACAATAATATATTTATTAAACTCAAGTAGTTCTTATTAAAAGTAATTATGTGCATAATACGATTTCCATTACTGAACTCTTACTAATTAATAATTACAATATTACTTATCTTGCATCCTTTAATAATAATCATATATCCAAACTATTGGGATCCACTTTCCGAATCTCTTTAGGTGTGCTCGCTCAGACACACTTTTTCATTTATCTCTAACTGCATTCTTAACAACTTTTTAGTTTTCTTGTATGAATCATTAATATCTCTTACCACAATTTCTGCTCATTTAACAATACTCATTCGCCCACATCGCGATTCGTTCACAAGGGGATTGTTATAATAAAGCAGCCCAACAAGTTATGCAAGGTTGAGAGTGTGGCCTATTTTTTGCACCACTCCTTCACCGTCTTGCCAACCTAAGGGTGTGGGGGAAGCAAAGTATCACCAACAACTTCCATAATAACTATTATTTTATTACTCTTCAAACACACTTAATCAATCACAAGTGAAACTACAAAAGGAGACTCTAGGAGTGATATATAAAGAGAGCAATCTATTCTCAATTAACAACTCTAAGTAAACATGTCTAAGTGAACTAGACCAAGTGAACAAGCGTAAGTGATCTATTTAACTAATTTGATTCAATCTATCTTCGATCCTTAATCCATTAATTTATTATCTTAACAACTCCATCCTTAACTCGCGCTATGTTTATGAAATACTCAATGAAATATTCTAATATTCTCACCTACTTATCCCAGCAACAGCTCTCCTGCTCCTTCTATCTTACATCTACAAAACCTGGACTTTATATAGTCAAACTAATTTAAATATTAGGGCTTCTTCTTGAGAGGCTGTGAATTAACGTGAATGCTGTCCCCCAATGTTTCCCTTAGAGGATTAGTGATTAAGGATGCATATAGATCCGTCACAAGGTAAATGCACGGGAGAGCACACTGTAACTGTAACTGGGCAATCTTGAACGAGAACACGTCCTATGTTCCTGGGACTCCTAGAAAAGCTGCTGTAGCTCATTTGAGATTTTTGAGAGTACATGACTTTCTAAGATATCATCTCTACAAAATTGGTATCACCGACTCACCAGACTGCAATTTGTGTGACTCTGGTCAGTCTATGACCCCTGAACATTTGGTCGTGGGCCCTGCAGTAATTAGTCTTCTTTCAGTTATCGAAAAATATTGGAGAGCTAGTGCACTAATGGCATAGGTGTTATTGTAGTGTGTGACATTTGTAAAATATATAAAATTATTCTTAGGGCAAAAAGATCTGGGAAGTCTTTAGTTGTTGTATGCACTAGTTGGCGCTTCGTAAGTCGAAGTATCAGCTGATAGTGCATGTGCATACGCGGTGTTTGCTGCCGCACTCGCTATGAAGTTTCATTTCGCCGGAGGGCAAAGTGGTAACAGGATGGAACTTTATAGAAACACTGAGCTCGCTGATATGCATCTGGCATAGAGGAACGCAGATGGACGAGCCACAAGTGGTTGTAATGGACGGCCTGAGCCATCCATTATTGTGAGAGAGTCGAAAGGAAGATTAGCCATATTCAAAATAAACTCTATTTATTCATTATCACAACGACACAAATTCAATAACCCAAGTTAAGAAATGCACCAATTACTAAATATGTGAAGGAATAGAGATGTAGACTAGATACTAGAAGTATTAACAATAAATAGGATCACTTACGTCTAGGCAATACACCTCCTAATTCCAATCGACTTAACACTTGATTGATCAAATCGTCAATCGTAATATTAATTAAATAAACTACGAATTGCTCTCGCCTAGCTTTACGTTACACAATCATTGCTATACGTCAGCAGTCTAACCTTGATCTCTCCCTCTCTCTCGAAAGTTTAATCTATAAATACAAGCCTTGATATGCACAATAACGTCTTCTTCATCGGAGGAAAGCTTTCACTAGAATAAATTTAAAAAACCCAATGTTCCCCAAACGGACTATTAGTAGGAAGAACGTGAATAGACTCTTTTCATGGTTGTACACCCAACGTTACTCTAAGAGGCAAACTTCTAGCCACGCCTTCTTAGCACGCTTGCACCAGAGTATGCCCGACCGCACATCCTTCATTGTGGACATACAGGAACGTGAGAGAAGAATAAGAACGTCTAACATCGAGAAGACTGTGATAGATCCGGTACAGAACAATCCTCGTATCAGTGTGTGCGCTAATGCGAAACAAGTGTCGATTTCTCCAAAACGTTATTTTTTTCCCCTTTATTTTCTGCTGTACAAAGGAAAACAAAAAGTTTTCTCCTCCTACTCATGTCCTGTCTTTCTTGCGTTTTATATCGTCACTACCGCACCAGAAAAGCTTTTCCAACCATGCATTCTTATACGATATCTCATCGTCTAGGTCAGTGATTCTCAAAATTTCAATGTTTGCGATTCAATTTTCAATCATAATATACATCACTCTCCCTTCCACCTTCCATGCAATAACAATGTATAGAATGCAATAGTAATGTAATTTGACGCAATAGCTGCAATACCTTTTTAAGTATAAACCGTACAAATTATCAAGATAAGTACTACATTTTGAAAAAAATATTGCATATAGCAAGCCCTTGGGAGAATGTTATCATTTATTAAACTTTTTTTCACCTTAGTATTGATATATTAAATGTCAAACATATTGTGCAGGATTGATACATTTATAAGTATATTATATCAGTGTAACTGCTTATTTTATTTCTTATTGTGTCAGAATGCATTTTGTTTCACTTCCTTTCAGTAAATTTGTAATTGTTAAATTTTTTATTTCGGACTTTTTGATATGTTCGCACGTAGAGTTATCACGTAGAGTTCCACGTAGAGTTATCACGCCCCAGAGGGGCAAGCCCCACAGTTTGAGAAACGCTGATCTATGTGTACTGTATCTGACCTAAAAGCTTGTAATCTCTGTACTGATAAACCTTGTATACTTGAGAATAATATATATATATATAAGTGTGTGTGTTGATTCTTGAAATAAGGTTCTCCCTTTTCGAAAAATATTTTAAAATAGATTCTTGAGCTGTACAAAAGGTGTAAAACATAAATGAACTATTTTAGATTATTTCAACATCAATAAGACTCAAACTAATCACAGACTATTACATACTAGTTTTGTATCAATTCCTTCTTTAAACAGTTTCGATTGATTATAAGTAAGTTCTTCAATAATTGAATTTTTTCCCTGTAGTATAAATTGTAGAGTTTTTTGTATCCCAAATTTGAATTACTTTCAAATGCATGTAAATCGTTTTTGCTAATTGCTAAATAACGCTATGAAAAAGAAAATTTTCTCCGAATTTCACATCGAATAATTCTGTTATATAAGTATTTTATTTAAATTTTGAATATATATATATATATATATATATATTGGAAATCAAGGAATTAAGACTTTTTGTAACTTTTTTCTAATCATCATTTATTTTTCGATTCTGGGTAATATTAATTTTTAATTTGCATTGGATCTTTTAAACCAATAAACTTTTTTTTAAATGTAATTAAGTGCTTTTAACAAAAGATATAAAACAGTTCCTTTAAGAAAATTAACCAAAGAATTTTTTGAACATACATTTTTTTGGAATCTTCGTATGGATTTAGAGATTTAAACTATTCTTACAATTATGGAAAAAATGTAACTTCCTAACATTTCCATTTGATTAATTATATTTTTTGTAACAATTCATATATTATCTTCAGATATTTTTTATACCTTTAGTATTATCAATTCAAAAATGACAAGCAAGATAAATTTTATAAAGAAGAAAAACAATACTTTATTATACATCCAAACATAAAAGAGCTTGATAAGGATTATATTTTTTATTGTTAATAAGGCTTCAGAACTAAAAGTATTAAAAAATAGTCATTCATAAAAAAAATTATTTTTTTAATTAATATTTTAGTATAAAAACTGCTTTGAAAAACTTTTTTTAGACTTTTCTTTCTATGTATAATAATTTATTTGCACCTCATCTAAATGCATTGTTACACTTTCATAAAAAGTAAACAACAAGTAAAGTAATTTTATTTAATAAAAATCATGTATTTAAGTATTATGTTAAGAAAATTTTTTTTTCTCAATCATATTTACTATTTTTTTAACATTTCTTTTCGTATTTTAAAAGTCGAAAGTGAGCAAATTTAATTATCACTAAGTATATTTCAAAACTGTAATAGAAAAATATGTAGATTTAAATTTCGATGGATTTAATTAAATTAATTTTTTTGTTTTCAAATCATTGTAGCATTGCAAAAAACTGCAAAATTAATTTTAATAATCAATAGGTAACTCTGTAAAATAGATATCATAATACTGTTCCTTAATCGGGTTCGTGGACTTCATGTTACCAATCCAAAAGAGAAAAGCAGTTCTATAAAAGTGATGAACTTTTATTGTAGAAAAAAAAATAAAAATACAGCATACAACAGTAAAATTTGTACCGTTAAGGTTCAGAACCTTCTCTAACACTCAGATACAACAATCAGTGTCTAAAAATACAAGTACGTAACTTTGAAGTTAATCCACACACGCACATATACAAGCAACCACTCGCAAGTGACAAAACTTCACCAGCTGAAGTAATACTGACTCAGGTTCAGAGAGCGACCACTATTAATACACTCATGTCCATAAATTAAGGATAATGAAGTTCAGGCAAAGAAAGAGATAGAAGCAAAACAAATTTGACTTATTTGTAAAGTCTATTTATTAAACAAAAGGTAAAGAGCAAAAAAGATGCTATATGTTTGACATAATTAATAAAAATTGCGATTTTTACTCCCTGGAGCAAATTTCAAAAAAGAACCTATTTACAAAAAAACAGTATAACATGGTTAGTATGATGGTTAATACGGAGTATGTCTCCCGGACGATGCAATACAGGCCTTACAACGCCTACGCATGCTGAGTATCAAATTATCAATCTGATCTTGGGGAATATTACACCACTCATCAAGCAATGCCCTCCGAAGTTCCGGTAGACAGGTGGGAGGGGGTTGACGGCTGCAATTCGTCGGTCAAGCATATCCCACACATGCTCTATTGGATTCAAGTCCGGTGAGTATGCTGGCCAATCCATACGGGTGATATCCTCCGATTGAAGGCATTCGTCTACAATGTTTGCACGGTGAGGACGGGCGTTGTCATCCATAAACAGAAATTCAGCACCCATGGCGCCCCGAAACAAACGTACATGTTGTTCCAGAATGACATCCCGATAGATGTGGCCTGTCATCGTTACACTCTGAACATGCAGGTCAGTTCTGGAACCAAGAATAATTCCTCCCCAAACGAGCCATCCTGCACCACCGTAACGGTGTCGTTTAATGGTGTTCTCTTGGTGGTAACGGGTACCTGGCGCTCTCCATATGAAAGTCCGGTGAGAATCAGACTGCAAACTAAACCTGGACTCGTCGGAAAACATCACACAAGACCACTGTTGTGGTGTCCACAATGCATGCTCTCTACTCCAGGTTAATCGCAGGCGACAGTGAGTTGCGGTAAGGGGAACACATCTGATAGGCCTACGAGCATATAGACCAATGTGCCCTAAGCGTCTGTACACGGTCTACCTTGAAACTGTCGTACCGGTAGCTGAAGAGAGCTGACGAGATAGGTCTGATGCTGTGCTCCGTCTGTTTCTTTTGGCAGTAACTGCCAAATACCGGGCCTCATTCGGTGTTGTAACGTGCTGAAACATCTACTCACATTACCATCATCTTGGAATTGTTGCCAAAGCCTGGAGATGACACTCTGGGCGATTCCAAGTTCCTCGGATACTTCCAGCTGGGTACGTCCACATTCCAGTCATCCTATAATTCTACCACGTAAAAAATCATCCAAATTCTCCTTTGTGCCATAACTATGCGGTTATTGCACTGAAAGGCTTTTAAAGCGCTTGTGAACAATTTTACTTCTTTGCCACCATTCCTTATATACCCCTCTCTTACACTCTCGTCATTGTGACGTACTATCCGCGCCATCTGGTGGTTTCCTGTAATTTGCATATTCTTCTTCAAGATGTGTGTGATAATTCTACAGGTGAAATTTTTATTTTAGAGTTCAATTTCTGTGTGATTCTGAATTATCCTTAATTTATGGACATGAGTGTAGTATGTGTGGCTACCTTCAAGTGTTTTCTCGAAAAATCTACTTACGTCTTAGATCGTCATGTTGTAGATTTCTTCAGTGATTTACAGAAGTATCTGTGTGGTCTCTAAAGTTGTCGCCAGGTTGCCAAAAATGATGCCAACATGGCTGTCTCGCCAATATTTCGCCAAGGTTCCATTAAAACGCCATTATATCGTAGGGGAAAGTGTGCTTGCAAGTATTACAAAAATTATCCTAAAATAAATACAACTGAAAGTAACATTAACGTATTAAATGTCCAAATATAAATTATTTACACCATTTTAAGATGAAATTAAGCACTAATTACTCGAAACTCGTAACAATATTTTTTTGTAGATTTCTCGCGGATTTTATAGATATTTTCTTCCGAGAATGATATCTAGATCTCAGACAATAAATACAAAATTAAATTAATATTCCCTTCAGACTGTTTCACTGACTTCAGTACTCTCCTAAAATTCTAAACAGTAATCTTATTTAAATACCTCACACAAATAGAATTCAGAACAATAAATGCTTTTTGTCCCAATTCATGGAACTTTTTTTTTATAAAAATGTTTCACGTGTAATTTATAATGGGATTCTTGAAATCCATAAAACATCATCTAAATTGAGTAGAAAGATGCTGTTAAGAATTTATTACGTTATATTTTTTAATAGCTTAAAATAACTAAATTTATAGGAATAAGTTACAACTAACAGCGTTTGAAGACAGTACTTACTTTTAAACTTTGTTGATTAGTTTTATGTAAAACGCACCACGCGTTTATGATAATTACAAAAAAGTTCGCTTTCTTTTCTGATGGGGAATATTTTATGAAAGTTAACAAAAAGTTCTATTAAACAATTGTGCGGTACATATTTTGAGATGAAACAGACACATCTCAAAAATAATTTTTAACTGATGCATCTTGAATAACAAATACTTATAGGCTTGATTAAAAAATCTCAACCGAAGTTTTAATATTCTATACACGTTGTTACAATCGTTTTTCGTAATATTTAAAAGAATAGCAAAATATTTATTTTCACGAAGAGCTTGTAATGTTTTATTCAAAGCAAATATTTTCACTAAGTATCACCAGTTCGGGAATGGGCATATTTCACTTAGTGTGTTGATTTAAATCTGTTTCCTTCTGGTTGTATGCATGTTCGAACTATGAGTTGTTGAAACCATAAAAAAAATTTATACTCGAATCCCTTTTCCTCATTTGTTTATTTTACAAATGCATCAGAAATATTTCATGGGCTTACGTTAGGTAGGTTACTTTTATTTTTATTCTTTAAAGGGAAGTTATAAAGGACTTTCAAATTTTTCTGTTTGAATAAAATATATTTAAAAGTCACTTGAAAAAAAAAGTTTCAGAAGCTCTGATCTGAATCTGTTTATTTTTCTTAAAAGAGATTTTTCTTGGAGAGAGGATAAAAACACTAAGCTTAGCTTTCTTTTACTTGAAATAAATTCTCTATGTATACAAAGTGTATGTTTACTCTGTTTCTATTTTTAATGATTTCTAAATTTCCATGTTGTTCTAATACGTACAAACGTCTTTAAAAATAAAGTAATTACTTAGCAGAACTACTTCAAAAGATTGAAAAAAATATGCTTAAAATAGACTAAACTTTGGATTTATTTTGCAATATATAATTAATAGTTGCTATTAATTCATCATTATACTTTAAGAATTGTTTTTAAGTTATTTTGTATTATTTTTACAGTCCCTTAAATTTTTATTGAAATCTTTGCTCATATTTTTAAATTGAATTTGGCAATGAATAAAATGAAGGGCTAAAAAAAAGGTCAATGTTAATATAGATATGCACTAACTTTCATGAAGTGTTTCATTTAGTTCTTAATTCAGTGCTTCTCAAACATTTAATATATGCGACCCGATATTCAATCATTATTTTCATCACCCCCTCTCTCTCCATACAATAACAATGCATTGAATTCAGTAATACTATACTTTGACCCTAAAGCCACAATATGAATTTAACCTCTTAAATGTCACCGGCGTATATAAGCGTCTCGCTCAGCCAAAGCGTTAATTGCTCCGGACGTATATATGCGTCTTTCCGAAGTATATATGCGACCCGATATTCAATCATTATTTTCATCACCCCCTCTCTCTCCATACAATAACAATGCATTGAATTCAGTAATACTATACTTTGACCCTAAAGCCACAATATGAATTTAACCTCTTAAATGTCACCGGCGTATATAAGCGTCTCGCTCAGCCAAAGCGTTAATTGCTCCGGACGTATATATGCGTCTTTCCGAAGTACGATCTTTTCTGTGCACTGCTATTCATAAACTTATTCCGAAGATTTTTAAATGCAATAAAAAGACCTTGGCAGGGTTTGTGAAGGGTTTATTTATTTCATAGGATTTGTTTATTTATTCTTTTTCTCCCCCTCCCCATACATCACATACCCACGCTTACGTGGAGAACGGTGGGATTGGGGAGTGAATCATGTAATTTTTAATCGGCAGTTATGGGGTTAATTAAAAACCGTACAAATTATCAAGATAACTGTTAATTTTTTAGTATAATTTTATATATGATAAGCCCATTGCTTCATATTGTTATAATACGAAGCCATGTAATTTAGCCATTATAATAGGAAGCCATGTAACTTAGCCATTATAATAGGAAGCCATGTAATTTAGCCATTATAATAGGAAGCCATGTAATTTAGCCATTATAATAGGAAGCCATTAACTTAGTATTGTTAAATTAATTATAAAATACATTGCAGTTCTGATATATTTATAAGTGTATTATATCATTGCAAATGTTTTATATTTTATTATGTCAAAGTGTATTTTGTTTGTTTACTTTCAGTAAATTAAAATTTTTTAAGAAAATCTTTTGTTTTCCACTTTTAGTATGTTTGCACCC
>BMAO01005833.1:0-23706 GCA_019973975.1 Trichonephila clavata
TTGGATCGTCCATGATACAAAATCGCACCCCAAACCATAACTCCTGGTGTTAGGCCCCTATGCCATTTGATAACGCACTCTGGAAGGCAGTGTTCACTGGCATAGTATCTAACAAGAATGCGGCCATCATGGTCCCACAAATTGAAGCATGATTCCTCTGAAAGGACAACTTTGGTACCAATCAGCTTGCCAGGCTCTGTGCTCATGAGCCCATTGCAGACGCAGCTGTCGATGGTTTGCTGTGAGGGGTTCCTGTATAAAGGCAGCCTTGTAAGCAATCCATGATGCAGCAGATGCCAACGAATTGATGAAGCCGACATTAGTATACCTGTAGCAGTAGACCAAAGTGCTGCCAAATACCTAGAGGAAGATGTGCGGTCGTTCACCGCCATGCAGAGCAGGTATCAATTGCTGCATGCTGATGTCACTTTCTGTTGTCCACTGCCAGTTTTTTGTGTTGTTCGGTGCTCATTGGTCCACTGCTTCCAAACTTGCATCAGTGTGGAAGTGTTCAGTTGCACACGAGCTCCTATTACACAATAGGAAAATCATCCTTTTCGAAGGCCGATAATCCTCCCTGTTCAAACTCTGTTAGTTGTTGGAATTTTTCCTTATTTCATCATGGAAGCATACTTAGGTCTGACTAAACATTTGCCTCTAACAAATAATCATTGACTATTTTCAACGTCACACTACAGCCTTCTATTTATATGCTTTCAGCATCAGTTCAAGGACCTTATGCTACGTATGCGCAGTGGCTCTGAAACTTTACCATTTTATGTAACATCCTATAATTGATATTTGCTGCAAAGTTCATTTAATTCTGATGATTCCTTCATGGTATTGCATTTTTTTTACAAACAGCAGTGTATGTAATGAAATGCAGTGAATGAAATTTTTTTCCTGCAGCTCAACATGTGCACTACAGAAATTAAAATACACTATATCATTCAATTTAATGTAGGTCTGAATGTAATGTGTGTGTGTGTAACCTTTAAGTTTTTCACATCCACTTCCTGAACTATCGAAATATGTGAATGTTCGTACATGTGATATAGAAAAATGATTTAAACAATATTAAAGTTTACTTTTGTTAATATATAATCAGCATGTTTTTATTCTTTTTAAGACTATATTTGGTTAATCTGCCCAAGCACCTCTGTGACATCTCAACATCCCCTAATTTTCTCTGGGTCTTTTACTGCTCCACTGAAAGTCTCAAACGCCCAAAAAGAGGCATTATCACACTCGTTGAGAACCTATGCTTTAGACTTTTTAAGAATTCTCAATGCTTATGAGATTATGAAAAAAAAATTAATTGTACTTCCAATTTACTTAACTGTAACAAAATGGTGATATATATATATATATATATATATAAGCAAGCAAAATTATGGTATATTTTAACATATTCGGTAACAGAAAAAATTAATAAGATTTTTTTTTTACCTAGCCATAACGAACAGCTCTCTGACCATTCTGGAACCTTCACCAATGAATTTCTGTACCAACTCAGACCCTGATACTCTGATGAAAGTGCAATCAGTGTGATGTGCCACAGCTCTGGCAAGCAATGTTTTTCCAGTACCTGGTGGACCATACAGCAAAACACCCTAAAAAATGTCAGCATAATTACATAACTATACTTTTTTTTTTTGGAAATCATTGTCAAAAAAAAAGGCTACAGAAATAATTAAATATCTACCCTACATATAAAATGAAAAGATATATAAGATATCAACACCTAGATAGTAAAATAAATTTTTTTTGAAAAAAAAAAGACAAATGTTTAAATTTGTTAGTTAATTTTTAAAAATAAATCTTTTAAGACAAAAAAAAATCTACTCCTATTGAAGTCAACAATACAAAAATAAAACAAATCAAGGAGATATGTGAATTTAACATGGATTAATAAAAATAAGTGTAGAAAATCTTAATAAAAAAACTAGTCTCTATAGCAGAAGTCGGCAACCTATACATGCGTGCCACATGTGGCACACTGCACAACTTTCAGTGGCACTCAGCACTACTCTACAAATTTGTCAGTTTTGAAGGGATGGAAGCTAATAAATTTGTAATGGACATTATTTGATAAACATCTTCAGAATTATGGATATTTTTGGAATTACGAAAAAATCTGAAAGATAACTTTAGAGATAAACTTATAGCTATTTTGTAAATTATTGAATGCCATTGATAGTGAGACTTAATTGTTTGAAGAGAGAAAATTGCATGTACTCTGCTTTCTGCCTTTGGTTCATAATGTCTAAGTAAAAAAATCGTTCCTCGTATGAAAAATATTTTGAGTCTTCAAAGAAACTGAATGCTCAGAATCATGTCAAATTGAAAGTCACAAATTATACTCTGATTCTGCGATATGAAAGTGGAGAGGTACAAGCACTAGGTTTGCATTAAAATTATTTCTGTTGTTACTATGATTCCTTTTACTTAACTATAATGAAGGGAAATACTGATATTTTATGTTGTTTGTTTCTTATTTTAATAAATATATTTAAAAATGCATAATATACATAAAATTTTTGAAAAAGTTTGTTGAAGAAATAGTTATGTTTTATGCTGTTATGTTCATGTTAAGGAATATCTTTAAATGATGCAAAATTAATATATTTTTACACTATAAACCTATATTATTGACTTTTATTCTCTAACTCTGCAAAAATTGCTGCAGGAATAAAATGGTTCAAAAAATTTCCTACTTTTGTGACATGCTGAATCATATTGGTAGATTAGTTTGGCACTCCACAGGTAAAAGGTTGCTAAGCCCAGCTCCAGCATAATGCTCTATAGCATTATGTAGTAATTAATTTTTATTGGTTTTGATACAGCAATGAAATCTACCTTACACAATCTACCTTTACAGACACAAACAAAAATTTCAAGTCTACTTTCATATTACCAAATTTTGGGTTAACAAATCACTGCATACATGTACCTAGTCAACTAGAAAAATAGCTAAAATAATTTTTAACTATTTTCCTTGTTGACTTGATATTCTTATATCAATTACATTGAGGGAATGGTAACATCTGCATTGAAACTGAGCAGAAAAGACACTACATTTTATAATCCCATGAATGAGCATATCACATGAATATATACATACATATACAAGGTGTGACTATTAAATAACGAGACTGACACTGCTACAGAAGTAGTAAAGGATCCAGTGACTTATAGCTATTTAGCATGAAGTCTTCTCTTTCGAATGCAGTGACTCTTGTTTCTGCAGACAAATCTGTATAGCCATAATCATTGTTCACCTAAGAGCCATTTTTTGTTTTTCTGAAAAAATTATAAGCTTAACAATAGAGCAACGGATTGTTGAGAAATTTCAGATGAAACTTGGAAAAACCGCTACAGAAACTTATAATTTATTGAAAGCATATGGTAATTAAGATTTATCGTGTGCACATGTTTCGGAGTGGTTTAAGCTTTTTCAAAATGCACAAAAAGATATTGTAGAAGATTTACACCAAAGTCACCCTTCGATGTCAAAAACGGATTGCAATATCGAAGAATCCATACGGCAAGTTTTGCAAAACAAATTTAGTTATGCAAAAAGTGTGTGCCAAAAATTCTCCTGTTTGAACAACAAGAAACTCACAAAAATGTTTGTTCTGACAATTTGAATTCCATTGAAAATACTCCAAACTTATTGAAAGGGATAAAACCTCGTGACGAATAATGTATTTTTACTTATGATCCTGAAACAACACACCAATTTATGCACTGGTAGAGCTAATCTTCCTCAAGAGCTACGCTCAAATCAGTAAATCAAAATTCAAAGCAATGATGATTATCCCCCCCCCTCAATATTCATAGAAATGAGTGACTTTACTGGATTCCTGAAGGTAAAACTATTAATTTATATTACTACCTTGGCGTTCTTGCAAAATTCCATGAAAGAATAAAGAAATTATTGGAACTGTGGAAGGGCAAATCATGGGTTCTCCATCAAGACAATGCACTGGCTCATCCTGCATTGTCTGTCAAGACGATTCTAGTCAAGTACAGCATCTCAGTGTTAGACTATTAGTTTTATCCATTGAATCTTGTTCCATGCAGGTTCTGTCAATTTTCTAAAGTGAAATCTGCTTTAAAAAGAACAAGATTTTAGTCCATTGAAGCTGTAAAAGAAAAAGCAGCAAGCATCTCAAAGGAGCTGACACAAGATTTCCAGCGCTGTTTCGAACAGTGGGAGATTCTAATGGAGTATTATACGGATAGAGGAGGGGTGTATATTGAAGGTGATAATAAGTAAATATGTATGAAATCAAAATGTTTTATAGCTTTAATCTCATTATTTAATAAGCACACCTTGCATAAAGAGATTTTATATTATGCTCACTTTTGGCTGTGCAATACCAAGTGCTTCAAACAGTTCAGGATGTTTGACAGGAAGTTCAATGACTTCTTTGATTTCTTTAATTTGTTTGTCCAGACCACCAACCATTTCATATGTAGAATCTGGAACTTTCTCCACCATCATTAAGCTCACTAAAGGATCCACCTAACAAATTCATAAGAAACAAACAAATATTAGAAAGACAAAAATACTATATTAAGATCAGATTATATTTGCAGCAATTCAACAGGCAAAAAAGTTCTCAACTTATGAAATTACTTTTCAATAATTAAAATGATAAATAATTGTTTAGAAACAAATTGTTTTTTACCAACTTTCTTATGAAAAAATAAAAGCAAAAAAGATGGTTCGTTAAAAAATATGCATCATTTTGTAATCAATGTTACATAGATTTCTCATTAATATGTTCCAGTATTTATACTATTTTAGAATAATCCATATATACATACATAATTTACATACAGTGTCTTAGAAAGTATTGAAAATCATCTAATTAAATATATGTTCATAATTTTTCTTTAAAACAATGAGTTATTCATTTTATTCATAAAATATACTTAACTGCATGATTACAACACGATTTGATCAAAGATTTTCTTACTTACAGGTAAGTGCAAAACCCTATCTAATTTAACATACATGTTTGTTTTAGAAGGGAGGAGATTGTACAAAATGCAATTAACTGTTTAAAACCTGTTAATTTGAAAAACAATGATTAAGAAATGAACTTGTACAAAATATCATTACTTATTCTGGTAACTGTATCAAGAAGAAAAAAACAAGCCTCAAGAAATTCATTTCGCCCTTTTTTTTTTTTGAAGGAAAAAAAACCCTCAATCCATTTTAAGCTTAACCAGGATTTAAAAATTTACTTAAGCAAAGTAATAAGCAATACAAGCATAATAAGATACAAATGTTAGAAATTCTATAAAGGTTAAAGAATAGGATTCTTAAAATGGCCTTGCTCAATGTATATTTCTTTTTGTCAAAGTTACACGAAAAACAGCATACAAAGGAGAGCATCTATTACAGTACAAATATTTTTTAAATAAATCAACATGCATGATATTTTGAAGCATTAAATAAAGCTATTACTTATGAAATAACTGGACTAATTTATTTACCTTGTTAGGTAGAATTTTATGAAGAGTATAGCTGTCATTTCTGAGAGCAACTCTGCTATTGGGTGTTACATCATTTATATCGATATTTTTGTCAATATCAACAACAAATTTTCCTTCTGGATGGACCTACATATAAAATGAAACAAACATTTATTAACAAATCAAACCATAAAATAATAAAATGTAAACCAATCTTTTTCATTATTTGGTAAAAAAAAAACTATGTTTTAACTATATTGAGATAAAGTTAATAAAATAATTCTAGAAACATCTTTAAAAGACCTTACTAATCTAAAGAATCTTTAACAATCAAAATAATTCTTCTTTCATATGTCCATGGGAAAGATATAAAGATAAATTTAACTATAATCTAATTTATTTATTTTAAAACTAAATCTACAATATCCTTTTTAAAAAATTCACTTAAATGTTACCGGAAAAATAAGTTTTGGGCTTAAGAAAACACAGCTGGAATTTTATGATTCATACATCAACAAAATATAAGAAAATAATGATATATGGAAAAATAAAAACATTTTTCAAATCGCAAAATACTACCTTTTCTTCATGCAAAACAGGTTTAAATTCATAACATATAACTTTGAATTTTCATTTTTTAACAAAATAAATCTAAATATTTATACACCTATATTCATACAGATTCACATGAAAACATTACATTAAAAATTATATAAGGAAATATAAAAATAGAATATATACTTTTACTAAAACTTTCTTTTTATCCATGGGCTTGACAACTTCTCCAACATATGATCCCTGTTCTTGCAGCAACTGCAACTCTTCACGAAGCATCCGAACTAGAGTGTTCAAAAAATTTATTAGATAGATGAAGATACATATTCCAACAGGAAAAACAAAAAGCTACAAATATAAATGATAAACACATATAATACAAAACTTTAAATTTATTACACAAATTGCAAAATATCTCAAGCATAATTTATATCCCATCAAGATTCCATTAAAAAATATTTTTATAAAATAGCTTAGTTTGACTTCACTCTGAATTTAAAATCTCTGTTCTTTGTGGTTAAAAAGAAAAATCAAATTTTTATATAAAACAAGAAATTTTTCATATGTGCTTTTAATTAATAACTTGATTTCTCTCTCTCTCTCTTTTTGTGTGTGTGATAAGTAAATCAGTCAGGTTGTTAAAACAAAACACCCTGACATTTGTCCATATTTAAAATTATTTTTGAAAGGGGTGGGTCTTATTGTAATCATTTACAAAAAAATAAAATACATAAAATATTTTTTCAAAAATGTATGCATTCATTTCTACTGAATTGTAAATATGTAAAGGAAGGATAATATCTACTTTTAGACAAATTTACAATTAACTTTACTTTAACTATTGTAACTATCATAGAAATACAGTTACTGTACTGCCATAGAAACAAATGTACAAGTAATAATAAGCATAAAGTAAGTGGCAATATTTTGGTACTATTTCTGCAGCTCTTAAAAACATTCACACTAGATTTGAATTCTACATAAAATATGTTTAAGAATAAAAAAACTTGGTTTAAAAGTAATTTTCATTTTTACCTGATACACATATGTAATAATATCTAAATATTCTGTCAAAAAATGGCTTTAAAACAAACTAATTTATATTGTATGCCAAAATATCCCTTGAGTGTATTTCATACATTTCCTTTTATTTTTCATTATTTTATAAGTACAAATAATTACATACAAATATCACAGAATGTCAAATATTTTCACCTTTGGCATTGAGTTCATTTCTTTGAGCTTGAAGACGTCTTAAGTTTTGAGTCTTTTCTGTAACAATTAGCTAAAACAGTAAATACCAGAAAATATTATGAAACTATTTTTTTTAATGTTAAGAAAATTTACTACATTTTAAGCACCAGAACTTACACAGCATTAACAACTACACTTAAATATCATTACAATTAAATTAAATTGAAATTTAGTAAAAAATAATAAAGTAACTATACTAAATACTTCTAAGTATTTAAAATTTTCAAAATGGATAAATAATATTTTACATGAAAAATAACCTATTATTATAACTTGGTAAAATCCCATTTTGGTCCACTGCTTGATAGAAAAAACAGTACTAAGAGTCTATTTCCCATACACAAAATCAAGTATCACGCTGACATATGAAATAACATTACAAAAACAAAGAATTATATTAAAATAATTCAGAATATTGAGACACCTGAATGTTTTTGTTGATTTAATCATCCTCAACAGCATACATAAGTAGAAAGATTTATTTTGAAGTTGGTACCTACATATTAGTGCACAGACAAATTTGAGCCAAGTGAATCATGCCATTTTCTACCAAAATTTGACTGATTGGCTTCTCCCCCCCCCCAATAAATCACTGAAGTCTTTTTGTTGTTCTACCATGGTGTGATTTGTGAAGCTAAAATTTTGCTAAGATGACATTAATATGCAAATACCATGAAGTTTTTTGAAAATCTTCTCTACTGACTACACATACCCTTTTTAACACTTTTGCATACATCATAAGAGTTCTTGCTACTTCTTATGGCATTGCCATTTTTGAGCCATAAACTGCTACTCTTTTCACTACTTAAAAGTCCCTTTTTGCCTTATTGCAGTACAATTTTTTTTAAATAAAAAATCTTTTCACTGCTAACTATATATCTGTTATGATACTCTTGCATAAATTTCAAGTGTCTTTGGTACTTACAC
Source organism: Trichonephila clavata (assembly GCA_019973975.1). NCBI lineage: Eukaryota > Metazoa > Arthropoda > Arachnida > Araneae > Nephilidae > Trichonephila > Trichonephila clavata. Next base: position 8,227 of record BMAO01005833.1, read on the forward strand.
ATTATGGCAACTGTATTGGCAATATTATATGAGACTAACCACATGGTTGCCAATTCAGCATGTACAACACATACGAAATCAGGATTGCCAATTTGATGAGCTATCTTGAACGATGGCATTGTTGGGATAGTATATAAGTACCTGTTTTTCACTAACCTAAACATATTTTTGTCAAATTTCATATATTTATAAATTTGCAAACTTACATTCTTACACTATATATTCAAGCACCACTCTCTTGCCTTTTTAATTTAATAAAACAATATAAAAATATTTTGATAATTGGTACTTGCGTAGCATTTAGTGTCATTACAGCAAAATTTGCGCCATACGAATTGTATCATAAATAACAAAGATTCTTATGTGTCTTATTTGAAGAAAAGCAATTCTTGTGGTGCAATTTTAGCTGTGATGACGCTAATACGCAAGTACTGATTAATCATTTACACTGGACATGATTCTATCAAATTTGGGAGTTCACAAATAACAAGACATAAAAAGTTTAAAAAACAGATCAAATTTTAACCTAATTGGAAATTGTCAATTTGAAATGTTTGTATACTTTTTGATATTTACTGATCAGCATCACTATGGCAAAATTTGCTCCTTGGTATTAGAACACATGGATTTTTTGTCTTATTTGAAAGAGATCAATCAATCAGATTTTGACAGAAAATGGTGTGATTCACATGGTGTAAATTTGGCTATGGTGGCGTGAAAACATAAGTACCAACTTTTTTTTTGGTCACCAATAATGGGCTACAACAGGATGCAAACTAACAAATGAATGAAAAATGAATCAATTTTAATCCTACAGTAGTGATCTCCAAAGTGATGTGAGATATGCCAAAGAAGTATATATATGTATAGTTATTATGGAGAACAGCTTTTATTTCAATTTTTTAAATGTGTTCCAAAATACAAATTTCGCAATATAACATAATAAAAAAAATTCATCTTACTTGTAACTCTTCAATTTTTGTGATATAGTACTGCTTTAATCCTTCACCCTTTGATGCATCATCTACATCCATCTAAATAAAATAAAAATTGGAAAGGTTTTTGCATCAAAATCATAGTGCAGTTATAAAGGTTTAAATAAATTACTTTTAATAGTAGATATTTAGCACACATGATAATCTGTTCAACTTTAAATCTAGAACTCATAAACAGTAATTTTATGAAAAAAATTTAATTTCTTTGAATAGTGATTTTTTTAATCAGGTCAATCAGTTTACTTAGTGCTTCATTTCAAGAAGGGGAAAAAGAATGAATTGTTGTCCAACATTCACAAAAACAGCCTTTCCATGTCAAACAATTTGAATACATATATCAAATGAGCACTAAAATAAGATACACAAATTCATGCTTTACAAAGATATTAATATTATACAACTTATAAAAAAGAAAAGATTTGTCATTAGTTTAATTTTTTACAGTTACAAATACGCGTCAGAGTAAAAAAGTATGCAATTTTATTTGGATTGATTCTCTTATTTCTAACCTTGGGAGTTCTTTTCCCTTAAAATTTAATTTTTACTGCCCATACGACATTTGAACCATTTAATATTTCAAACCTATCTTTAATAGTACAATAAAAAAAAACTAAAATTCTACAACTATTTACTTAATCACAGTTGTTTTATATCAAACCTTTCATCTAAGACACTAACGTCACAAGCCATAACAAAGGCATTTTACATGAAAGAACGATTTTAGTGCAGTAACCATTGAACTCTAGAAGTAAACTAAATAAAATATACAATGATCATATTCAAAATCAAAAAGCTATTTTCTAAATACCTGGTCTTTTTCTATTTTTAATTCCACCATCTTTGCCGATACAATTTGCTGTTTCATATACAGATGGAAGTTACAGTTAAAGTCTTTTCATAAACTGGAAGTAAAATGAGTTTAGTTCAGTTCAGTACAGTGATATAACTGTACATTTGGAGCCCTGGCTAGTACCTTATGCTCCGAAATGATTATTTACATTATTTTCTTCAAATAGGATGCAAGGATAGGTCTTGATTATTTTGTACAACTGTAAGCTTTGTTAACTTATGCTTCAACTGTGGTTGGTGAAACTAGAGTATTTTGAATTTATTACTTGGTATTTTAGAGTCTATTGGTTGTTTTTAAAAATTCTTCGACTTTTTGAATATGCTCTATTGTATCACAATTCGCTATTGATGAATAAGACCATTCACTATCATTAGAGATAAAAAATTTCAATATTTTGCGTTGCGATTGATATTTGTTGCAGGTTAAAATAAAATGTTCACTAGTTTCTGGTACATGGCAATCTGAACACAATGGAGAATCTGTTTGTTTAAAAAGAAAATAAATATCATTTAATGGTAATTTCTTTAACCGCAAAGCTTAGTGATTAAAACTTCTGTATTTCTATTTTTTGCTGCCTGTCTATTTCATTTTTTAAGAGGAGAAATTATAACTATAATTTTTTTTTCTTGCTCTTTTTCCGTATTTCTTCGTTTTCGCTTTTGTGTTGATTTTTGAAAAATGTATGTAGATCTTCCCAAGTAATCCAAGGAATAATATTCCAAGAATCTGGAGAGGCTTTAGCTAATTTACTACTTCTTCGTTAATTTCTATTCCCTTGTGAGCCGGTACCCAAATGAATGTAATTGATTGAGCTGTTTGGAGACACTCGTGTAACGTTGAATTTAAATTTAATATTATCGTACTGGATTTTCTATTAATATTAAGAATACTTTTTAGAACTGATAAGCTGTCCGTCAAGATGACATAGCTTTCTGTTTCTGAAACCCAATTTTTTAACGCAGTCTATATGGCGATAGCTTCCGCTGTAAAAATGGAAATCATTTCTTTCAGTATGTAATTTTGTCTTTTTTCTTGGGGATTAAAATTCCTATTGATGTTTGATTAGTATTTTTAGAACCATCTGTTGCAATTATAATACTGTTATTAAAGTTTGACTGGATATAATCATTAAACATATTTTGCACTATGATATCTGGGAGATCTCTGTTTTGAAAGGGCAGTTCATGAGTATAGATGTTTATTTTGTGATTTTCATAGATTGGAGGAGGAGGGGTCCACTGAAGAATATCTACTTTAGAAAATACATAGTCCTTGGAGCAGGTTGATTGACTTTTGAAAAATACTGATTTCTTTGTCTCTATATCTATAAAAATTATTATTTATTTCCCAAAATAACCTTGCGTTTGGTGACCAGTCTTTTAATGCTATTTGTTTAATAATAAATTTTTGACAAAGGAAATTATGTCGATTATTGATATTGCCATTCATAGATCCCGCTCTTAATACGTCTATCGGAGTGTTTCTTGGGAGACCTAGGGCTAAACGTAATGCAGCACTGTAAATTGGTTCTAGTTTTTGTCTATTGCTATTGCTTGAAAAGGAAAAAAAGTTGACTTCCATAGTCAAAAATAGAACGGATTGTGGCATTAATAATATTTAAAAGAGAATCAGTTCTTGTTCCTATTTTAGGGGACGATAATGCTTTGATTGCATTTAAATATTTAAAACCTTTCTGTAGGAGGTAAATAGTATGTTTTTTCCAAGTGATATTGGGGTCGAAGATTATACCTAGGATTTTAAGACACTTTACTTCGGGAATAGGTTTATCACATATTTTAAGTATAGGTGGTATTGTGCTTCTTTTTCTGGAAAAGTTGATTACTGCTTTTTTCTAGAGAGGTGGACGAATTCCATTTTTTACACCAGGCTGAAATATCGTTTAAAGATACTTGTAATTCGTCTATTGTTTTGTTCCAATTTGCGCCGCTATTACATAAGAATATGTCGTCTGCACAGACCAGAAGATAGCTGTCGTGTTGGATTTCAAAAATGTCTGCCATATAAATCATAAATAGGAAAGGGCTCAAGATGCAACCCTGAGGTACACCATAATAGTTTTTGCTGATTTTCGAAAAATTGTTCCGCCATTTTATTTGAATTGTTCTTTGATGTACGAAATTTTGAACCCATCGTAGCAATTTATCTGAATATCCAACTTTTTTTTAATTTAGAGACTAGACCACTTGGCCACACTGAGTCATATGCTGATTTAATATCTAATGCTACTAGAATAAAGTATTCCTTACGTTCTCTAGCCAGTATAATATGTTGTAGTTGAAGAACCGTATTAATACTGCTTCTGTGGGGGTAAAAGCCATGATGATTTACGTGAAAATTGTTATTTTGAAAGCTGAAATCTAACATTCTGTGTAGGATCATTCTTTCTATTAATTTGGCAACTATTGAGGTAAGTGAAATTGGGCGATATGACGCTATTTCCTTGGGAGTTTTGTGAAGTTTTATGAATGGTAAAATAATTGCGTGGGTCCAATCTTTTGGAATTTGACTAGAAGATCAACTGTCATTAAAGGATTTCATTAGAAGATTTATTGCTTTGATGGGGAGGTGGTTGATTGTTAAGAGAGAAATTTTATCATGCCCTGGACTGCTGTTTTTTTTATGAGATATTGCTACTTTTAATTCTTTCAAAGAGAACGGTTTATTAATATCTTGGCTATTATCCGGAATAAAAATATTTTGGATACTATTATTGTTTTGTTTTGCGTAATATTTTAAAAAACAATTTGCTTGGGATTGTTCGTTTGTTAGTATGATTCCATTATTCTCAATGATGTTAAATGAAGAATAGTTTGAAATTGTTCTATTTTTGATTATCCGGATTATTTTAAGAAGAATTTTAGGAGAAGAGATTTTTTCACATGTCTTGTGCCAAAAGTTTTCTTTACAGGTTTTTATAGTTCGCTTAAGTTTTGCGCTTATTTCTTTATATTTTATCCAGTCTTCTTCTTTAAAGTATTTTCTTGCTTTCTTAAGGAGTTTTCTTTTTTTTGCTCTTAAATACCCGCATGCTGCCTGTCCACCATGGAGCTCTTGAATTGATTTGTTTTATTTCTGATTCCTGAGATAAGATTTGGGCTTTTCTAATTTCTTCTATAAAATCTATATTTATGTTTTCATTTAAATTTAGCTTTTGTTGAATAAGATTAATAAATTTGTTCCAATTTGTTTCTAAAATTATTTGTTGTTGAGCTGTTTGTTCTTTTGTAATTAATAATAATAGGGAAATGGTCACACACACTTCCAAAATTATCGGTACTCTCTTGTGGACCATGACATATCATAATTTAAATTTATAGATGATAATGAAAGATCTATAGATGTAAAAATTCCCGATGAATGGAGATAAGTTGGGCTTTTATCGTTTAATAAAATTAAGACATTTTCGGTAATCCAATCAAAAATTTTTTTCCCAGACGTATTTGAATTTTTTGAACCCCATATTTCATGAGATGCGTTGAAATCTCCCAATATTAAGCTATGATTATCTATATATGATGCTATTTTTGATAAACTGTCGTCTTTCAAGTTGCCCGGTGGGATGTAAATATTAAAAATTGTGATAGTAACTGTATCTATCTGAACTTTAACTATTAAAATTTCTAAGTCTTCGCTAATTTCTGAGAATATTTTTATTGCGCTAATATCTTTGTTTAAAACTATCATTAATCCTCCTCCTCTTCTGATTTCTCTATCGATTTGGAACATATTGGGAATTGTGAAATTATCATTAGGGTGTAGCCAAGTTTCTTGGATTATTAAAATGCTTGCTTTTCGAAAAATCGGCGTGAATAGAATATCTGATCTTTTGTTTTTGATTCCACGTGGGTTCCATTGGATTATATTCATGATTTAAATGGGAAAATGTGCAATACTACGAATTAGTTTAAATGTTCAAAAAAAAAAAGCCGATTAATATTGATTTTTTAAAATTTTTTTTTTTAGAGGATGTAAGAACTTTTGTATATTTATCTAAATTTTATTTTGTTCTACTATACCTTCTAAATTATTTTCTCTCTTTTCTGATATGTTCTTTAGTCTTTTTCATTTATTTTTCTATTAATTCGAAAGTCATTATCTTGTGAAACTGTTATATTGGATGCAATTTTTTTTAACGAAGATTCTATTGTGTTCATCAAGGATGAAAATTTCAAATTTATTTGAGTTACCATCGCGTTTAGTTCTGCTGTAAAACGTTGTACAATTTGTTCTAATTTCTTTTCAAATATGTTATTTTCTTCCAATTTTAATTTTAAATCTTGAAACTTTTTTTCTAGAGTTTCTATCTTCTCAGTTTGCTTATTATAAGTTATGGCCGAGAATGAGGGGTTTTTTTCTTTATAGAACTTTTCGACTGCTTCGTTTCTCGAGATTTGTTGCTTATTTTTAATTTTTGAGATTTCGACTTCCTCTTGATATTTTTTACAACTTTTATCGTTAGCTTCATGATTTTCTCCACAACAGCTACATTTTTTTGCATTTATTTCTTTACACTCGTTTTCGGAGTGGTTTAGTGAGCATACAGGGCATTTAATTGAGCTTCTACAATATTTATTTATGTGACCAAATTTCCAACATTTAGTACATTGTTTAGGTTTTTCGAAAAAAAGGATGGTTCTAAACATTTCAAATCCTATCGATACTCTTTCGGAGATCGTGCATCCTATTTGGGTTACTTTAATTGTTTTGATAGGTTTGAATCCAGATTCTGTTTTATTAGTGAAACGTTGAATGTCTAGAATTGCGTAATTGTTATTTTCTAGTTCCGCTTTTATGTCATCTATTGTGTATTCCGTGTCTATTCCCTGTAAAATGTAACTGGTACTCAGGCCAATAAAGGATAATCTAGAACTTATTTTAAATCCATTAATTTCTTTCATTTTTAAAGCTTCTTTGGTGGTCAGGCAGCTATTTGTTTTGATTATGATTTCTGAATTTCTTGTTTTGCTTATACTCTGAATACTTTTCTTAATTGTGAAAGCTCTCATTATTAATTCTTTTAATTTAAGCGGATTACCACTCTGAAAGTTGTTTTCCGATTTTAAGAAAATTGTAATATTCGCGGGCTCGTATTTAAATCCAACCTTTCCTCAAACCTGGCCAACAATTCCATATCAGTTAAATTGCATCTATATTTATTTAATGGTAAATCATTACTTGTAGTCTCCACCTCACTTTTATTTTCTGGGTGAGAAAAATCACCCATTTTTTCTACCCTACTCCAACACTATTTTGAATTAATACACTAACTTGTGTAAGTTCTAAAATTAAGAAAAATTTCTCCAAAGTTAGATGAAAAGTTATACTAAATAACTTTCAAAAAAAGAAAAAAACTTAATGAGAAACGATCTCACCAATTCGGATCCACTTGTACTCACTCCGATCTCAAACGACCAGTAAAATCATTCGATGACATTTCCTTTTTTAGCAACAGTTCCAGTGAAAGTGGCGTCATAATGACATAACATTATAAGTCAACGATCTTTAAACTGGGTTTAACACAAGTCAAAATAAAACTCCAAAAAAGAAAATTATAATTGTGTAAGCAAAAAAGATTCACGTTTTCTGTAGAGTTCGAGGGTCCACGAATATCTAAAATCCTTTCCCAGCAGGGTGACACGTCCCACGGGGAGGGGAGGGCTTTAAAAATTTTACTTTTTGCATTCATGAGTTTGGCAGAGATACACTATGGAGATAGATAAATCTCGACAAAAATACAAAAAAGCACATTTGTATTCTATAAGATGTTAAAAAGCGAATGAATGGGAAAAAAAAGGTTGAAGGGACGCATATCCGAAGGACATGTTAGGATAAAAATAATTCCATATTTCGCCTCTAGATGGCTGCCCCTGTCAAGCTATTTTCAGAAATCAGCTGAATGATGATTGGCATGGTTCTGGCAAAACTAAATTAATTCTATTGGAGTGAGTGAATATTAACGTCGCACTGTTTAGCTACACGAGGGCTTATGGCGACGGTCCGCGTAATTTTGAACCATGGTCAAGTGACGCGGACGACACCTGAGCTGGCACCCCTCTCTTAACTACAAAACCACACCAACGGGAGGACGTTTGAGCTCTCGACAGATTTAAAGTGCATCGCGCCCCTACACGGCGGGTCTTTAGTGGCACCGGGATCGAACTCATGACACGTCAGCCATGATCCGATGCCTAGACCACTTGGCCACCGCGGCCACAAATTAATTCTATTAGAACGAATGATTGATGCTAAACTTTTATTAATGTTAAACCTATTTCGATGCATTTAATTATTGCTAATTTTTAAAAGTATTCCCATAATTTACATTTCAGTTTTTGTATTTTTACTTTTTATCTGTGTTAATAATATACCAACTGAACTGTATTTTGATTAAAAAAAACATAAAAAAAAACGTGGTGTGAGTAGAGAACCACTCTTCTTGTTGTACTGACTGCCTAGAGGAAGCACGTGTAATAAAGATCCAGGAGATGATGAAAGTCTGATGAATTTATTTAAAATTTAGCAACCTGAATTTAACTTTTTGACTGAGTGCTAGTAACAAACACCTAATAGACAGAACCCGCGACCTTCGGTTCCCTAAGCACGTAATATACCACTTGACTAAAATGGTAGCTTCAGTCCGGAGTCTGTTACTTGCTTATGTAGATGATACCGCTACACACTCCCCCACCAGTGAGTTGGTGGATAGGTGAACGAACGATATAGTTATTATGGTGATCGTGTGAGTTGCTGTTTATTGGAGTTCCGTCAAGTGAATCTGACGAGTTTGATGTCTTGTTGATGTCGCTCTTTTTGCATGTAGATGGAGCCACGACAGTTCAGAAGGTTACACTCTTCCTAATTTAGCCATGGTCACCAATAAAGTGGCGCATAACCGAAGGACAGAATCCGCGACCTTCGGTTCCGTAAGCACGTAACATACCACTAGACCAAAACGATCACTTCAGTCAGCTGTTACTGGCTTATGTAGATGATACCACTACGCAGGGCCGATCCTAGCAGGTGTGCACCGCACACGGGCGGCCAAACCAAGGGGCGGCCGCAGGCCGTATATGGTTCTTTAAACCAAACAAAATTTGTTACGAATTTCTCAAAATAAAACTTATAATAAACTGAATAAATATGATGAATTTTGAATAGTTATTGAAAAATCAAGTCCGGATAATACAGCATAGTTTAAGAAAAATAGAACGTTAGTGCCTAGTGTGTTGGCCGATTGTCCATAAAAATGTCTACTCTTTATAAACATCCATCAGATAGCAGAATTCGTGTTGGTGCCGACAATACCGCATTAAAAAAGGTTTTTTTTCCCCGTTTAACAGCGGCACTGGATCGATGCAGAATAAAAGCATCTCAAAAAGGATTTTTGCGAAAGTTGTGCTTTACGAAAATATTATTACGGTTAATTTAATAATGTTTAAATTCAATATGAATTTTGGGAAATTAAAAGTTTTAAATTTAATAATAACCTTCAATTACTTTAGAAAAACAAAATAGGGGAAAGAAGTGATTTTTGCCTATGGTTTTATAACGCTTATAAACAATGCTCGTTTTCCTTTTTAGTGAGTTATTCCTCTATCAAAGGTAGTTTCTTGTAGTTTTATTTGTATTAAGTTATAAGAGAGAAAAAATCTTGCAGCTTCTTTTGACTTTTGAGTAAATGATTTTCATTGCAAAGCCTGTTTGAAAAACTTCAATATTCACATAGAATGACAATGTTCGCGAAGATCTAAATTTAATTTTATATTATAGGCACTTAATGGTGTGTACTTTTAGTACTATGTTAAAAAAATGCTAGTTTTATGCGTTTTTTTTTTTTTTTTGAAGTCCTAATTGCAACTAGATGCCATATAATCAAAAAGGCGAATCAAGCGATTCACAGCATAGCACTAAAAAATAGAAATAAAAGAAAACTTATATTATAAAAGCTAATCTCCTGATCTATATATCTTCCCTCTTACTTGTATACTCCTAGTTAGAGAGTGATTTCATATAATCTAATCCCCTTATATATATATATATATATATATATATATATATATATATATATATATATATATATATAGGTGGGATTTCCACATAGACGGCACTATAGAGGGCGCTGGCGACGCGAGCCACCAGCGAGCGAACTGACTAGAGAGAGAGATTAGCGAGCGAGAGGTCTCGACGAGCAGGTCAGAGCCAACGCTGCTAAGAAAAAAGGAAAGCAACCGGGATCTAACTGGCCGTGTAGGGACCAAGTGACCCGATGCTGGAAGGACAGTCACGTGAAGGTGACACATCCATCATCTGAATACCATACACCGTTGTGAACCGTGGTGTGATAATTGTTAAGTGAAAAGACTGAGAAACTATTATTGAATAAGAGAAGAAGTAATCGAAACGCTATCAATAATATATCTGTAAAGTAGAGAGTGTAGTAATGTAATTGTCCACATTAAACGTTAGTATTAGTTAAAAACAGTGTAGTTCATTGTGAATACCCCTAGAACCCGTGTCATAACCCCACATAAAATGGGGGCTCGGCCGGGATATGGACTGTGTGGACTGTCAGGACTATTGATATCGCGATGTGGACTGTGAGGACATTAAATTAATATTGCGCTGTGAACTGTAAAAAAAAACTGTTCAGGACTTTCGCAAACCGAACGGAACATTCGAACTCTGACTGTGCTTTTGAACGGATAAACTCAAGTGACCCTTTTCCTGATTGATACAGCTCAACAACAACAAAAAAAAAGGTAAGATACCTTTTTATACTCTTCTATTGTGATTAAAATGTCGTATCATAAATGTACAAGAAAAGAGGACTTGATAAATGTGCTCAATGAAATTGGGGAGCAAGTTTCCTCTAAAGAAACAATTTTCGAGCTAAAAACTAAATTGGAAAATTCAAAACTGTTTAAAGATGACCCTGAATTTGTAATGAATATGATAAATTTGTCCATTGAGGATAGACAATCAAAAGCCGAGCAGCAGCTCCAAATAACTAACTCACAACTAGAGCTAGAAAAAATTAAACTGCAACAGATAGACAGAGAAATTGAACTTCAAAAGGCAAAAGCTGAAGGGAATGTAACCCAGAAAAGTTTACAGGGGGAAACTAATTATTTAGAAAATTTAATTAAAAGTATAAAAACATTAACGATACAAATCCCAATAAAACCTGAAAATTTTGGTCTTTTTTTTCAATCGATAGAACGAGCATTCAAAATTAAAAATGTTCCAGATGACTTAAAATCAGAAATCCTGATTAATATTCTTGGTGAGAGGGCACATAATATTTTACTATACGTAAAAGATGACGAAATCAAAAATTATGAGTTAGTCAAATCATTAGTTTTAAGAGAATTCCAACCCACTGCTCAGGAATGCTTACTTAATTTTAGAAAAGCCAAAAAGCAAACAGATGAAACTCATGTACAATTCGCTACTCGTTTAAGTGCTGTGTTTCAATATTACCTAAAAATTAGGAACGTTAATGATTTTAAATCCCTATTTGACTTAATGGTCAGTGATAAAATCTTAGACACTTTAGATCTAGAAACTGCTTCACATATTAAAATTTTGCAGGCGGATTCATGGCTTGTGCCAGATGAGCTAGGAAAAGCTTGCGATATATTTTTTATTTCGAAAAACAGATCACTGCATGAATCGCGAAACCATAACAATGTTAAGAGTAAAAACGATAATGATGCTTACATTAAAAACCGCGCGAACATAGTAAATACTAATTATTTCCAGAGACAGTTCCCAAGACATAACCAAAGTGTAAAACAAGAAAAAATAATCTCGTGTTTTGTGTGTGGAGGGCCGCATTTTGCTAGAAATTGTGCGAAAAAAACGGCGAAGTCAGAAAATAAAAATAAAAGTGTAGGGCATACCATAAACCAAATTAAAACTATTTCTAATCAAAATGACTTTTTGTTTAATGAATTACAGTATGTAGACGTAATTGTTGATGATATCCCATTAATTGCCACTTTGGATAGTGGAGCCAACTCAGTTATCATAAATAAAAAGTACGTTTCAGCGAAAAAAAGAGTGCATTCTCAAATCACCCTAACCAGTTGTTTTGGCGAACGGAGGATTGCAAACGTTTCAGAATTTACAATCTCATTGAAAGGGGGGAAACACAAACCATCCCCGCGGCAGTGTGCGAGATCGAGGCAGAAATATTATTACCCTTAAGAGTTTATGAGTTCTTGAAAAGTGGATCAGAGGAAGCAAGGTCAAATGTTAGAATATGCAATCCGGTATGTTTAAAGGATGGAATAGTGGGGGACAGCAGATTGGATGAGTCAGGATGTTTAGTTAATTCTGAGAGGATTATGGATAAGTCTAATTTGTTTTTGCTAAAGGTATCTGAGGCATACGAGGAATGTTCATATGATTTATCGCATATCTCGAATAGTAGATTAAGGAGTCAAGTACATACACTAATAAAACATTACAAACCAAATAAAACGAAATCTACTGCTTTGAAAATGAAAATAATTTTGTCAGATGAAAAACCCATTTGTCAAAGGTCACGTAGGCTATCTTTACTTGAAAAGCGCGAGGTTGAAAAACAAATAGAGCTGTGGTTAGCACAGGGAACAATTAAAGAAAGTTGTTCAGATTTTTCGTCTCCTATTGTGGTGTGTAAGAAGAAAGATGGAACGATGCGTTTGTGTATCGATTACAGAAAGCTAAATAAAAAAATAATCAGGGACAGATATCCACTTCCTGTAATTGAAGAGGTATTAGATAAATTAGGGAACGGTAGAGTATTTTCGACGCTAGATTTAAAGAATGCATTTTTTCATGTAGATGTTGATGAAACAAGCAGAAAATACACCGCGTTTGTAACAGAAACAGGTCAATATGAATTTTTAAAAGTGCCATTCGGTTTATCTATTAGCAATAACTATTTCCAAGGATACATTAATTACGTGTTTAGAGACTTATTAAGAGACGGTACTTTAATTATTTATTTAGATGATATTATAATTCCGGCAATAGATGAAAAAGAAGCTTATGAAAAATTAACTCGTGTGTTAGAAATCGCATCCAAATACGGCCTTGAATTAAATCTAAAAAAATGTCAGTTCTTGCAAAAAAAAATTAATTTTTTAGGGCATATAATTCAGAACGGTACAATTCAACCTTCATCGGGAAAGACAGTAGCAGTCTGTAACTTTCCAGAACCTAAAAATGCGAAAGATGTTCAAAGTTTTCTTGGATTAACAGGGTATTTCAGAAAATATATTCCTTCATACGCTATAATAGCCAGACCCCTTAGTGATTTATTGCGAGGAACAAAACCTTTTGAATTTAATCATGAACAAAAAATAGCTTTTCAAAATCTAAAGAACGCGTTATCAAATGAACCTGTATTACATCTTTTCAAGGAAGGCGCGAAGTTAGAGCTGCATACAGATGCAAGTAAACTCGGTTTAGGTGCTGTGCTTTTACAACAAAGTGAAGATGGAAATTTCTATCCAATCCATTATATGAGCAAAAAGACTTCCATTCAAGAAGAGAAATTGTGCAGTTATGAACTAGAAGTACTGGCGGTTGTCGAGGCTCTGAAAAAATTTCGAAACTATCTCCTGGGAAGAAAATTCCTAATTCGAACGGATTGTGCAGCATTTGCGAAAACTCTAGACAAGAAAGAGTTGACACCAAAAATTGCTAGATGGTCGATTTTTCTACAAGAATTTGATCACGAGGTAGTCCATCGTCCTGCAAAACAAATGCAACACGTAGATGCGTTGAGCAGACATCCCATTATGCTAGTGACTAGGGATGAATTGACACACAAGATCGTGAACGCTCAGGAAACTGATGAGTATTTTAGAACCATTAAGCAGCTGTTGCATGAAGGCAAAACTACTGAATTCACCATAAAGAATAATATTTTATTTAAACTTAGTGAAGATCAAGAACTGTTAGTTGTGCCAGAAATGATGCAAGTAGATGTGGTGAAGAAAGCTCATTCGTTTGGACATTTTGCTGTGGCAAAGACAGAAGACTTGGTGAAAAGAGACTATTATTTTCCGAATATGAGGAAGTGTATAGAAAACGTACTAAAAAACTGTGTAGAATGCATATTGGTCAATAAGAAGAGGGGAAAAGGAGAAGGTTTTTTACACCCTATTCCAAAAGAAGATCTGCCGTTGTCAACATATCACGTAGACTTCATTGGACCATTGCCAACGACCAACAAAAATTATAATCACATATTCACTGTAATTGACGCATTCACTAAATTTACTTGGTTATACCCAACCAAAAGTACAACAGCTCAAGAAGCCATTGAAAGACTAAAGTTGCAACAAAAAACTTTTGGGAATCCTTCACGTATAATTAATGACAAAGGAGGAGCATTTAGATCGAAGGAATTCGAAGACTACTGTGCTGAGGAAAAGATTAGTAATATTCAAATAACGACGGGAGTACCAAGGGGGAACGGACAAGTTGAAAGAATCCATGGAGTGCTGATTCCAGTGTTGACGAAGATGTCCATTCAAGACCCGACTAAGTGGTTCAAGCATGTCGATTCACTACAACGTGTATTGAACAGTGCACCTTCACGCAGTACAAAATATTCGCCATTTGAATTACTAATAGGAATCAAGATGAAGAATCCTGAAGACGTCATGATAAGAAATTTGCTTGAAGAAGAGAGTCAAAATCAACTATGTCAACAACGTGTAAACCTTAGAAGAGAAGCAAAGCAAAACATTTTGAAGATACAAGAGGAAAACAGGAGAACTTACAATCGAAAGAGGAAAAAAGCTCACCAGTATAAGCAAGGAGAGTTGGTAGCAATCATGAGGACTCAGTTTGGAAACAAATTGAAACTGCGACCAAAATATTTTGGACCATACCAAGTGACTAGAGTAAAACTCCATGACCGATATGATGTTGCTAAAATTGGAGACCATGAGGGGCCAAATGTAACGTCCGCATCAGTAGACCAGATGAAGCCTTGGTTTAAGCACTAATGAAGAAGAAGAACGAACTTGTATAATATATTTGTGTAACTGTATACTAATCTATGTTCTTTTTTTGGTTTTTTTTAGTTTGTATATTTCAGATCCTTAGTGCGTGAGCAGTGAGGACACTGCCTGTAGGATGCCCGAGAAGTTGTGGGATTTCCACATAGACGGCACTATAGAGGGCGCTGGCGACGCGAGCCACCAGCGAGCGAACTGACTAGAGAGAGAGATTAGCGAGCGAGAGGTCTCGACGAGCAGGTCAGAGCCAACGCTGCTAAGAAAAAAGGAAAGCAACCGGGATCTAACTGGCCGTGTAGGGACCAAGTGACCCGATGCTGGAAGGACAGTCACGTGAAGGTGACACATCCATCATCTGAATACCATACACCGTTGTGAACCGTGGTGTGATAATTGTTAAGTGAAAAGACTGAGAAACTATTATTGAATAAGAGAAGAAGTAATCGAAACGCTATCAATAATATATCTGTAAAGTAGAGTGTAGTAATGTAATTGTCCACATTAAACGTTAGTATTAGTTAAAAACAGTGTAGTTCATTGTGAATACCCCTAGAACCCCGTGTCATAACCCCACATATATATATATAATTAT
>BMAO01005834.1:0-17228 GCA_019973975.1 Trichonephila clavata
AAATTACTTTAAAAAGTGTCTGAAATATGAGTTTGAAAGTTGGGAAAATAATTGCATAGATACTGTAAAATGACACAAACATTTTGCTGGTTTTTCTTACATCTTCATGCGCAATAAAACTTAATTGTATAACACTTAAGGTGATATGGTACCCTAAAAATCATTAAACTGTCGAAAAATTTTTTATTGGCTTATTTGATACCCCGAATCTTTATAAATATGCCTGCAAAATTCCAAAGCTTTACCTGATGACGAGTAATATAAAAATATGCGCTTGCAAAATTAGTAAAAATTTTCTCAGCACTATATCTATTATAGGTTGTTCATTTTACTTTATCTATTTTTCTTGAATTCCTGAAACATTAGATCCTTACTTCTTCACTGAGAGCATGAGGATTTTCTAGTGTAGCTAAATTCCTTTTTCTCCAATCTCCATGATTCCTTAAAAGAATCTTTATAGAACTTAAACACATTAGAATGAAACTGATAAAAGTCTCTAGGAATATTTAAAGGGACATAGTACGATTCAAATGACAAAAATCGGTCAAAACAAACAAACAAATCTAATTTTTTTAGCCTAAATTATTTTTTATATACTTTTCTATAACCTCAAGAAATTTAAAAGCTCTTAACTTAAAAAAACATAGCATTAGGACAGCTGTTACGAACGTTTTTATTCACATCCCTATGGAAAATCAAAATTTTAAACTTACTTCAGAAAGATAAAATAACGAGTTTGTCTTCATTTAAAATGCTTTTTTTCTCTATTGTGTCTAATGCTTTGAATTTTTTTACCTATTGCTAATAGTGCACGTAACACAAGTTGGTATGCGTTTTTGAATCAAAGTAATACTTATTTTATAAAAAATAACTAAACTCAGAAATTTATTAATTTTTTAAGGAATTTTCAATAAGCATTCATAAAAAGAAGTATTGTACGAATACCAATCATGTTATCGCAAAACCCATACCAACTTTTGTTATACATGATTTGACGTACTTTAAATCAAATTTCATGCATGTACGTAATTTTTTGTAGGAGGAGAAGCATTTTAAAATCACTACAATTATTGAGCACAAGATCTGTTTTGCATAGTATGCACACATAGGAGGCAACCAAAAAATTTTGAAAATCCTTAAATTAAAATTTTTTGCTTAAATTGTACCATGTCCCCTTAACTTGGAAAAAATGCTCAAACCGTTTTTACTGTATCTTTTTATCTGTGCTATGCTTGGGACTAGATACATAAATTAACCCAGATTCTTTGAATTCGAGATATTAGGATAGACAATAATATTTATTGGAATACGTCGAGATGTACAGGTTATGACCTATTCCATTTCATTTCTAAGGACGTGAAAAAGGATAAATATTAGTAGTCTTTCTAATTTTGTCTCTAAGCTGTAAAATGAAAAATAATGAAATGTCGAAGGTAAGCCTTGCAAATATAAAACAAAAAAAGTTAAAGCAAAATATCCAATTAAAAAGTTTTAAAGCATCAATCAATTAGCACGAAACGATATTTCGTTCTTACGGATAGAATAAACTGTCGCTTGTACACTCAGAAGTGTACCGAAATCAATGCCCTCCATTTTATGTAAATGTTTTAATGGAATAGCCACAGATGATGAAATACACACAATTTATTACATGAAATACCTACTTACAGTACAGTTTGATGAAATCACACACACACAAAGAAGAAACTGCCTCAAAGAGTGATAACATGTTAATGTCGAGTGTGTTTGAAGAGTTCGCCATTGCCCACGATACGCATTCGTATTCTCGAGAGTAATTTTTGCATGCACATTTCTCAGCATGGAAAATGTCACACCGTTGCCAGTTTCCTTTTTACGACGTCGTAGATCCAGCAGACTTGCTTCTGAAGTTAAGCAATCCTGACATTATATGTAATCTTACAGGATGAAATCCAACAGAGTGAGGTCCGGTGATCGTAGAGGCTATTCAACAACCCCACATCCAATAATTTGTTGTCCAAAACAACCTTTTTCACTTTTCGTCTGTCTGGAGTGCACCGTTATGTTGGAACTACAAGGACTGTAATGTGAACAAGGGGATATCGTTTACAAAGTCATGTGGGAGTTCTATCCACATAAGCCCTAACTGCCTCTGGACCAAAGTGATACTTTTGGTCTAGGGGGTAAGTCATGTGCTTACGGAACGGAAGGTACCGAGAACGAATCTCCTTTATTGGTGACTCTGGGAACTTCGAACAAATGCTTCCTTCACGCAGTAGTGGCACCATCTATCCCCCGTAAATGCAACCAAAGCCGTCAGACACATGACGCAATTAACAAGTCGTCTCACACATGATGCAATCCACAAGCTGTCACAACCTAGTGACGCAACAGCTGACACACTCGCCATAACAACGATATCGTTCGTTCTTCTTACCGACTCACTGGTAGGGGAGTGTGTGGTGGTGGTATTCATATAAGCCCAAACTGGCTCCTGAATGAAGTGATCCTTTTGTTCTAGGGGGTAATTCATGTGCTTACGGAATGGAAGGTACCGAGAACGAATCCTCCTTTAGTCACATGTAATAGTTGGAGATACCTCTGTCCATTTAATACGCCTTCGTAGAGCTCATGTACCAGTAAGCAATATTTCCAGATACCACACCATTAGTGATGAATCAACGAATTTAGTTTCAGTTGCATAGTCCAAAGAGGGATTTTCCATCCCTCAGAAGTGAGCCTTGTGCCATGTTAGTAATCTAGAATATTTAAATAGTGCCTGATACAACAAAAGAATGTCAAACAAAAATCTATACAGTTTTAGGTTTACAAACGTCTTGTAAATTCTCAACGGAAATTTTGCTCTATCTCTTTTCGTTTTCGCTTTGCAATGTTTATCTTTCAAACATTGTCACTAGGAGTGCTCATTTCATATGCATTAGGGCGAGCGTAGTCGGTTTATTATACCTAGATCCAACTTGCCCATCTGTAGCTGTTTTCGTTTTTATGCATCCTGTATATATATATGTTACCAGCAAAGTATGAAATCCGGCATTCTATACAATGTCTAAATCTAGCCGGCAGTGTATGAAATGATTCCTATTTCACACATTGCCTAGGCAGTCTATAGAATGCCTGGGCATTCTATACAATGCCAAGGCAAAGTATGTAATCAATCTCATATTACATGCTTGCCTAAAACGTCCGGCATTGTATAGAATGCCCGCATTTCATACTTTGCCGGTATATATTATATATATATATATATATATATATTATATATAATCATTAATCATTTACTAAATTGTCATAAATCTATAAAAGCAAAGCAATAAATAGAAACATAACAAGACAGTGTGTCAAGGCAGCATGAGGAGATAGTTAAGTATATCAGCAAGATTGTAGGATTAAATATACTTTTAAGGTTAGTCCCCCTTCCTTTATATTTGCTACATAGGGGTATGCATACTTATTTATAGATATACATATAAGCGCAATTATTTTATAAAAAATGTACTACTTACGATTTTAATTGCAGAACTTTGAAGCTGATAACTCTCTGATGCTCGATTACTATGACTTTGAAGATCCGAAAAAATTTCGGCAAAACTTGCAGTCGCAGACGCAAAAATCATATAGCTTTCAAAATCCGAAAAAATATCCACTGAACTCACAGTCATCAATGCATAATCCTACGACCTTCAAAATCCGAAAAGCTATCCACGAAGCTCACAGTCACACACTCATAATAGCTATGACCTTCAAAATCCGAAAAAATATCACGAAGCTCACAGTCACGTACGCGTAACTATTATGACTATGAATATCCAGAAAAATATCCACGTAGCTCACAGTCACCACGCAAAAAAAAAAAAAACAGCAATAACTCCTATGACCTTCAAAATCCGAAAAACTATCCACGAAGCTCACAGTCACACACGCATCACTCCTATGGCTTTCTAAATCCGAAAAAATATCCACGAAGCTCACAGTCACCAACGCATAACACCTATGACTTTCAGTATCCTAAACAATATCCAGGAAGCTCACAGTCACGTACGCGTAACTATTACGACTATGAATATCCAGAAAAATATCCGCGAAGCTCACAGCCACACACTTATGACTATTTTGACTTTGACATCTCTCCATATCCAAGAAGTTTAGAAGAATATGAGGATCTTGAATTCGTGAAAAATGGTGGCCAGTCATCTGAATATAGACCAACTCGAAGACGTGTGGTAAACGTAAATCCACATCAAGATGCTGGTGATGATAATGCTGGTGAAGATGATGATGGTGGTGACGATGATGACGATGGCGAAGAAGATGATGAGGGTGGTGACGAAGATGATGAGGGTGGTGACGAAGATGATGGTGACGATAATGATAGTGACGATGATGACGGTGACGATGATGACGGTGACGATGATGATGGTGACGATGATGATGGTGACGATGATGACGGTGACGATGATGACGGTGACGGTGATGATGGTGACGACGACGACGACGATGATGGTGGTCATTATGATGATGGTGGTGGTGATGATGATGATGGTGATGATGATGGTGATGATGATGATGATGATGATGATAATGGCGATGATGATGATGTTGGTGGTGATGATGATGGGGGTAATGATGATAATGGTGATGATGATGGTGATGATGGTGCTGATAATGATAATGGTATTGATGATGATGGTGGTGGTGATGATAATGTTGGAGGTCATGGTGGTGGTAAAGATGATGATGGTGGTGATAAGATGATGATGATGGTGGTGAAGATGATGATGGTGGTGAAGATGATGATGGTGGTGATGATGAAAGTAGCTGTAAAAGTAAGTATAAATCGTAATTCAAATTTTATACAGATTGACCAGTATTGACTCCAATCATTTTAAAATACACATTTGTGTTCTATTACCTTTTTCTCAGTAGGCGTGAGAAAAATTGATTATTAAATCGCTGGTTTCCATTCTTAAGCCCATGTTTACCCCTTACTCTCTGATGAGTTACCTCTCTCCATAACTACATCTTCAAAAATCATGGCCACAGAATGGTCCAGGTCATGAACTTATGACCTGCATTATTTCTGTTGAGTCACCATTTCGAACCCTGATGCCACTAAATACATGGTGTAGAGAGAAAGAGATAGGCACTGACTCATATTAAAGCTGTCAATTTTAAGAGAACTACCGAGGCGTGGTGTGGAAGTTTGGATTGTGAGGTGTCAGTTAAGTTGTCTTCCTCGTCACTTGAAGGATGTCTGTTGTCATTTGGGCTTGAGTTGCTTTAAAATGGGACATTAGTATACAATTGCGAATCAAATCTAAATAAATCACTAAAAGAAATAAATGCAGAATTGCAGTATTAGAAAAATTTCATTTAACAGTTCCCATGTTCAATATTTAAATCAAACTGAATAATTACATATTCTAGCCTTCTGCAAGAAAAATTAAGAAATGTTTAGTTCTAAAAAGCTTTAATGACAATAATGATTGACAGTCGTGATAATATAAATTATCATGTACAAAAACAATAATAATAAGTATTGCATTACTTCAATAAAAAACACCTGAAATCAGGCATAAATAATACTGAAATCTGTTAAAAAATTTCCACTGAATAAGTATGTCTGTTTAATACCTAAAATATCTAACTTCTTCTCTTTCCGATGGATGAAAATTTTTCTTAGGATTAATTCCTCCAAGATTATTACTGCCGAAGAATGTTGCGATGCAAGAAAAAAAATCATAAATATTCCATCTTTGAAATTAGTACAGTGTAAAAACGGAAATAATTAAATTTATATGTAAAAAAATTAATTCCAGTGCACCAAATTTCATAAATTAATCTGCAGTGAAGCAGAGAATATCTAAAAAAGAATTTTCTGTATTTGTTGAGTTTTAAGTTACGTATATGTATAATTAAAAACTTTTAACTTATCATTGTTAAATCAAGTGGTTACTGAAAAAGGGAGTATGTATCCAGTGTGCATGCTAAAGTTCGTTGTCATCCCATTAATTTATGAACAGCAAGAACTATAATCATAAAAGTGGGGTCTGGGAATAGTAAACATGACATGCGCTACATAAAAAAATCTGCTAACAGAACCACCTGGTGGGTGTATTTGGAGTTAGCATTCTTACCTCAAAAAAAAAAAATCTAGATACATGAGAAAAGTCAATTACAATGTTGTTCAGCTTCATCAATTTATTACAGAAAAACCTTTCACTCACAAACATGATACAAATGAACAGCACAAGGAGCACATGTACGTTGAACAAGACTGCACTTTTCGGAAATGATTCTCATCTATCTGTAAAGCTCAAAGTAGTGTCTTTCAACAACAATAAACGTTTGGACACGGGTTTGCATTTTCCGCTGCACGTTCTTCAGCATGGCACGAGAGACGCTGGCACAAGCATCCGTAAAACGGAATCGAAATTCCTGCAGTGTTGATAGAGAGGTTGCATAAACTCTTTGTTTGATGTATCCCCACAGAAAGCAAGTCCAATGGATTCAGGTCAGGTGATCGTGCAGGCCATTCAATGCAACCACCATATGCGGTGACTTGTAGCTGGAATGTGTCTCGAATGCACTTTAAGACAATTGTACTGTGGGACGCCATCGTGTTGGAGACATATATTTCGGAGGTCACTCAACAGCAAATCCTCTAGAAAATAGGATTGTACATTTTTTAGTAGTGACAAGTATCGAGATAACGTTGACGTGCCCTCGTAAAATACCGAGCCAATTTTTTTTGAATATTCCGGAAATTTATCGAACTTGTTTTCGAACTTCGACGGCGCATCTAAAATTATTCAGTGGCCAGAAATAAATGTTTTACTTGATGTGAATTATAATACACCCAAAGCATGTCTCATCCATCCGTATGATGTCTGCAAGAAACCTAAACGTTCCATAAAGAAGTTGTACCAATCATAATGTCACGAGGGTGACATTTTCTTTCCTCTTCCGTGTCGTGTTCCAATTTTGAGAGTTGCGAACCAAGTAAATATGCCTTTTATTTTTAATATCATTTTACAGAAGGCGTTTTCTTTTATTAAATCGGTGATGCTGAACAGCTTCACATTTATCCACCAGGTAGCGCTGTAAGGAGTTTTTTTGCGTATCATAAGGCAACTAACACAGGCACTAGACCTTAGACCCCATTTTTATAATTATAGCTCTTATCATTCATATATTAATGAGGTGAAAACGGATTTTAGCGGGCAACTGTATATAGACTGATGAAAATAAATCAAACACCAGGAAAAAATGATTTCAGACTGCTGAAATTTCGGCTATTTATTATGTCTAGGTACTCTGACTAATTGACATAAATTTCAAGGTCACAGGATGCGTGAGTTAACCTCGAGAGTGCTCTGCAACTCTAGGTGTAGTCTCAATGTGTCTAGGCCGGAGAAAGGTTGTTTGAAGGCGCTAACCTCACTGGGCAGGCACACCAAGATAGAAACAGTTTTGATCGTAGAATACAACATATCGTCACTTCGCTGTTCAACGATGATAGCATAATATCACTGAAGTGGCAGATGTCAGTGATTTGGAGTTAATGGTATGAAAGCTAATGGGTGTCTGGCTGGGAGCTACTTCTCAAACGATTGATTTGTTACAGTTCACTGTGAACACTCTGGTGCCTCCTCCCCCCCAAACCCAACAAAACTGCAATTTCTGATGTAGACCACTACGATGTTCCCCAGCAATGTGGTTAATATGGTGGTCTTCTCTGTCAGTGGTGACCCGTATTTACCAAGTTTCTTCACTTTTTGGCCATTTTTGGTGTTACGTTTTCAATGTGACGTAGTGTATATCAAAATTAAGACATACTCTCCTTATATATCGTTAACTTTATAACCATTTAAAAATTCTGAAAAAATTAGTTTTATAGGAAACACTTGACATATTATTATGTGGATTATATTTCCAGAGTGCGGGGGAAGCTTGATTAATAAAGGTGGAAGAGTAATAAATGGAAAAAGCTGTTAAACCATTGAATAAGTACCCGTGGATTGTAAGTTAAAAATTGATTTTTCCTCGACATATCTTTTACGTAATCCTATTGTAAAAATATTTATAGATAGAAAGGCCAAGCACTATTACATGATTTGTATGTTCTTCTGAGGATATTCAAAAATAATGTACCTGTAAGATCTACTTACGATTATTTACCTTTTATTCACATATCTTTAATATTGATTAAACGTTTTAATTAATTGCACCCTTTTGAGCTGCTCATTTCATAATTTATCTCAAAGTCTTAGACGTCCAATTTTTAGATTCGTGAATTACACTCGGGTACAGCCATCGTATACGATCAATCTATATCGGATTATTATAGAGGTATGACTGCTAAGCAGTTTTTTCAAGATTTCGTTGCTGTGTTTGGAATAATGGTATCGAGAAAAATCATGAATATACGGTTTATTGAAGACCCATTACAAGGACGAAAATTGCCAGCAAAATAACGGCAGAGTAAATGCGGAGAAAAGCATGTTCGTTTTCAAATTTTCCCATGATGCATTGCAACCGAGATTCATTTATTCAAAAATGGCTTTTGTTACTGATTGTGCACATTGGTTTACTGAAAAAAGAATAAGAGTTTTAATTAACATCAGGGGAAATCAAGAAATGCAACAAAAATTCCCTAAACTGTCCAGGATTCGGAAGTGTAATAAAAAAAAAATTGTGACGAATTCAAACAAATTGGATATGCTCAGACAGTTCCGCAAAATCGTAACAAATTAAAACCTTTCAAATGGGACCATTTCGGTGCTTATTTGATATAGGAGTGCTACGCGCCAAGTTTTAGTTTATGTTCGCCAAGAAAGGCGATAGCATCACAATATGGTTACCTAGATATTGCTATCGTTTGGTGATGTGGTTGTCATGGGAATGACGTTTATTATAGTTAACTTTTATTGGTTTCTTTTTTTTTAGTGGTAACCATTGTATAATCGCGTGAATTCATGAACCAATCACCAGATTCTCATGTAAACGGGCTGAAACAAATTACAGGTAAAAAGCTAGCTTTTCTCCCAAATCCCAATTCGCCGGCAATTTGTGAGTTTGCATGTAAACGGGCCCTGAGAGGAGCCCTTGCAGCTGGAAGCTAATGGTGTGTGCTTCTCTCACTCAGTTTCACAAGAGAGCTCATCTATCTTGAAGCCATGAAGACTACTCTTGGATTGAGCAAGATTGGCGCCATGTCCCTTTTAGTGACAAATCGTGATTCAGCACATTCTGATCACATTTTTATCTGGATAGAACCTGTAAAGCACTATCGTTCTGCAAGCATCAGAGTAATCGATTGCTGTGGTGGCATTGGCATCCTTGTATGAAGAGAGATAATGTTGAACGCGTGTGCACTATATTCCATATCCTTCTTGCTGGTACAGTGATAACAGAACGATAAAAGTTTGAGATTTTCGAGTCCTACATGATACTTTGCAGTAAATCTAAAAAGGCAGAGCAATGAATAAAAATATATAACAAGACATTATAGGTAAAACATGAGGTAATTACAGTTATATAATAGCAAACTTTTAGATTTAGGAACTAAGATTAAGCCAGCAGACCTTCCCTTATAGTTGCTCATCCTTACAGAGCTATAAAGAAGAGAAAAAACTAAACACATAAAGTAAAATAAAAGTTCTTAATACATATGTATATATTTTTAGCAGTTTGGTAAATGAGTAATTATAATAAATTCATTTTTGCATATATTTGTGGTGGCAATGAGCCTAAATATAATTGAGTTTTGACTAAATTCGAATTATTAATTTTAAGCATTTAGGCTTATAATCTGTTTCAAAGTCTTAATGATACTGTCTATTGTAATTAATTTATATTATTAATATTTCCTAGAAATAAGAATTTTTTTTAGAATAATTTTTTTTCTTTATTTTAATGATTATTTTCTTGGACTTTTTACATAAGTAATTTTGTATTAATTTTTTGTGTATTAGTACTTTATTTTGTGTGTTATTATTTCTCATTGGTTTGTCTTTTGCTTATTTTTTAATATTTTTTCATTGCGTTGCTTTTAAGTACGAACTCTTTAGAGATCAAATTCTAATTAATAGTTTTACGATTTAGTTTTAGTAAAAATTCACTGATAATTATGTTAGTTATTAGCTAGTTTTTGTTTGACATTGTATTGATTAAGTAGGTACAGCATCTTATTAAATTACCTTTCTATATTTTAGTGAGCAGTTTCAGGGCTTACTTTCCTCTAGGTTTTTTTAAGTGCTTATTTAGGTAACTGTTCATTATTGGACGTAAGATTATTTTAGTGAGCGATTTTTATAAAGTTTTTTTGATCTTCTAATTGATATCAGTTGCTTATAATTCTGAAAACCCCTTTTACTAGTAGTTTACCGGAATTTTAATTTATCTCAGCCAGGACTATTCTATGAAGTTAAGGAATAATTCAAATTCTATACATTCATTAATATTATGATCTACAATTATGAGACTAGTTGCAGTTTGGGAAAAAATGAGAGAATGCAGTTTTTTTCAATTGATGAGAATTTTGGTAAAGGTTCAGAATTTTATTGATTCTCCTGAAATATTTTCTGATTATAAATTTGAGAAAATAAATGTTGCAGGACCAGAAGTTCCAGAATAAAAACTTTATAAACTATTTGACAGTTTGAATGACAGGATTTTAATGTAATACATAAGATGCTATAAAGATTTTCTAAAGTCAAAATGCCTTTGATATAACATAAAAAATTAGATTTTCATTGTAGAGTTCAACACATTTCTCGTTTTACTTATATTAAGGTATCCGACTACTTCCTATTACTATTTTTTTTTAAAAGGGAGATATGGGGATTTTTATGTTGCTTTTCGATTTGTTTAGCACATTTTAAGAAAAATATGCTGAAATTAAGAAGAGAAAAAGAAATTACTAATACTAAAATGGGAAAAAATGGGTAAAATTAAAAAAAAAAAATAGCATAAACGCGGCCTATTTTATATCAAATTTTATGAACAAATTTTAAGTTTTTCGATTCTGTTGTGTTGCTATGTTATTCAATTTTGAAATAACCTTCAGGATAAGAGATATTTTAATTTTT
The DNA here is from genome assembly GCA_019973975.1 of Trichonephila clavata. Lineage (NCBI taxonomy): Eukaryota > Metazoa > Arthropoda > Arachnida > Araneae > Nephilidae > Trichonephila > Trichonephila clavata. Next base: position 11,091 of record BMAO01005834.1, read on the forward strand.
ATAAAAACTAGAGCCCTTTATCTTAGTGATTATATGAAATTGCTTAAAAAACCGTGATTATGTTCATATAAGGGACTGCACATTTTGTAATATAACAGTGATTGATAAATCTGAACGTTAAACACTTCTACTATTATACAGAATACACACAACAAATTTCAGTTAATTATTCTTAAAACTATTTTAGCAATCGCGTTGTCCTTGTTTGATTATTTTCAAAAAAACACATTTGGAGTCAAACGCGTTTTAAAATATGACACCTTGCGTAAAGTAATAGCATCTGCTTTTGCTAAAACACTTGTAGTTTTTGTTCTAGTGAACGGAAAATAATAAACTTGGTATTTTTATAAAGCTAATACGATGGCCTATAAAATAAAATCACAAAACCCATTCCTCAATTTTTGGCAAAATTCACAATTTTAGGGTAATTGGATACATTAAGAGTTGTTTTATACTCTAATGTCACTACATGTTCTCAATATTATATCCTTTTTGTAAGGTTCCAGTGGTGATAAATCAGAAGATACGATGTGGCGGCGCTATAATATCCAAGAAGTACATTTTAACTGCAGCACATTGCGTCTATTCGTAAGTTTGCTTGATTTTACATTTTCAACTATTATTAATAAAGTATAATTTAAATTATCAAACAAAGTGGAAATTAAAATTTTTCACCAATGTATTGTACTATATCAAGTCTTGTTTTCTCGTTTACTTTAAATAATTTTAAAATCAAGGATTTCTTGATTTGATAATTATTTTGATAGGGTCAATTATGAAAGCCCAGTGGCTGAGAGGTAGCAAATCTCGCTTTCAAGCACCAGATCCGAGGTTCGGACCCCGGTCTGGGCAATGTGGATTCAGCCTTTAATCTCTTCAGTGGGTCGATAAATGAGTACGAAGCTTACTCAGGAACTTATACTGGTGGTTTCACGTAAGACCGAAACATATGGTCATGCACCTCTATATTTAAGGTCAGGAAAACTGAGATGGGCACAGTAGATCTTTCCCCTCATGGGCTGTTACGTTGTGGTGACCTGCAGTCACCCCTTACATTCCTACCTACGTGTCTATCTGAAAACCCGGCTTGATGTGTAAGAGGAACTAAATGATCTAAAGACATTATTCCAATTCAAACCGATTTATTGATTCTTATAAGCATTTAAGAACAGAAACCAACACAATTCTAATTAAGGTATATAAACTAGGGTAGAGTGCAGAGGTGAGATATAAATACGCATATAATATTACAGTATTTCAACTGAATCTATGATAGCTTAAACGCGCACATTTACAAACTACGCCTCACACTAATAATCAGAAATTACTGAATCAAAATCACAGTACCCGATGTTTTAATGCTTCCGACGAATTTCAGGCATTATCTTTAACTGGATGAATTGACAATGACTTCACGTTCCGTAATATTTAATTTTACTGCTTTTCAATCTTGAAATCCACTTTTCTTTGCGCACATCAAACGTATCAACTCGCTTAACTTGTCAACAACTACGTGTCGACCTATCACTCTCTTCACTTTACTTTAATTAACTTGATTTCTCACTTCCTCTTCCTTAACTCCCTTCATCTCGCCAAAACCGAATTTATATAATATTCCTTATTTACATAAAACATGTTTGGCTTCTCGATGATGGTTGGTTGAAATAAATAATTTGATTTAAAGAGAAAAATGTGAGATTAGTGAAAACCCCTATAGATCCGTCACTGAGTTATCACAATTAGTAGAAATGAAGGGTAAGTGTTTCTGGGGGGGGGGTAATAAAAAGCTCAATCTGGTACGAAAGAGGTAAATGAGATCGATTCTCTTGATATATTCTCATGTCATACACTAAGTTCAAAGTATACTTGTAATTTTACAAATTATTTTTAATATTTGAGGTCACTTGGTATTTATGTTTTTATAGATAACTCATGCCTCTCTCTCTCTCTTTCCTTTATATATATATATATATATATTATATTATATATATATATATATATATATATATATATATATATATTTTCCTTTAAATACACTTTCTTTTAAAAATCATTATTCTATTTTAGGCTAAGCGATTCGAGTGACCACAAATGTCAAAGAGAAAATTGCTACTATAGTCCAGAGAATGTATCTATTAAGTTATTGGGAAAGCAAGAGTTTGGAAAAGAAGTGAAAATTAAGAAAATAATAGCACACCCTAAGTTCGACAACATGAAAATTATCAACGACATTGCTCTTCTGGAACTGGCAGAACCATTGAAATGTAGCAAAACGGTTCGTCCTATATGTTTACCAACCAATAAGGAAGTCTACAAGAAGGGTCAGAAAATCACAGTTGCCGGGTGGGGCAAAACAAAAGACAATGAACCTGGTAAGTATGATTGTTTAAATATTGACAAGGTGAAAAACAAATAATATTATTTAAATGATTTTTTTATTAATGTCAAGGTATTCTGAATGGAATAAATTATTAACCTCTTAACGGGGAGCTCAAGTAAGTTAAAGTGCGCTAAACAGACCTGACTTTGTTCATTCGAAATAATTCGAGAGGGTCGTATTTTATCCTGCTGTAATTTTCAATCTCGAATATAAGCGAGCGCCATCTGCATTCTTGCTGTAATTTCGTAAATTTAGATAGAGTCCAATGTTTCTTATATTTTTTTTTGTTAGACATTAACATTCGGATCACATTTGGAGGCCGTGGGTAGCCTTGTGGTTAGAGCATCGGTCTCCATACCAAAAGACCTGGGTTCGATGCCCGAGGTAACAAAATACACTCCGAGTATACACGGAGTACGTGCTCGTTAAATCAGTGGGTCCGAAAGTCTCGTGGGCGGTCGCAACAGAAACCACAGGTGCAGGAGGCTGGAAAAAATTTCCTCTCTTTCAGTATCATGCCTAAATTGTGGAGGTGGAGATCGGTGGTGTCGCCATCTATCGTGTAGAAATCCAACCTGTCTCAGGCTCTGGCGACTTTTATTCCTTCCCTTTGTGAAGAACACGACAACAAAAGCATTCGGGACACATATGTTTTGTATAAAAAGTGGGGAGTGAACAAAATTTAGATTTCAGACGCAAATTAATAGAAAGACTTACACAAAACTATCACAAGTATAAAAAAATCGGATAGACCAAAATCTGCTGGAATTGTACGGCTAACGCAACGTCATATTCTCAGTTTTGTTCCTAACACCAAAAAAAAAAAACACTCCCACAAGATACTGTGCCGCGTGTTGTGATAAAAGGGATAGCAAAGGAAAAGAGAAATGTGTCACAATGGCAATGTTGGGTTATTTTCTGCCAAATATATCAGACAACAGAAAATTTTGAATGTTTTTTTAAAAACAAATACTAGAATTATTATTATTTCTGTTGAAAAATACAGATAATTGTTGTTCAGATAAAAATGTGTTTTTTCGAAACAGCAATTCAAAACGAAAAGTAGTACTAGTCGATGTACGTGCAAGACTGCAATGTTTATAAAAATTGAAATATAAAAATAAAAATCTTGATTAGTCTCGTATTTTTGATTTTTTTGCCAAAATAAGATTCCAACATGTGCTTTTCAAGAGAATTTTTTTTTAAAGAAATGTGTGTGTTAAGGCGATATGGTACCATCTCACAATTTGTTTTATTTTTAATATTTGATATTTGGTTTTAATTGTATTTCATAATAGTTAATATTAATAATAGTTCCGTACGAAAATTTTTTAATTTGTTGCAAAATGTTTGTAAAATTTAAATTATTTTAGCTTTTTTAAGCATTTTTTTAAAATCTCTAAAGCTTTTTTAAAAAAGTCTCTTTTTCTTTCAAATTTTTTTCCAAGTACCTTATAATATACTACATGAAACTGTGCATGGTTTTTTTTCTGCTGCTGCTCTTTAATTTTTTATTAATTTTTTTTATAGTTAAACTTCCAAAAATTCCCCCAAAGACATTAATTTTGACATTGAAATTTTTTAGAAAAAGTACTAAACATGTTAGAGCTAATTCCATCCACAGTTTTACAATACATACATTTCAAAACATGTATAAAAATTTCAAACCCATACTTCAATTATCAAAAAAGCCTTAGGGTTTTCAATAACAGTATATACACAAAAATGCAACATGGAGAAAAATGAGTTTGAAGTTTTCATTCCATGAATAGCATGATATAATATTCATGGAATAGTCTGAAACTTTTATGAAATGTCAATTAGTTTATTTAAAACTGTTTACCATAAAAATTACACAAATGTAGAGCAATTAAACAGTATACTGCCATAATGAATACATAGAAAAAAACGAATGAAAGATCAATATTTCATAAAACTTTATCTTACTAATTATAATAAATACACACTTCAGAGCTAATTCCATGCTCAGAGCTAATGCACAACATGTACAAAAGATATTTATGCCTTTATTTTTTATTTCCATGATTTTAAAAGCCTTCGCATGTTAAATATTGTACACGAATGAAAGCAAAATCAAATAACAATTTATAGGTAAAATACATCAAAATCTAAGAACTGTATATGTGCATTTGTTTAAATAAGTATCTTAAAATATTTTAATAATAAAAGTGTTGAATCTCGCACACATGGGATACATATATATATCACCAAAAACAAATATATAAAAATGGGAGAGTTTTTCTATTCTTGCGAATTAGATTTTTAATTATCTGAGTTATCAAAATGAGATTTAGTATTTGTGCTTTGGGAGAATCCGTTTTGAAGTTTTAATTTCATTCATGATAATATCATAAAAAGCACGCACAACTTTTAAATCTTGACCCAATCCATTTGATCTTCCAGTAACAATTCACAAACTAGAATTTTCGCATGAATTGCACAATTCTTTCATAAAATGATTTATTACTGCATGTATAATGTCAATCTCATTGATGCACATTAGAAAAATAATTAATTCATTTTTTATCAGACTCTTTTCTAGCAGATAATCAGAAATGTAGGCGTGGTAGTAGCTGTTTAGCATCAAACATTGCTCCATTACTGAATGAAAAATGTAGGTAAAACTTTGAAATTTTGTAGGCATATTTACAAAGATTCGGGGGTATCAAATAAGCCAATAAAAAGTTTTTCGACAGTTTAATGATTTTTAGAGTACCATGTCGCCTTAATGAATTAATTCAATTTTTTTGCACTGTTTCGCATGAAAAAAAAAACAATATAGAAAGTATAAATTTAAGAACTCTTTTTGCAGAATAACAAAAAAAAAAAAAAATCTAATGTGTTTTATGACTTTTTAGACATTCCAAATCATTTCTGATATATTTTTTTGCAAAGTAAACTTCCAAAGGTGTTAAAGGTGTCCAAAGGTGTAAACTTCCAAAGGTAATACAAAGATATTTGACAAGTCACCATGATGAGGAAACAAAAAAGTGTGTGTGTGGGGGAGGAACCGATGATATTGTGATAACCTATTAGTGGTTGTTGGTGTTTGGGAGTTCAAGTAAAGATCAGCATAACAAGTTTTAAATTCAAATTTATTATCCCTTTGACTTAAATCACACAAGTAAAGGTAGGAAATACACTAAGTAACTAAGTAGACACACGACTTAAGGCTACTTAACATATAAGTATAATTCATTCCATTTACTTTTGGAGCTCTCTAGACTTCTACGCTGTAATTCACCGTAAAAGGTGTACGACCTCTGGTCGTATTTTTCAGGCTCAATTTTATAACTTATTCTCCAATTATCAATAATCGACCATCCTGCGACTAACATCGCGTACCTAAATGACAACGCTTAAATAGAACCACTCATTGGCATAAATAACGTATTCTTCTTAGGGAGAAAGTTTTCGACAGAACTTACAGTTAAAAAGATTAATTTTATCCCAAGAGGATTGGTTAAAGGCTTGCGGATAGACCCGATATTATTGCTGAATTTATTCGAAAATGTTTTGGTTTCTGATAACTTTTGCCAAGCCTTTTTTAAACTATGGTTTGCAATTGCATTCCCTTTAAAATGAATGCTTTAAAACCAACTATATTGAGTTTTGTCACATAAGCTGTTGCCATTAAACTGCAAACACCATGAAGGAAAGAAATTACATAGATAGGGCTAATATCCTAAGCAAACATTTAGTTTATTCATACTTTTCGGATACGTAGGGAGAAAAAA
>BMAO01005835.1:0-43811 GCA_019973975.1 Trichonephila clavata
AACTTCATCCCCATGGAAATTTCGTGTTTCCCTCAGGCCGATAGCACTTGTGTGTGTGTGTTGGTATGCGCGCGATTGAGTGATTTCTTTAACTATGTCATAAAAACTCCCTTTTTCGAAATTTGTTTTTGCGTTGGTGTGGTGTGGTAATTCTTAAAGATGGGTGAATGCTCAGGTGTCGTCCTCGTCACTTGAGCATGGTTGAAAATTTCGAGGTCCGTCACCAAAAACCCTTGAATAGGCAAACAATGCGAATTTAAAAATCACCCACTCACTTTCAATTCTTTCCTTTGCCTGAGTGAATAATTTCATCCCCATGGAAATTTCGTGTTTTCCCTCAGGCCGATAGCACTTGTGTGTGTGTGTGTGTGTATGCGCGCGATGTGAGTGATTTCTTTAACTATGTCATAAAAACTCCCTTTTCCGAAATTTGTTCTTGCGTTGGTGTGGTGTGGTAATTATTAAAGATGGGTGAAAGCTCAGGTGTCGTCCTCGTCACTTGAGAATGGTTGAAAATTTCGAGGTCCGTCACCAAAAATTCTCGAATAGGCAAAGAGGGTGAATTTTAAAATCACCCACTCACTTCAACGATATTGATTCATATGAGAAAAACTCATAAAATATGCAAAACATCATTGTTTTGTAAAAAAAAAAGTTGTTTTTTTTCCTATAAAATTCTTTTTTTTTGGCATTTTATTATTTTAATCATTGATTCTAAATGATCAATGACTTTTTTAAAAATAATTTTCATTTAAATGCATCGATATTTATTCATTTTAGAAGAAATCATAAAATAGGCAAAGTATTATTATTTTGGAAAAAAAATCCGCATCGTGACAAATAAATGATGTTTGGTATTTAATTTATTCAATCACTGATATTAAAAGAGCAAAGTATGAATCTTTTTAGTTCAGATGGTTTACTTATCATAGTTATAAGAAATCCTTATACGTAACGATTGAAAAATTTCGATTAATGATTTACAGAAAACAATTCTTTTTTACTTAAAAAAATGTATATTTAAAGCAACAAAGAAAACGTTCTGATATAATATATTACGAAAAACCAAGCATATTCATTATTTTAACAATAATTATTTTCTTAGAGCTAAAAATAATACAAAGGGTTTGTGTGTATGTGTGGTATTTTCATTTGCCAATGAATCCTTATATACTGGTAGCTAAAGTATAGTCCAGAAAACTATAATCTATCGTTTTATCCAGAAAAAAACAGATTATACAGTGTTGTCATTACATAATTAATCTAGTAATGAATAACGGAAAAAATATTGCAACAGCAAGTTTGACCTTGGCCGCTGAGCGTTAAACAGAGGGGAAAAAAATAATAATAATGATTCTCGCGCATGCGCAAAGCCTTTAGAATGTCTTTAAATTAGGAGAAAAAATTTAATACAAGTATGAAAAGATCGACCGGCGGGTTTCTGCGAGGCGTACACCCTCCTTCGTTTTGACCACGCACGGTAGTGCTGCAGTTATAGTCTTGAGTGTAGCGGGAGCTCTGCGCATTCTGCCACAAGCGCAGTTAACCAATGTTTGGTGTAAAATCGCGTATTTTAAATTATTTTAAAAATCATTACCTTCATTTTAAGAGCATAATTTTTACGTTAATGCTCTCAAACATCACCAGCTATTTGCAAAAATAACGTACTTTGAAATAAAAAATGTAGAAATTACTACTTTTTAATTTATTTCTCAGAAAAACATAAGTTTACGAAAATCACAAAATGTTTTTTAAAATCCGTAATTTTGAAGCAATTTTTTCAATCTTCGTATATGTTACGGATAATATTACTGTACACACGGAAAAAAGGTTTTGTGAGATTACCTTCATAAATGACGAAGTTATTCAATGTTAAGTAAAAATTAAGACTACTTTTTAAAAATTCTTTAAAAAAAAAGTTTTGGAAATTTTATTTTTTAAATGAATGGATCTAAAAGAGAAAGGCTTGAAGTTAATTTGTGTAGAATATCGATTTAATAACACGAAAAGTAATTCATACCCAACGATTTAGAAATAATTTTCATAAAAACGCATCAGTTTTAACACTATTTTAAAAAATTCGAAAAAAATAGAAAATATCGTTATTTTACAAAAAAAATTACACCGTGTTGTGGCGAAATAAATGATCTTTCCGATTCTGTAATTATGTTTTGTCTAATTTCGACACCGAAAATCGGATGACAATTTTAATATGGTGGAAAACGTAAGATTACCGCTCGGCCGAAACGGAAGGGAAGTTCCGCCAAGTAAGCAACCGGCAGGAGTAAAATAATTCGGCGTTTTAAGGTTTTTAATTAATATCTTTTTAACTAATTACAATATCGGAATATAAATAGGCAATACGGCTTCCCCGGAAAATTCCCGATCTTTTGGTACCTTCCGCGACTTTCTGCGTGGTGCTGTTCGTGAGAAGATAGACGCACATAGATAGATAGATAGATAGATACATACATACGTTTGTTTACCTTCGAATTTTAATAGTGTAAGATGATGGAAAACTTAACAGGAAATTGATACAATATAAAAACGGCAAAAAAATGTAACAATCAAACATCATAATTCAAAGTTATAAAATACCTAATCAATAAATCTCCCCGCTAGAATTTTATATACGAACCTTTCAGCACGAGCGCTATAGTAAGAATGATTTTAGTAGGTTCAATTAAGCCAACGATGAACTTGGCGATTTTCAAAAAGAGGCCAAAAATATCAAAGTAACCCATCCTTGTTTGTAGATTATAGGAATAGGTGCTGCCAACGAAATTGCGCATTACACGTCCGGCCTTGTTTGTTCCTTTTATCTGTCACTATCACCCAAACTGCCATGTCCATTTTTGAGATAATCTGCTAGGAAAGTTCCTAATAAAAACCGAATTAATTATTTTCTACGCGCGCGAAATAGACTAATGCAGTAACAAATCATTTCAAGAAAGAATTGTTCAATTCATGCAAAAACTTTAGTTTATGAATTGTTTATTGAAGAGCAAATTGATTTTTTTTTTCTTTAACATTTATAAACCCCGTGCACCACCGAACGTATAACACGGGGGTAAACAACACAGACAGAAGAAAGGATTACAACACAAACATCGAGCAAATGGATTGGATTAAGATTTAAGAATTGAGAGTGATTTTTATATTATTATTGATGTAACAGAGAGGGTGGTGTTTAGGGGTATGTTGAATGAAAGAGACGTTTAGGTTTAAGGAGATTTAATGACATCTACAGGTTGTTAAACCTGACTAGGCGCGCGCTGCTGGGATAAGGTGTGTTCCTTCTCCCGCTTACATCCGGGGGTTACAGAGAGTGGCGCTGGTGTCGCCTGAGCGTATACAACATGAAATGAAATTAAAACTTTTCAAAACGGATTCCCTAAACACAAATACTAAATCCCATTTTGATAACTCTGATAATTAAAAATCTAATTTGCAAGAATAGCAAAATTCTCACCCGTTTTTGTATACTTTTTTTGGTGATATACGCGGCCGCAATAGCCAAGTGGTCAAGGTATCGGATCGAGGCTGGCATGTCATGAATTCGAGCCCAGTACCACTAAAGACCCGCCGAGTAGGGGCGCGATGCACGTTCAATCTCTCGAGAGCTCAAACGTCCCCCCATTAGTGTGGTGTGGTAGTTAGGAGAGAGGGTGCCAGCTCTGGTTTCATCCTCGTCACTTGACCATGGTTCAAAATTACAAGGTCCGTCGCCAAAAACCCTCGTGTAGCTGAACAGTGCGACGTTAATATTCACTCTCTCTGTTTCATTCAATTTATAATAAAACAGGTTAGTTAAAATAATTCACAACCACACATAACTTGACATTCTAAATCTTTTTATTTACATGAATACTCTTGCCCCATTCACAAAAAACCATAAATCTTCTATTTACAAAATCGCTTCGATACAAGTTGAGTTGTTTCATTTATTATTATAAACTTTTTAGAGCTTTTAATTTATATTTTAGTTTAAATATATTAAATTGCATCTTATGGTTATAATATGAATATTTTTTAAATTCGCGACACTCCCACTTTTTGATTTTACATAAATATAACAAAATCAAAAACATCTTTTTTGATTTTAATAAAATAAAGTTAAACATAAATATTGTAACATATTAATTATCATATCGTTTGGGTTTTGCAACTTTTCTACCACATTTAGTTTTGATTTCTAAATTTACATAATCGGTTTGGTTATTGCAATTATTAAATTTTGAATGAATGTCTTTCACATTTTTAAACAATAAACTGTTATAAATTTTACTATCACTTAAGTTCCAGAGAATATAATGTGTTACTGAACGTATCAATTCTCCCATTCGAGTTTTGACTTTTACAACTCTAACTGAATTGTCCTTTCCTGGAAACACCTCCATCACCAGTCCCATTTGCCAATCTAATCTATTCTTGTTGTCCCAACTAACAAGCACCACATCTCCAACTCTTACTTGTTTCGAACCAGCTTTGTTAATTTCTTGATGAACAAGAAGACTCGAGTATTCATCTCTAAATCTACTCCTTAGAACGTTTGTCAATCTTTGCTGATACCAGAGTCTCTTGTTGAGATTAATGTTATCAATGTTGTCCAAATCTGGTACTTCTACCGTTTGAACATCTTAAAGGAACATGGAGGGTGTTAAGTCATCTGGATCCTCGGATAAATAGTTTAGTGGCCTTTAGTTATTAACTGCTTCTGCATCACACAGAATGGTATTTAATTATTCGAAATTTATTGACGCTCTCCCCAAAATTCTTCTTAAGATTTGTTCAGTGTACGTTTATGAGAATGTAAAGCGCCCTCTAGCGCTCATAGTGTATCCTTAGACTCCAACGAGAGAGGAGTCGAATCGATTCGAGAGAATAAAAATCAGTCCACTACAAATTGAGTGAGACCTTTCATTTTAGCATTTTTTTGTGTGTGTGTTTGAGCAACTGAGCTATCATCTGTGGTCCTGTCTTCGCCAGAAGGTGACCTAAGCATATATAAATTAGAGGAGATAAAATAGGAGGTATGTGCTGTTGATTTTTGAATTTTCGTTGAAAATTGAGACTATTGACAATCAGTGTTGTGAGAACTTTAATATTTAACAATGTTTAAAGAAGCCAAAAAAGAAGATTTGAGGCGAATTGTTTCTGAATTAGAGCTATGTGTGAGTGATAAATTAACTGTTATGGATTTGATGGATTTTATTAAAAATTGTGATCGATATAAAAATGATCCTGATTCGTGCATGAATTAGCAAATTTAATTATCGATGAAAGGAAAGCGGAAGAAAGTCAACAATTCGAGTTGGAAAAAATCAGAGAAAAAGCTAAGGTTGATCTAGAGATAGTGAGAATACGAGCGAAAGATACGGACAATAATGTTGAAATTATTTAATAATGATTTTCCTTCCTTAGATTCTTTAATTAAAAGTATTTGCACGCTTACTGTGAAAATTCCCGCTATACCTGGGGATGGGATTTTTTTATATCATTAGAACGTGCATTTGCAGCCAAAAGTGTTACTGATAAAAAAAATCCCTCAGATTTTATTAAATTTATTAGGAGAAAAAGCTGCAAATATCATTACATATCTTAAAGATGAGGATCTTAACAATTATGATAAAATAAAGTCCATGATACTTCAAGAACTTGAGCCAACTAATCAATCGTGTTTAGAGAATTTTAAGAAAGCAACACGGCAAAATTGTGAATCGCATGTACAGTTTGCGAGTAGATTATTAACAAATTGGGAATACTATTTAAAATTGAGAGATGTTTCTAATTTCGAGTTATTAAAACAATTAATAGTTTCAGAAAAAATACTTAGTACTTTAGATAAAGAAACCGCTTTGCATATTAGTGTTAGACAATCAGATAAATGGTTTGATCCTTAAACGTTGGGAAAAGAAATTGATTTATTTTACTCATCGCAAGGCAAGCCATTGAGTGAGAGTATTAACTATTACAGCAAAAATCAGTATTAAAAAAATATGTCTAGAGTACTTTTCCCAGATGTTAAGGACAAAAAATGTGTTTTGTGTCAGTCCGACAGTCATTTCTTAAATAAATGTACGCAATATAAACAACTATCGGTAAACAAAAGAATGAAAGTTGTTGAAAATAATTCCTTGTGTTTTAATTGTTTAAATTTGGATAGAGTTAAGTTTTGTAAATCTAAAGTTTTTTTATAGATGCTGCTAGGGTTTGCAATCCCGTGTAATATTTTAAATCCCGGGATTAGGATTGGTAGTAATGCAATGCAATGTAGGACTTAGTAATGCAATGGGATTTGAAGTGTCTCAAGTCTTCCAAGCAGTCCCCTACAATTAACGGCATTTAATTGAAGAAGGAACTATGACAAAATCTATTCTCGAGATGCTGCTTATATTATTGTGCAAGCATTGCAGTGAGCCACTTATCTGTGTGTCATTCTCCCATACGAGAAATGAGAGCTGTGCATATATATATATTTTTACCTATACCACTTATAATTCCACAAAAAAATTCTAAGTACATATTTCATAAGCAAAATATAAATTTTTGAAGAATTAAATTCTTAGAAAATTTTTATGAGAAAAAATATTTTAAATATAATTGACAAAAATTAAATCCCGGAATTAGTTAAATTAATCCCAGAATTGGAAAAAACACCGGGATCCCGGGGCTGAAAATCCTACTAGATATCTACCAAAAATTCTAATTGCCTTTGTCCAAGTTAGCTGATCCGCGAGGGCGGTAGAGTTCCTATCCATAAATTGCATTGGGGGAGTGACTTCGCCAGAAGTCTTCTCCGGGTGCAAGAGATCTGTTTACTGCAGTGCTTCTCAAACTTCGAATATTCCAACATTATTTTCTTCGTGCCACCCTCCATACAATAACAATGTATTGAAATCAATAATACTATACTTTGACACTAAAGCTACATTAAGACTTTAACCTCTAATGTGCCACCGACGTATATAAACATCTCGCTCATCCAAAGCAATAATTTTCTGGACGTATATATACGTCTTTCCAAAGAATGATCTTTTCTGTGAGCTGCTATCCATAAAATTATTCCTAAGGCTTTGGAATGCAATAAAAGGACCTTGAGACACAGTATGTGTTTGCAAAGAATTTACTTATTTCAGAGGATTTGTTTATATTTATTCCTTTTCTCCCCCCCCCTAAAATACGCACATCTACTTAGAAAACGGTGGCATTGGGGAGTGAATCGCGTAACTTTTAATCGGCCGTTAAGAAATTAATTATAAATCGTACAAATGATCAAGATAAGTGTAAATACAAGCCCATAGGGTCTCTGTTAATTATCAAACTTGTTCTTAACTTAGTATTGTTAAATTAATAATAAAAAACACCTTGTACAGTACTGATACATTTATAAGTGTATTATATCAGTTTAAATGTGTATTTTATATTTTAATATATCAGAAAGTATTTTGTCTATTTACTTTCAGTGTATTAATTATTTTTTAAATAGTCTTTTGTTTTGAACATGCTCGCGCCCCCCTCATAGAGTAATCATGCCCCCCAAGGGGGCGCGCTCCACAGTTTGAGAAACGCTGCCCTACAGTAACAGTGAACGTGTTAAGCGTCAACGTGCACTTCTAATAAAGGTACATGTGTCATTTTCAGATTTATCGAATCATTTGGAGTGAAGACAGTCGCATTCATCGGGAAAAGCGAATTCTCCAGTTTAGCTGGCCTGGTGTTTCATAAAAATGCTTCTTGTAGTATTCGAATCTCAGGTCTTAGTAAAGGGGGTCACCCCAAAATGTTTTAGCGGTCCACCGTTCGATCGACTTAATGCCCGTCCCTGATCTAAGTAGTAATCTAATTCCCTTGATTCAGCACACCCAGTTCTTTGGTGTGATTTTGGATTAGCAACTCGATTCCATACAACACATATTATAAATTTTAAAATTCCCATTGCAGTTTATACTCTTTAATTTCAAGAAAATCTACATTAAGTAGAGAAAGCGAAATGGTTATCTATATCCTGCTCCTTTGACCAGTTCCAACCTATGCCTCCCCAGACTGGGAACACTGCAAAAACTCGTTTTTATCTTTTAAGTTAACTCTCAAAATATTTTATTAGATAAATGTTAAACGCTCGCTATTTCGTGAGAAATAAAGTCTTCAGGACAGTAAGTAAAATTACTATACACAAATCATTAGAAAAATCTAAAAATTTTTACGAAAAAAAATTGATAATTCTATTTCTTACTATTACAGGTATTGAGAAATACACTCAAGAGCCAAAACATTATGACCACCCCTACATTTTGCAATGAACTCGCCTGGATGACGTGGAAGGCACGTGATCAGGTGGAAGAGGTATTTAACTGCTGCTGGAGTCTGAAGAATCATTCTTTCACTTACTTCTGTGTGTGATGGGAAAGACTGCGGATCTAAGCGACTTTGATAGAGGCTAATTGTAATGGCTCCGAACAAGTATTTCCGAAACTGCACGACTCGTGGGTTGTTTGCGATTTACAGTTGTTAGAACTTATGCAAAGTGGATGAATGACGGTGAAGCCAGCAGTAGACGACATGGTGTTGGACGACCACACGCTATTAAAGAAAAAGGTCATCAGAGACTGTCTCGCATGGTGAAGCAAAACCGGAGCCAGACAGTGGCTCAGCTGACAGCCCAATATAATGCTGGGCCAAGTAGAATAGTATCGGAGCACACTTTTCAGCAGACACTGTTGGATATGGGACTACGCAGCAAACGTCCCACTCGTGTGTCTTTGCTGACCAAGCGTCATCGCCAACTGTGCTGGGCCCGGGAACATTGCGACTGATCAATGGATCAGTGGGAGAGAGTTGTCTGGTCAGATGAATCACGGTTTATCATTCATCGCACCGATGGCCGTGTCAGGATACGCCGTCTTCCAGGCAAACAGTTGCTCCCTCGATGTACAGTAGGTCATACACAGGCCGGTGGTGGCGGTATTATACTTTGGGGGACGTTCTCTTGGGAGTCTCTGGGACCCATGGGTGTGGTAGATCAGACCACAAATGCTACAGGGTATCTGAACATCATTGTGGACCAGTTGCACCCTTACATGGTCTCTGTTTTTTCAGATGGAAATGGAATGTTCCAACAGGACAACGCCCCGTGTCACAAGGCTAAAATTGTGTTGGAGTGGTTCCAGGAACGTGATGCTGAATTCCAGTTAATGTCCTGGACGCCTAACTCACCGGATCTCAATCCGATAGAACACATTTGGCATGTCATGGGATGGCAGCTCAGAGTTCAAAGACCACCAATTCGGAATATCTTGGATTTACGTGACCGTTGCTTAAATATCTGGTACAATCTGTCTCCGGCCATCTACCAAGGACTTATGGCATCCATGCTAAGGCGGGTTGAAGCTGTGTTGTGCGCCAAAGGTGGGCTAACTCGTTATTGAAAGGTGGTCATAATGTTTTGGCTCTTGAGTGTATATACCCCTGTGTGTGAACTAAACTTTATTACACTACAAAAAAAACATTGATTTTATGAGTAGCTTCTAATTTTTAAATTACCTCAAATTTTTCGCTCACATTGAGCATTTTCAGAATCAGTGCTGCTCATGGAATGGTAGGCTTTCAACCAGCTTAGGAAAAGCATATTTCAATAATGTTTGCGATGGTCACTCAGATTACTTGTCCATCAATCAGATCTCATCTTATATACTTAGCTTTTTTAGCATATTTTTAATTTAACTTCCTGCAAAACTTAAATCTTTTTTCTAAAATATAAGTTATATTTCGTTAATATTTCCTAAGCATTTTACTATTAGGCATAGCAAAGTATCTTGCACTCATTCTAAATATCACTGTGTGTGTGTTCGCGCAGTGTTTTCGCTACAGCGAATGATATATTTATCAAGTGCTGTTGCTATAAATAAAAAAAAGGTTATGTACTCTCACATAAACTTGATGCGGTTCTAACTCATACAAATCTTTAACAGCTAATGTGTATCGTTTTGTATTTTTAATTAATCCTTATGCTTTTTGCTTTCTTAGTATCACTTATGTATTATGTTTTCTGTTCTTATGGTTGTGGGAATTTTAAATGCGACAGCAACGAAAAAGAATTATTTGTTCTGACTGAATTAAAAATGAGTCACAGTAAGAATAAAGATTCTACGCGTTTTGTTAAAAAATGAGTCATCGCGTTTGTTCTATAAAAATCTGCTTTTAAAGCCTTTTGAGTATTAAAATTATTGATGTAAATATGAACCACAAATAAAATAAATACTTAAACTATTATTATGAATGTCTGATGCCCAATAAACTTTCCTTCTTCCAACTTGATCAAAATATAAACATAAATCCAGAGTACAATAAATCACAAACCCTTAAATGTCCGATTCTCTTGAAAAATCTAAACATGTGCAGTTATTAATATTCAAAAATATCCAGGATCTAATAAAAAAAAAAACTCGGAGCCGAAAGTACATATTGAAATTTAAAGTTTTGTTAAAGAACTCGAAAAAAAAAGAACTTTAACTGCTAATATAAGTGCTTTGTAAAAATTAATATAAAAAACATTCCAAACTCTGACCACACTGGTCTGATCATGGGCCTCAGAGAAGGGAAAGCGCAATTGCATATATGATACCGTGGGCCCTGGAGGGAGAAATACGTGATCACATATATGTGATCATGGTCCTGAATGAGTTAAGTCTTTACATTGGTGCATACTCGGGTGGCATTCTTGTCACTTGACCGTGATTCAAAACTATGTGGTCCATCGCCGTGGCCTTCACTTCATGTGGCTTTGAAATATGAGGTTAGTAGGAAACTTATATTCAATCTAATGACAATATCTAAAAAAAAAACATGGGAGCAAAACGAATCTTGAATCTTAATAAGTGATTCGCAACTCTCAAAAGATAGCTTTGAGAAGGTTCAAAAATCCCAGAATAAGTTTGGACACAAGCACAGTTTTCCAATGGATATCTCCACATCTAACAAACACAACATTTCTTAACTGAAATCTCTCTCCATACTCACCACCTATTTATTTCAGATATCTTTAAACAACAATCCAAATCTACATATATATCAAGCAATTCCATCAAATATATTTTTCTAGAAAAATAGAATAACAACTTTTTAATACACTTTCAACAGAATTATTTTACGTGTTACGTGGATACAATATTATAAGAACTCCTCTTAAAAAAAACATTTGAAAATATTTATTCTTCGATAAACGATAATTTTTAATTCTTGGATTTTGTTGTTTCTTTCACTTTGAGGAAATTTATAATTGTTGCTGACTGAATCAATCTTATTCAAAAATTTAACATTTATCTGTTTAACAAAAAGATCACCCGACTAATAATTGTATATAGTTTAAAGTATTTATGCACAATAGATTTTTTTAAATCTATAGTAATTTTACACTGCATATGAATGTTAAGAATAGCATGATAAAAATTCTGAATACTTTCGAAAAACAATAAAATAGAACAGCAATAGTAATAACAAACAATTTTTTTTAATTCCAGAATAGTGTATATAAGTAAACAATTTGATATATTTAACAACTACATAGCAAATCCCCGATAATTTATGTTGGCTTACATAAAAATAAAGCATATATATTTGGCACTAAAATTCAATCCAGGGAACTTGATGCAGAGAGAGATCACACAGAATCAATATAACTACCCAAAAAATAAAATGAGATAACGGATTATCACTGGAAACAAACTTAGAAATGAATTTTTAAAAAATTAACCATGAACCATGAATGAACAACAGCCATACTGATAAGGAAAGCAATATAAATAATAAAAAAACACTTTTAACACAAACAATTTGTAATAATATTAAAATGTGTGTTTTTTTTTAAAATTCATGATATAAAAAAAATCCAAACACACAAACAATTCATTCCATGAATCACATATAAAAAAGTATATGAAAACAGACATTAATTTCAAGAAAAATGAGTAAAAAATCAGTATACTTGCCACACAAATAAAAATTTAAGTTTGTTGTGTGCTTTTCAAACCAAATCCAACATACTACCAGGAAAACTTTTATTTTGAAAATGTTTCTTGTGCATTCTATAGTCATTAATATAAATGAAATTACTTAAGTATATCTGGAAAAAAAATAAGTAGGAAAATAAATTTTTTAAAAGGAACATGAAAAATTGATTATTTGCTCATATTAAATAAATATTAAAACAAACTTTTAATGTATATACAGGGACAAATGAACCTCATAAAATCAATTTATTCATTTCTCCAAATAAGTTGAATGGCCATTTTTGCTTCCCTTTTTGGTTAATCACAAATTTATAAATAAGGTGACTTATTCACTTTCAGGAATAAAATAAAGCAATTGCACTTTTAAACATGAATCAAAATTGAGTTCGGCTACTTAAACTTGTTTTGCAATGTATATACAATATAGTAAGGTTTTTAATGAAATCAATAAATTAAAAATAAGATTTACTGCAGTTAACAAAATTTGATGAATAATTGTTTTGCTGTTTTTGAAGATATCAGTCAAAATTGTCAAGCAATATAAAAGAATTTTTCTGATAAAGAATGTCGTGTTAGAATATGGTACAAGGCAAACAACACATCATTCCCTGTGCGAATTTTCAGGAGCATGAATTGCTATCCAAGTTAAAATTACAAATGTGAATAGAAGTGAATGAACTGTTCAAGCAAGATTTCTGACCAGGCAACTGACAAATTACTAAACATTCAATCATAAATGTTTGTAGTGTCACAATCACCAAGTTTATTATATATTTTGCTTGGGTCAATGGGATTGATATACCATTTTCTACGTCTCTTTTAGGGGACATATGAAGAGTATCATGCATCCCAGAGAAAAAAATTCACTGGCGGTATACAGTACTCTCCAACAAGTAAATGTCAAGATCAGATCATCTATCACTGGAAATGATAAGAATGTTTGCAAATGTACATAAATGCATCAAATGACATAAAATTTAGTAAAATTATTGAGAATTACTTAAATGTAAACTTAGGATTTCTTAAAGTTATTTAATTTGACTTAACCCATTTTTCATTTTGTACTTCAAGTAATTTCTAGACACACATTATTTGATAAAAGTTATACTTTGGACCCCTTTATCACTCCAAAATTTATCTACGCAATTTTAAAACAATATATATTAGTAACCTTAGAATTACAGCAAACAATATTTTTTAAAATTATAATATCAAAAACACAAAGAATAATATGACTCATGATTAAATGCATTAAATAAAAGTCTACTGAATTTTTGAGATTCTTACTAAATATTCATCACAAGAGTGTGCCCTGTACTTTAAAACATTTAATTTTTGCAATTTTTATATACTACACTTAATATGCAATTTTAATAAAATTTAATTTTTTTAGATATAAAAATATTTAATTAGTGTATTTGAAAACCCTTCGCTTCATGTAAGCAAACATATATTATATATATAAGGAAATCTTGAGCAAGAACATCACAACTGACATAATTTAAAAATATTTTAAAACCATACATGTATACTTTCTAAAATTTTCCATTGAGCACTCACATGGATGCAAAGAGACATTCAGCGTGTAATTTTGCAGCAGAACACAGAATTATGGCACATTTGAAACCATGTATAAAACAATTATTACAAACACTCACTACAATCTTCTAAATGGCAATAAAATAAAATAACAAACAGTTGCCGATATCAATTTATAACAATGACTAACAGAGCAATTCTAAATGCACTTTCTACAATTGACTATGTTTCATGATAAGAGCAACTAAACTAAATATAACATAATGTACACATTCAAATAGTATAGAATTAAAAAAAAAAACACACTATTTTGTCAACAGATATTCCCTAATTTCTACAAATGGATTTTTAGGCATTGAAGTAAATGAGTCAAAATTGTATAATATGTGACCAATAAAATTACTTGTTTTAACGTATGGCACAGAAAATGAGATGGAGGATACAATAAGGATGAAGAAAAACGAATCAATAAAGAAAAAAAAATCAAAATTGAAAGAGCATTGCATTTTAAAAGGTGAAAAAATTAATATACACTAATTTATCTATGCAATTCCATGAAAGCACAACTGATTGACTGCAATAAATTAATTATGAAAACTCTATAAGGAATGAAAAAGAAATGGTTGAAAGATAAACTAATAATTGCTTCAAAACTAGAAATTTAGGGAATACCTGTCAAATTATGAATTTATCAGTGCTTTTAACGTTAATGTAAATAATTTCTAAGTAATTTTTTAACTAGCAATGAAAATTATTTAACTCAAAATGAAGACACATATACAAAGTCAGTCAATAGGTTGATTTTTTGTTACCCATATCACAAACAATGCTTGAATTAAAAAAAAAAAATCCATAAGATAAATCAGACTTTCATACAAAACTTATGTGGAAGCATTCTTTTTAATTTTTCTAAAAAATATCATAACCACTTAATAGCAAGATGCCAATTATTTATTCACTAGCTGTCATAATACATAAACAAGTGAATTCCATTCACATTCATAAGAATTCAATTCTATTTAAAATTGACTAAAAGCAAAGCATTGAATAAGAAAAGCAAACTTATGTCTTAAAAGATATAAGATTAAAAGATGTAAAATTATGCAACAAAGTTACAGTTTTGTCATACAAATCCACAATTTAACTTTAAGCATAATAAAATGATGTATTGGCCTAACATTTATAACAAAAAAAAATAGTAATACTGGCATAACTAAATCACAACCGGACAATATTGGAACATTCATTTTAATGGCACATTTTTCCCCTTGCTTTTAGAAAAGCATTGAAATTCAATGGCATGATGGTATTTTGGCTATGTTTGGCAGTAAAAATCACATGACATTTCAAATAAAACTTGTTGCAATGCTCTCTAATGTTTGCCTTATTTCAGAAAAATGAGGTCTTCGATCAGGATTATAATCCCAAGTCCTTATCATCAATTCATAAATATATTCTGGAGTATTAGGAGGTGATTCAAGCCTGTAACCTGCAAAAAGATAAAAGTGCAAGCAATTTTAAGCATAACTTGAGAATAAAACAAAATTTTTAGAAAGAACAAAAAACGGAGCAATAACCAGAGAAAAACTAAAACATTTTAATTAAATTAAATCTTTATATATATAAATCTCGCGTCACAATGTTTGTCCTCAATGGACTCCTGAACCACTTAACCGATTATAATAAAATTTGCACACCATATGCAGTTCGATCCAACTTGAGAGATAGGATGGTTTTCATTTCAATTTATCACGTCATAATTTTTTTATAGCCGGAAATGTGAAGAATCCTGAAAAAACGTTGCCAGATTCCCGTAAGGGATGCTCATTCGGTTCTCTCGACGTTATTTCTGAATTTCGTCAAGGTCATTCACGTTGCGTTAGCTTTGTGTTTGGAAGATGGGAAAAGTTGAGGTAGTTTTGAGTCTCGCTGCGTAGAAAAAGGGGAATTCCCTCAAATAACCCATCACAACCGATGGTTTTTTTTTATTCTTAAAGATTGATTTATTGAAGAACAGTAGAATATAAGAAAAAAAATATCATAAAGAAAAGCGACTCACTCACTGACTGACTGACTAATCACGAAATCTCTGGAACTATTCAACCTACAGACTTGAAATTTGGTAGACATGTTCCTTTGATAGAGTAGACATCAGCTAAGAAAGGATTTTCCGAAATTCGAAACGCAAGGGGCGTTACGGGGGGTTAAGGGCTTTAATAATAATTGTTTCCATGTTTAAACTACTTGATGTACAATCTTGAAATTGGGTAAGCGGATTCCTTTCAGAGAGTAGAGATCCGCTACAAAATGAGTTTGATGAAAATCGACCCCCCAAGTGGCGTTGCAAGGGCTTAGGGGGGGTTATAGATAATTATTTCCATTTTTAAACTATTTGACGCACTGTCTTTAAATTTGATATATAGATTCCTTTCGTAGAATAATGATCAGTTACAAAACGGGTTTTGTGAAAACAGACTTCTAAGTGGCGTTGCAGGGGAATAAGTGGCGTAAGAGATAAATATTTTCGTTTTTAAACTATTTGACCTAACTGCTTGAAAATTGGTAGGAATGTTTCTTTCATGGAGTAAATATCCGCTACAAAACGGGTTTGGAGAAAATTGACACCCAAGGGGTGTTGCGGGGGGTTAAGGGCAGATATAAATAATTATTTCTTTTTTTAAACTATTAGACTCACAGTCTTGAAATTTGGTTAGCAGATTCCTCTCATAGGATAGAAATACACTGCAAAATGTGTTTTGTGAAAATCGGCCCCTAGGTGGTGTTGCGGGGGTTCAAGGGGCGTTATTGATAATTTTTTTGCATTTTGAATTAATTGGACGCACAGTCTTCAAATTTTGATAAGCAGATTCCTTTCATAGAGTGCAATTCCCCTACAAAATGGGTTTTTTTTAAAACAGACCCAGAAGTGGCGTTGCGGGGGCTCAAGTGGCGTTATAGACAATTATCCCCATGTTTAAACTGTTAGACGTACAGTCTTGAAATTTGATAGCAGATTCCTTTCGTAAAGTAGAGAACCGCTACAAAATGGGTTTCGCGAATATCAACTACCAAGTTTAATTTCGGGAGATTAAGAGGCGTAATCGATAAATATTTCCATTTTTAAACTACTTGATCATCCTGCTTGAAAATTGGTAGGCATGTTCCTTTCATGAAATAAGAGTTCCTCTAACAAAGAGTAAAATGTGTGAAAATTGACCCCCAAAGATGTTTGCGAAGGGGTCAAGAGGAGTTACAGAAAAAAATTCCTGTTTTTAATTGTTACACCCATATACTTTAAAATTTTTAAGCATGTTTTTTTTTTGTTGAATAGGGATCCACTAAGAATAAATTTTAAGCAAATCAAGAGTTCTGGGGGGTTGCAGGGGGTTACTGGGACGTATTGACAAAAAAAATACTTTTTTCGAGCTACAAGGACTATAATAATGAAATTTGGTTTGCATTTTTCTTTGTTGAATTGAATTCCGCTAAGAGCGGTAATTTTGGAAAACGGCTCTCAACGGGATTACGGGGATATTTATAGTAAAACTTTTGCTTTTTTCTGTTAGATTTAGACTTGAAATTTGACTTGCATGTTCAATTTACGGAGTAGAGATCCACCGAAAATTGGTTTTGCGGGAATCCACTTGGTTTTGAGTTACGAAAGCATCATTCTATGCTTCAATTTTAGAAAATACAAATTAAATGAGTTCTGCCCTCTTTTTTATCAACAGGTGACAGTTACAGGTATAAGTACATTTTTCAATTCAATCGAATTCTTAATGCTAGGACTTAGATATCAATAATTTATACATATATATTAGCAGTAAAAATTTTTAAAACATCATGAAATACCCAGCGAAGCGGGCGGGTAACAGCTAGTAATAATAAAAAAAATAAGATCATGCTTTTGCTTTTACTTCTGCTAGAGAATTAAATTATTTTCCTTTTTTAAAGGATAAATAAGTATGGGATACATAAGAAACAGTAATTTCAATTGAAGCATATTTGGTTGGAAATGCTTAAATTAAATATATACTAGCCATTAAATATATAAGGAATCATTTAATTTTATAGGGAAAAAGTTGGAAAATCTCCTTTGCAGTAGAATTCTTCCAGCATTTCTATAACACAATTTTAGAAATAATTAATAATGTTATAGAACCCAAATTATTTTTCTGAGACATTATAATGAAATGAACAAACGAAATTCAGATGACTTTACTGGTTCATATGTGATCTTTACTTTTTTTATGTAGCTCATTAGAGAACATAACTTTGACTATGTAT
The DNA here is from genome assembly GCA_019973975.1 of Trichonephila clavata. Taxonomy (NCBI): domain Eukaryota; kingdom Metazoa; phylum Arthropoda; class Arachnida; order Araneae; family Nephilidae; genus Trichonephila; species Trichonephila clavata. The sequence goes on from BMAO01005835.1 coordinate 17,835, forward strand.
TACCTTCTGTATATAAAATTGCATTTTTAAATTTACTACCTTTAATGCCTTACATGAAAAAATTCACACATTTCTCATTTGAAAAATAACAGCAAATACAAAAATGGCTTTTTTTTGTTATACCTATGAGTGAAAGCTTGAAACTTTTTGCAGTAAAACACTATAGCAGTCTTTTTAATGACAGGCCAGGCATATAATTGTTCAGTAGTATGAAAAAGTAAAGAATTTCTTTGCCGATTAACAGAGGGTTCACTTTAATACGTTTAGACAACTTAATGCTTAGTATTAAAACTTTGCTTAGAAATTACACATAAAATAAAGGATAAAAATCATAAGGTAGATTTCTCAATTTGGATGAAGGAAAAAAAAATTTGAAAAAATATGAAGAATAAAATGTAAAGTTAAATAAATGCAGAGATTATGCATATAACTTCAAAATATTTTCATTTTCAAAAAATAACCAAAAGAATTTGTGCATTGTAAGCCTTTAAATTGTAAAAAGCAAATATTATTTTAATGGAATTAAAAGAAAAAAACTAGGATTCTCATATATTCTATAAAGCTTTCCAAAAAAATAAAAACCTAAAAGCAATTTTTTTTACATGAAATAAAAATACACTTTGCTATGTAAATAAAATATACAAAGTCTGAGTCTTTTCATTTGCACACATTTAAGTTTATGCCTTTTAAAATAATAACGGGTGGCAAAGGAAATTATTTTTTCAAACCCCAGAATGTACACTGAAAAGCTTTGCTAATGTTACTCAGACTTCTTAAAAATATGCTTATTAAAGAAATTTATTTGAATTCTTCAAAAAATAAGCATATGCCAACATAATTTTACCATTAATTAAAAACAAAATTTCATATCAATGAGATAAAGAATGAAGTCTTGAAGGGATATTTGTTCCATACTTTGAATTTTGCTCCTAATTTGAATATTTGTTGTCTGAGGCAGAATTTATCCTACATAATTCACAGAATTTCTTAAATGTTAATAATAATGAAAATATAGCTTCATATAAATTTCTAATATAACATGACAGAAGTATGTTTAGAGATATAAGAAAGTATAAAGTGTTATGTTCTTATCCTTTTATTTATAAGCAAGACTAAATTTTATATTTTAAAGCAAATGAACTACAACAATTTCCTTGACATAATATAGTTTAATAACTCTGTTTAAAAAATACCAGGCAACTATTACGATTTTAAAATGCATCATACATTAAGAAAAACAGAATAAGATTTGTTTAGCTTAAAATGAGAACTTCATTTCTCTTCTGTAATATATATATATATAAACTAGAAAAACTTTGCTCATGAGAAGACACCATACTTCAAAACATAATATTAAGGTTTGAAAAAGGATTGCATTTAGGAGTTGATTTTCTTTACAAAATTAATAATTTTGATAACATTGAAAAGCATACATCTGGTGATATTTTTTGGCTTTAAAAAAATGAATTACAATTTGAAGAAAACTGATGTGTGTATTGTTCACAGCATCAACTATTGATATAAATTTAAAATTCTCTCACTATACATAATAATAAATAAAGTTTTACTTGTACATTTAATAAACATTGATACTATTTCAACCGATAAAAATAAGTTCTTTTAGAGAAAATTCTCCTTGCAATTATTAACAAAGGAACTATATTTGAAAACTTTTAGCTGCATTTATTAATAAAAACAAATTAAAAGGAATATTCAACAGTAACAGAAATGCCAATTTTTTGTTACTAAAAAATAATATAGAAACTTAATTTAAATCTATAAAACATTTGTAACTAAAATTTTATTAGAATACATACTAGTTTAAATTCATGAGATCGTTTGTATCATAAAGAGTTGATTTAAAACTTGCAAAAATTATTTGCTTACAACAGGTAATTCGCGGGGAAAAAAAAAAGAAAAACATTTCAGACAGAAAAAATGTTGTTAAAGCCTATTAATTTAACATTACTGCAGGGAAAATTTCATACTAAAATTCAGCTTATAGAATAATCTAAACTGAGCGAGTGGAAGTAGATATGCAAAATACATGTTTTTAGTTTACTAATGACAATACACGAGTTAGTGTACTAACTCTTTCATCAGCATAAGCAAACTTAAGTGTATCATTGAAAAAAGTTAAGAATATTTAATTGCTACAATTCTAGAAAATTCAGTATTAAAATTTATGTGACTAAATGTGAAATGGAGCATAGTTTGGTTGAAGATTTTATTCAGTTCAAAGGCCATACTTCCTTAAGTCTGCCAAACACTCATTAGTTTACTAGTATAACCCATACGTTAAGATTTAATGAATTATAAATATATGGAGTAATTTTTAAGTTTTGGAACGTTTTCTTTTTTGGTTTTTATCAATTAATAAGGAGAAAAAAAGCACACACTTCTGCCTACATCATTTATAAAAAAAATTACACTAAGATACGAAAACAAACGAAAATTAATTAGCAATTCTACAACACAGCAACTCTATCTTATTTTAAAATTCAGAACTAAAAATATTTAACATGCACTTCATTCTTTTGTTTATTCATTCAACTATTCTTATTGCTTGTTTTGAATATTAAGTTTTTAAAATTATTATGTGAAGTGATGTCATAATTTTTATTCTTCATTTTATGTAATTGAGCTGTGTTTTGTTATGTTCTTATGGTGTTGCAATTTCCTATTAAGAGCAATTACTAATTTTCTTTACATATATACATGAACACATGTGTGAATCGTTGTCAACTGTTAGTGGGAAAGAAGTTAGTTTTGCAGAAACAGAAATTAAATGTGAAAATTACATAACAAGATATGTATTTTGTTTGTGAAGGAGTGTGCGCCATTTGTATAATTTACTATTGTACACATAAATGCTTATTTAATTGCTAAGAAATTCCCCATTATACCACAATGCAATTAAAACAGTCTATACACATCTGTTTAACTATTCTTTAAAGACACCAAATAAGGTTCGAATGAAATGTCTTGATATTAAAGAATGCTCAAGTTCAAATATTACTAATGCCACCCATCCGGTATAGTGGTCAGTGAAGCTGACTGCGGTGCCGTAGGGACTGGGTTCGAATCCCGGAGAAGGCATGGATGTTTGTGTTGTAATCCTTTCTTCTGTCTGTGTTGTATACCCATGTTACACATTGCGTGGTGCACGGGGTTTATAAATGTTAAAACAAAAAAAATATTACTAATTACATTTAGACTAGAAAAACGAACAGTTAAATAATCGAATAATCAAACTGAAGAGTGTTAACAGATACAAATTAAAACCATTACAAAGAATGCATAAAATGTTTCCAAAGAACAAAATTATTAATATGAGAACTGAACTGTATTTTTACATAAGAGCAAAACAATTTTATCAATACAGGAATACCTCACTGAATATGGCTTCCCTTAGCGCAGACTCCAACCTTTTTTTAGTAATACATTTCAATTACTACTGATTGATTTGCTATTAAGTAACTTGGAAAACTATTGAGCCTAAATATTCACACTAAAGTTATAATATCAAAATGCTCATTATTCTTATCAGAAAGTAACTCTTAGCTTTGACCAACTATTGACCAGCGAGGACAAATTTGATCACAGAAAGGAGTATGCGTGGCAGATACAGGTACACAGAAATAACTGTCATTCATTATGGTACCCTGGTTTCAAGCTCATTGGTTATTCTTGTACTCCAATTTGCATATTTTATTATAATTATTATACAAATCACTGCTAAACCTATTTATAAGGAATGAAAGACGAAAATCAGCATAAGTTGCAAAATTTGGGAAAAGATTTTGGCTTTGATTTATTAAATACTGCCGATGTCATGAAGTGTATTCAGACAGACTCTCAGCCTCTTTATGACAAATCCCTTATCATCATAGAAGAATTAGCTTACAAGGAAGTGAATTGAAGAAAATGTGATAAAACTTCACATTAGATAATCTTAAAAAAATATTCAATGTCACAGGAACAGTATGTGAATTGATTAAATAAAATAATCCAAATGAGGAAAGGAAACATTGAATATGACAAAAATTAGGAAATACTATGTGTTATTCTATGATATACAAAAGTAAAAGAGGGAGCTGATCTTCTATTAAAATCCCCCCCCCCCTTTTGAAAACATCAGGCAATAAACCTATGTTCCATTATTTTTACTTTTCACTCATTTTCTTACTTTTAATTTTAGATGTACAAATACCGTCGAACCTCAGTTTAATAAAGTTACCAAAATCTCGAAAAAGGTCATTATGTTGAAAATTTGTTAAACAGAGATTCATTTGCAATATACTTTTCATTCCTGGTTCCAGGAAAAAGTTTGCAAAAAAGAGATTCGACTGTAATTGTTTTAACAAAATTTGATAGGAAAAAATTAATTTCCCTACAGAAATATTTCACTCTGTGCAGATTGATTTAATCCTTAACTGACCCTGACATATGTATACACCTTCTTGAATTAAAAAACCTTTGCAATGCACTGCTATCAGTAAAACTATTTCAAAAGTTTTGGAATGTAATAGAATGACATTGAGTGTTTGCGAAGGACTCACTTATTTCAGAAAAGGATACATCTATTTATACCATTTCTCCCCCCCCCCACTCCATACACTGCATAACTGTGCACAATTGCATGAAAAATGATGGCACTAGGGAGCGAATCATGCAACTTTTCCTTGCAGTACTTTTGAAGAACCAATAAACATTACCACAAGTGAGGCATTTCTATACTTTCTGAAATTTTCATACTATTTAAGCTATTACATGGAAATAAACATACCTGAATCAATCATTTCTCTAGCTTTACTATTTGACCATCCAGCATATGGAGTATTTCCCAATGAGAAAATTTCCCACATCAATACGCCATAGCTCCACACATCACAGAGACTAGTATATCTTCCTATGAAATTATATTTTAATGAATAAAATAAAAACTAGTGTGCCCTAAGATTCTTCATTTTTTACAAAAAATATATCAATAATTACCATAATTAAGAGCTTCTGGAGCAGTCCATTTTATGGGAATCTGTTTCATTCCATCTGATACAGTATATTCTTCTTCCTCTCTAGACATCCCAAAATCAGATATTTTTACAATATTTTTCATGCCAACCAAACAGTTACGTGCAGCTAAGTCTCTATAAACAAATAAACACTTGTTACTTTTTCATTTTTTTTTGTCTCAATATATAAATTTCTAAAAAAAAACAACTCTTTACAATAAAACTTACCTATGTATGCAATTCTTGCCTTCTAAATACTCCATGCCTCGAGCAGCTTCTAAGCACATAGTCAATAAATCTGTTATTAACAGTGAATGCTTATGATTTCTCAAGAAATTTAAAAGGGAACCGCCTAAATTTTCGAATAAAAGTAATTTATAAGACAGAAATATAATAAACACATCAAGCTAACAATAAAAAATTTTAGGGGAAAAGTTCTCACCAGGAACAAGTTCCATCACAATCATTATTGGTTGTTTTTGAACACATATACCAATAAGCTTAACAATATTAGGATGATCATACTGCTTTAAAATTCGTCCTTCTTGCAAAAATCTTTTTTTCTGTTCATCAGGCAGATTCATACGACAGGTCTTAACAGCTACTTCAACACCACTGGCTCTTAAAACTGCTCGATAAACATCTCCAAAATTACCCTATATTTAAACAAATGAAAATTTCTAAACAAGAGAAAAACTAATTGATAAACCATACATTAACAAAACTCAGTGGCACAACAGCCCATTAGGGCCAAGGTCTACTGTGCCGAACTCAGTAGACGAAACCTTGGTCCCTGTGGTGCATGAGCAGATGTTCGGGTCAATCTGATACAAAATTCCCAGTGTTAAGTTTCCAAGCAAGCTTGGTACTAATTTATCAACCCACTGAAGAGAGGAAAGGCCGAGTCGACCTTGCCCAGCCCGGGGTTTGAACCTCGGACCTGTGGTGTGGAAGCACAATGCACTTACCACTCAGCCACTAGGCTTCAAACCATACATTATTAGCATATTTAAGAAAATAAGAGTATTAAGAACAACTGATTACCATTAAATGTTTGAATTACAGAATTCATGAATAACTTGGTATGTACGCATAATTCAAATTCTAAATTCAATTAGATTTTCTAACCTGAATTTGAATAGTATACATTTAATTTAAAGCTGTTCTTAAGATGTTACTTCATCAAAACACATTCATAGAATGCACATATATTTATATATCTTATTTAAAAATTCTCATTATCAAACAAATATACATTTGCATAATTCTGTTGTAAAAAAAATTTCTACACAGCCATAAGGTGCCATGGAAGATATTAAGGATTTCATGACTACATATAAATACACATACTGCTCTTAAATAATGTATGTCACCATTTTGTTTTTACAGAAGGATTCTCCAATGTATATTGAAAGACATAATATTTTTTAAATGTTGGATTTCATGCACAAATGTTCATTGAGAAGCTTTTTAAAAATTGTAAACAGCATTTAAAATAGATTTTTGAAAGATAATCAAATAAATAAAGACATGGAAAACAAAAAGTAAAACAAGTATTACATAATACCTACCCGACCAATTTTTTCAACAAGTTCGACATCATCATTATTAAGTTCCCATCTTTCCCTCAAAACAGGAGTCTTCAAAATCGCTCCAGACCGGCTAGTGACAGGTTGCCCAGAATGATACTGGTATAATATTAATTCTTGAACTGATGGGAAAGCTGGACCTTCAAATCTAAACTTTCCCTACATGATATAAATATTTTATAAAAAGTTCTGATCAATAAAGTATACTGTATATACACTAATTTAATATAAAATGTTATAATTACTTTTGAATCAGTAAATTAAGAATTTTAAGACTCGTAAAATTCTTATTTGAAAACTCAAATTGTGAACAAAGAAAAACTATTCAAAAGAGAATATGGCTTTAGGAGTGCTTATATATTCAAATCAATAAATATACCAAAATTCTCAGGTCATAAAGAACCGATTTCGATAAAAGTTTACTACCTATCAATAAAATTGTTGACAAATATTATCTGCAAATTACAACTGAAATCTGATGTGTGCACCAAAAGTTAACATCTACATTTCGAAAGTATAACTGAATTCCCAAAATAATAATTATACATACAGTGGACCACAAAAAGTGTTCGTACACTTGCAATTTTCTTACGATACCTGCAACTCGTTCTTAATGGAATAACAACCAATTTTAAATCACAATATCACTATTTTTTTAAAAAATTAATAACTAAAAAACTACTAAAAAATTATGCCACAAAAGTCTTCATTTAAAAAAAACTCAACACATAGCATTATATATATAAATATTATATATTTTTAAATTTAGCACTTAGTAGGATATATTTTAGCATCTACGATAACTTTTAAACATCTTGGTATAGATTTCATCAGTTTTTTGTAATTCCTGCATTGTTGTTTCTCCATTTTTCTGTGAGTAGTGTTTTAACTTCACATTTTGTTTTTATATACACGTTTTCTTTTTTTAAAATCAAATTCTCACAAGTTACGTTTTACTAGGCTTAAATCAGGTGATTTAGGAGGTTTTTTCAAAAATTTGGGGAATTTATAGACACCAGTGGTGTACATTGAGAGCAGCGCACTTAGTGTCATTATCTTGTTAACAAATGAAGTTGTATGCAGTACTCAAATTTTGGTTGGATAATTTCAAATTGTTCATTAAAATATATTATTAGAGCTCATGATTCACCAATACCATAAAAAAATACTAAATTACCAATCCCTGAAGCAGATTTACACCCCAACGCTAGGATGCCTCCACTTCCATGCTTCACTTTTCCAACTAGAATCTTGGGATTAAGTTTCAGAAAATTCACCATTGAAAGCAGATTAGTTGGGATGAGAGAAAATCTGACATTTTTGGTCCTGGCGGGTTAGTTTGTAAAAGAAAATTGAGGAACTTAATCCCAAGAATTTAGTTGGAATAGGAAAATGCTCAGCATGAAGGTGGAGGCTTTCTTGCATCGGGGTGTAAATCGGCTTCAGGGTTTGGTAATTTTTTATGGTATTGGTGAATCATGAGCTCTAATAATATATTATAATGAACAATTTGAATACTGCAGACAGCTTCATTTGTTAACAAGATAATGACACTAAGTGCACTGCTCTCAATGTACACCACTGTCTCTATGAATTCCCCAAATTCTGAAAAAACCTCCTAAATTACCTGATTTAAGCCTAGTAGAACGTAATTTGTGAGAATTTGATTTAAAAAAAATAAAACATTTGTATGAAAATAAAATGTGAAGTTAAATCACTAATCACAGAAGAATGGGGGAACAATAATGAAGAAATTACAAAAAACTGATGAAATCTATACCAAGATGTTTAAAAGTTATTGTAGATGCTAAAATATATCCTATGAAGTACTAAATTAAGAAAGAAATATAAGATTTAAACCTATGTTGTGGTTTTTTTGAAGCGTACAAAGACTTTTGTGACAATTTTTTAGTAGTTTTTTGGTTATTCATTTTTTTAAATAGTGATATTGCGTTTTAAAAATTGGTTATGTTATTCCATTAAGAACGAGTAGCAGATATAATAAAAAAATTTACAATTCTGATATATTAATTTTTATTAGTTGAAAACATTATTATATAGAAAATTGCAAGTATACGAACACTTTTGTGGGCCACTGTATATTTAAGTACAGAGAAATGTATAATTAAGAGAGGCTTCCGATAGGTAAATTTTTAGAAATGGCATACTAGATACAAAAGGAAGATACATCGGGTGTCTGAAAAGTGTCCATAGGTATTCACTTAGGGTTTTTTTTGCACCATAAAAAAACATTAATGTTTTTTTTACAATGCTTTAGTGCACGATTTCAATGCACGCAGTATCAGTTACGCGCAACACATCGAGTGCATACGAGATTTCTAGCCATGTTCTGTGAAGCATTGCAAGATTAACAATTTGATGGCCACTGTTATTCGACTTTTCATTTCATCAATGTCACTAATGGAAGATCAGTAAACAATGTTTTTCATGTAAATCCTTACAAGAAGAGGTTTAAAGGTAGTATTATGTCTAGAGATCTGGGTGGCCACACTCTTTGGGCTCTCCCATCTCTCTCTCTCGCCAGGGAAATTTATTCTCACTTCCAAACTCCAGTGTGGTTATGCTCCATTTAGGCTGTACATGTGTGGCAGATTTAAATTTGATTAACTATACTACAGCTTATGCTCCTTCTCACTGTGAAGCAATTTTGAAACAAGAATGTTGAAAACAGAGACATTGGACCATCTAGTATGTATTTATTTCCTTTGACAGAAATTTAACTTTTCTTAAAGGAACACAAAATAAGAAAAGAAAAAAAGTGAAAATATTTTTGAAAGTATAGTTGCACTTTTTGGACACAATATATCATATGTATATTCATTAACCGATAGTTTTAAAGTAAATACACAAACACAACTTAAAATTGAAGTATATATATACCTTTCACTTTCTGCATCACTTTAATACACCAAAGAAAGTGTGTGCTTCAATTATTTATATACATCATACTCACATCTTTAAAAAAGTGTATGAATGAACTCTTTACAGAAAAATTAAAAATATAAAAATTCTAACATGGTATAAAAGTTATTATTAATTTGTCATTGTCAAATCAATATCTGTTGTATACAAAGAAGCCGTTTTTTTGAAAACTATTTTGAAGTTATAGACACATAGCAGTCTTTTTATACAAAAGTTAAGTTATTAAACTGGTTAAAATATCAAAATGTCTTAATCTCCAAAAAGTGCACATAGCGGATATTGGTTTGACAGCGACAAAAAAGATGCTTTGTACCCAAATTATTTTGCAATACTGCAATAAATATGACATAAAAACATGTAAAAAAGTAATGTTTACCCATTTTTGTTTTAAAAACATTATTCCAATTTATTGTAATACTTGAGAGAAAAATCTCGATTTTAAGCATAAAAAATTACTTAGAAATGAAGAAAAATTACAAAAACATTCTATTCTTTAATATTTGTGTGTCAAAAATATATTTATTTGTATCATATTTTGAAGAAAGTTTATTAATTTATCAGCCAAAAGTAAATGAAATTTGCTTCAAATGCATAAATATTTTTCTTTCAACACGTACTTATATAAGAAGCAGCTCTCTTTCAACAATTAAATTAATTTCTTAACAAGAAATAAAAGCAAAATAATCACTTACGTTCAAAATACAGATATCTGAGTTAGATAAACTGAATAGAAAAATTTTCTGTATTACTATTAGGTTGTTCAAAAAGTAATTTTGTGTGTGAAATTGAAAAACAATTTTCATGCAGTGAAAAAATATTTTATTAAATTACATATCGTCCATTCTCATCCAATACCTTTTGTCATCTTTGTGGCATGATGTACGAATGTAATCAACACTCATAAAATTTTTGCTCTTTACTGGCAAAAAACTGATCCAGGGGATTTTTGATCTCATTTGAAGTTAAGGTTTCACCTTGACAAAATTTTTGTAGAGACCAGAACAAATGATAATCAGAAGGTGTAAGATCTGGAGAATATGGTAGGTGTGGCAGTACGTCCTATTCAAGTTGTAAAAGCTTTTGGTGAGTTACTAAACTTGTATGAGGTCTCACATTATCTTGGAGTACTACACCCCTGATGATAATCAATTCTGGTCTTTTTAATTTAAGTGAATCTTTTAGTTTGTCCAGCTAATGGCAGTACATTTTAGTATTAGTCGTTGTTTTGTCCAGTAAAAGCTGAGGGATAAATCTCGATTCTTGTTAAATCCTACCAAACAAATAGCATAACTTTTTTCTGATGAACATTGGTTTTTGAAATATTCCGAGCCAGTTCAACTTTTTTATTCTACAATAACTTGCTTTTGACATTGTCATAGACAACTCATTTCTCATTCCCAGTGATGATGCACTTCAAAAATGGATCATTTTCTTGACTTTTGAGATACAAATCAAGGACATCAACGTGAAGACACAAAATTTCTTCCTGTGAGAACACGAGGTACCCATATGTTGATCTTTGAGGTAAAACCCAGGCTTTTTCAAGTGGTCATAATCAGTTGAAATAGATAAATATAATCTTTTAACGATCTCACTAGCTGTTATTTGTCGGATTGCATCAATTTATGCCTTTATTGTGTCTTTATCAGCTTCAACTAACCTTACAGAAAGTGGTGCATCTTCAACATCAAAATTGCCGGATCGAAATTTTGCAAACCAATTTTAATTTTGGCATTGTCATATTGTCAATACACTCCATGCACGTCTGCCACTAATTTTTTTCTTGCTTGAAAAGTATTTTAACCTTTTCGATAGTAAAAAAGTAAAATATGCCAAAAATGCTGCTTTTCACTCTCCATATTTGAAAGGGCACCAACCCAAAACTACTATGTAGAATCAACTGGACTTCTTCATAAGAAGGCCTTGCTATATAAGCTCTTGAAACATATAAGAATTATGCGGCTTCAGTGCGAAGGGTGTGAAAAAATACAATTAAATCCTCTGTTGGGAAAAAACGAAATTACTTTCCAAAAAACCCAATATCTTTTACTTATTACATGTTATTTTGAAATAAATATGTATTTTCAATTAAAAGGAGTAAATATTAAAAAGAGAAAAAATAATCATTTTAAGAGTCGGAAATACTTTAACTTTGAAGTATAAAGAAAAGAATGAGTATATTCTATAAATTTCTTTAATTAAACAAATTAAATTATATCAAAATACTAGAACAATTTAAAATACATATATTTTTTGTGTGTGAAATTTCAAAGAAATTGTCATCTGTAACTCATGAAAATAAAAATTCAAGTTTATATAGGAGATAAAAACCTAGATACAAGATCACATGGTTAATTGCAACAGAAAAACATAGTATTTCAAAAAGCTAAATATAATATACTCCTATAAAAATATTATTCTTGTACCTACATCTGCAGTTGTTTGAATGATGAAGTGCTTATGACCTTCCCAACAAACAGACAAGACAATCTGTTTACTTTCATTGCGATAAGTCTCACGAACGAGATAATCTCCTTCATTTTCCAAGAGGCGAACTACTTCCTCACGAGGTAAAACTCCATGAAACCAATCTTCATCTTGTAAGCTGGTGTATGAAGGATTTAAAACGACCTTGAAATACAGAGATAATTTCAGAAAGATAATTTGTTCTGCACATAATTTTAATCTTAACTGAGAAAGAAATACAGAAATATAATTTTTAGTAATGAATATATAAAATCAGTACTCAAATATTTCAGAACAAGATAAATTTATTGAAACATGTATATGTTTATTACACAGAAAAAAAATAAACACAAAATTTTAATTATTCTTGGACACACATGTTGTCCATTATCCTTTTTAATAGTAAAAAAAACACTCAACAAAACTTTGCTTTTTTCTTTTTATAACACACACAATACTCATGATGCTGACAAAAAATTAGTTCAAGATCAAATAAGAAAGGAGGATTTAAACATGCAAACAATTAAGGTCATTCCCACATAAAAAAATAAAAATTTCACTAGCATACCTTGTTATCTTTTGAAAAGCAAAAAGCATAAAATAATAAATGATCAACATTTCAAGCAAATTTCCATAATAAGCATTTCCATCAATCATTACAGAATTTAAAATTTTATAACATAATGCATGGTACACTAATATTTTTTTAAGCGGATCAAATAAAATTTCATAGAAATATTTTGAGAAGAAAATTCCTTAAAAACTCTTTTGTATTAATATACTGAGGTAAATATAAAGGCATGTATACAGTCATATACAAGAAAGTAATAACTTTACAACAAAGATGCTTTTATAAAAGATAGTGAAATAATTCAACTTTTAGATTATATTTACAAAAAATAATACACATATGGAAGTTAACTACTGAAGTTGAATCGACTACAAGCAATTCATAACCATAGAGTACATGAATGCACTGACATTTTTTAGGCTACTTTATTGTGTAAATTCTTAAAGCTTCAAAGATAGTAGAATATATTTATAAGCATCTCATCAACTTTTAATGGTAAAGAAGCAGCACCTTTTTTTTTTAAATGACACAAGCAACTCACAATTCCCCTTTAAATAGGAAAAAGTCTCTACCCCCCCCCCTGCATTATTGCAAGGGTAAAAATGTTTTAAAGGTATCCCTCACATTTTTGAATTTCATCCACAATAAATTGGCAGATATTTTTTCTCCAATGAAATTCCTAATCAAGTTTGATCTTGTAAAATGTCCAATTCAAAATGGTCTGTAGTTCACATCGTCAGAGCTCAGGCGCCTCCCTCTGTGGAGAAAACTGGGCATCAAAATTACATGTGGCAATTGGTATCCGCCTATACGGCATCGCACTAGAGTTATGCCAGCTCCTGGGGATGTACTAGGTCTGCAATTGTAAAAATACCAAACCGCTGCCCCATTGGATAGAAAAAAAAATGGCCTGTTTACATTCTTAAGTGGCCACAATGGGATGTAATTTACAGTTTGTATCAGTACTGCCATCAGATGCTGCTGCAAAAGGACCTTGTTTCATGTTCTGAAGCATATACTCTTTCCGACTAGAAGCTAGTTCACTAATCTCAGCAGATATTTTAATCCTCCAACAGCAGTACTGTTCGCCAATATCAGACTTAGAAAATTTTTTCCAAAAAGAGGACCGGTATGATCAGATGCAGTCAAAGGTTTATTACCTTTCTACAAAAAAGATACAATATTTCACCCTTGACCACATTTGATTGGACATTGTCCTTGAAAAAAATCAACCTTTTGAGTGATCGGAATAACAGTACATAGCAACCAGTATGTATAACACATGACAAGTTTCCATTTTCGAAACAGCACTAAATCACACAAAGACTTTTTCTTGTTAACATAACAAAATAAAACAAATTTAAGGGAGAGTATGCTTTTGCTTTTTAAAAATTAATTTATTCTTAAGATTATATAAACCAGATATACTGTATAAATCTAATTAAAAAATGAATACCTAACAAATTTTGCATTTCATGCTGTTTTAACTAAAACAAAGTTTAATTACATTATCTTGTCCAGGACTTGTAAGAGAATAACTTCGACTGCCTCCATGAGAAGTAAAAGAATCATCAAATGCATTCTACACATTAAAAAAAGGTTGTCAATAGAAATATAACACATTTACATGGAAATGAGTTTTAACACACATTTAAAAGAACAAATTATCAATACTCTTTATAAAAAGAAATTTACAAGATAATATGCAAAACATTTTGGATAATGGACACAATAATCTGCACTTATAAGCAACAAATAAGTTTTAACCCATGTTTTATTTGATCATATTTCCAGTAATATAGACTATTTAACAAAGGTTTAAAATAAATTTTTTAAAAGTGTTAACTTTTGTTACTTTTATCAAAAACTACCTCCATTACCAAAGTCTACACTACACTTATCTCTTTTTTCATTAAGTTAGAAGATTTGTCAGTCAATTTTTAGTAAAGCTAACAAATAGAAACAAAGTAAAACTTACGTTTGTCTTTTTCTGAAATGCATGAAATGGTTGACGAAGCTTAGACATTATGATACGAGCTGATCGTCTTCCAATAGCATTTAGACTGGAAGTATCTTCATCTTTCTGGGGGGGGGGGAGGAAACAACAAAATTATAATACTAAACAATGGATAAACATGAATTTTTTTTCAAGGATAAAATACAATAAACTTACAGTTTCATTAGAAACAATATCTGGAAATTCAAGTCCTGGAGGAAGATCTTTAGGTTCAACATTATTAACCCAGCTTGACACAAGATTATACAATTGCTGATGTCTTTGCTCTTGACATATAATTTCATTAAGCTCCTTCCGCAATATCCCAATAGCACGTCGTTTCACAGAAAGCCTAGGAAATTTCAGTAATAATAAATACAATAGATAAATCTAGATATTCTTCTCATAAGTGAAACAATACAAATAAGAAATACATTACATGTTTTCAGTTTCCAAAGTTTTACGCAGAGATTTCATTTCATTTTCACACTGTCCAATTTCTAATTCTTTTTCTTTAATTAAAGTTTGACATTCCACAAGTTTCTCTTTTAAATTCTGCAATCTAAAAAATATTGAAAAAGACATTTTATTACAGTGCTAAAAAATTTAACTCATCATAAAAATAGATGAGGAAATATTTTTAAAATGGAATGCTTACTTTTCTTTTAATGCATCATATGTCATATCATCTAATGCTAGTTGATTTGGTTTCAAAGGACCATTATAATCATGTAAAAGACTTACATCAAATTTGAAATCAACAGGTTGAAGAGGACGAGATCTAGAAACATTATTATTTTTAGCTTTGGAAATCATATATTAATAATCAATCATATATTAATTAATTAATTTTGTAGTAAATGTACCTGTGTTTGTCAGTGAAATCTTTATATTCATCTTCTCCTGCAACTGATTCAATGCTTTTTTTCATTTTAATGTTTAAAGACCGAAAAGTATCATTTGAGAAATCTGTGTAAGTAGAAAACTGTAGCATCAAAATTTTCCTAAAAAAGATCGAATTGTTACTCAGAAATGGAAAATGTTTATTTACATTACACACAATTTTTATATAATAATGGGATCTATATTTCTGAAAACTATAATCTTTGGATGGAATCTAATAGTTACTATATTATGATATGCAAAGTTAATATTTTATAAAGTATAGGTATTAAGAAATTCATCTAACCATCTATCAACTGTTTCTTGAAGTACAGTTTGATGATACTCCAGGAGTGATGGCAAAAGAGTATTCCGCAGATGTTTCTCATATTCTTTTCCTTCATGCACAAGAATGACATAATCATTGTGCAATCTATGGAGTTTGTTCGTAATTTTAATGTAACGCTCTTTAGCTTCTTCCAGTTTTTTGCCTCCTTTACCTAATTTAGATAAATTATAGACATGAAAACACACACACAAACAAATAAATAAAAAATAAAGCCAAGCTTAATAAAATAATTTGAAATAAGAACTTTGATAACTTAAGTTTCAATTTATTATCTATTCTTTAATAATTTTTTTAAAAAAAGCTGCATCTATATACTTGATTGCTCAGATACACATAATCCGAATTGCCTAGTATTGGGATTGTTTTACAATTTTGCTTAAAAATATACTTTAATATAAATTCCAAAAACAAATAGGATTTACATAAGCTGTTTAAAATATCCCTTCTTAAAATCCTCCTTAATTCTTTAAAAAGAGTCAGTTCTTCAGTAAAAAAGTTATACATGAAATTTAAAAGTAACAGTTAAAAGTTGAAACTAAAAATACCATGAAATGTAAAAAATTCTAGAAAAATTTATTGATTTCAATGTTGCAATTTTAATTTTGTCAGATTTTACCTTTCTGAGAAATAACACATTATCATGCTTTGCTTTATGCATTTTTCATACATCTATCAGTAAATTTCTCAAGAGTATTTTATGCTACATTTTTTAATAAAAAAAAATTCAAATATTTGACTACAAGAAAACTATTAATTTTTTATTACAACAAATATCAAAATTAAATTACAAGTCAATAAAGTACAATCTATGAGTATACAATAGCAAAATTAAATTATAAGCCAATAAAGTACAATCTATGGAGGATACAATAGCCTCTTTGCTGTTCCACACCCCACAAAACCCAATCAATTTATAATGGAAATAGTTACTAGAGAATTGTATTTAATTTCTTCGAAATCCTTTTAAAATATTTTTTTTCAGCTTTATGAACAATTTAAGTTACTTATTTTAAGATAAACAAAATTTATGAATACACTTTTAAAAAATAACGATTTTAAGTTAATTATAGTAAACTTTTTAACTTTGTAAGAATATCAAAATCATAATTTTTGCAATATAAAAAAAAAAAAAATTAAAAATATAGTTAAAATAATTATTGAAACCACCTTTTTCATATTAATAGGAATCAATACATAACTTAATATCTCTATATCAATGAAAAACAATTTTAAATAAAAAGTTGTACTGAGCGAGTGTTCGGGTTTATGGCACAAGAGCAGGATTCTGTTACAAAATGCACCATGATAAAAGAACATAATTTTTTTTTATTTTAGTGGGAAGGGGGGGGGGGGGGAGGGGGGCTAGTTTTTCCACCAAGTCAAATAAGGTTAAAATAGAAAAATGCAAAATTGAAATAAGACATTTAATATTGATTTAAAATTCTTAACCAGCCATCAGCAAGAAATATAAATTGTGAAAGTAAAAGAAAAACAATTACTTTTTGCTGTTTTGAACTTGTGTTGGTGTTATCAAGTGCGGATGTTCAATATTTTTCAATGGAATATTCGGTAAAACCAATTCAATCCTCGTTCGAGGAATCGTGTATAGGTATACTTTTCCACGGTTTGTGCGGTGTCCTTTTTAGTTCCATTTTTGCTTCATTTATTTTTTTTAGTAATTTTTTCCCTTGTACAAGTTTTTGAATTTTGTTTCAAATCCTGTATTGTAGTAGATACAGAGGGAGGTTAAATACTGAAGTTGGATAGGGAAACAGATATGATAGATGAAAATGATTCAATAGAAGGGTGAACATATTATTGGTGATAGAAAGTATGGGATTAGATGTAGGAATAGGTGGCTTAGGCTCTGGTACTGTAGCTGCTATTGAAGAGGTGTGCTTGGGTTGAAGATGTGATAACAGCAGGAGTGGATAGTGATACATTTGGTTTCGGGAGCGAGGGAAGCGGTTGAAGTAAATTTAAAGGTGGACATTTTATTTTTGTCATATTTTCATCTGTCTGTGTAGTAGCGGATATTGTTGAAGATTTAGCAGCCTGGGCGTATGATCGTGACATCTGAGTGACTATTAATTGGCTTCCAAGATATATATTTGTTAGTTTTAATTTTTTGTATGTTTTTTTCTTTCCATTTTGGGCATAATTTAAAATCTAATGGATGGGGCAGTGAACAGTTAATACATTTAGGCTCTAGATTGCAGTCAGTGAAAGAAGGTCCAACAGACGCACATCTAGGGGGAAGGAAGTTTGAGAATATCTGAACCTTTGACACTTGAAACAGCGCAGAGGATTCGGAATGTATAAGCGAATCTTGTAGTTTAAGTATTCGGCTTTAATTATAGTAGGTAGTTTAGATCTACGAAAAATTAAAATCAAATATTTTGTTGAAATAACTGAAGCATCTTTTTTTTATTATTATTCTAACCTGAAACACACACTGATCAGAAAATCCATGAAGGATTTCTGCTTCAGGGTGGTCAACAGATCAGATTCTGAAATTATGCCTCTGCAGGAATTGAGTTTTGTGTGGAGTTATCGTTAGCAGAGAAACGAGAAAAGATTTGGCAAGTAGGAAGGACTTTGTTTGCAGGGTACAAGTTGCTTCGACAAGTTGATCATCGCATCTTAAGCATTTTACAGATTTAGGTTCACCACCTATTCCTATTAGAGCTTTATTAATTGCAAATGGCGATTTTGTTAACATACCATTGTTTGGTAAAGATACAAGTAAAAATCTGGAGTGTGCAGCAATTTTATCAACATTAAAGATGGGTAAAATGAGGCCTTTACCCGGGAACAGCTGATTTGGATCCATAAGCGTGAAACAACTTTATCCTGGTATGCCTCCACCCACCACGGAGGTAGTGTGCCGGTCATCTGGCAAAAACCAGGCACAGCATGTTACGTGGAGTACTACAGTATCAAGCCGAGGATCCAATGGGTAAACTCAACACGCCTTACCTACAGCAGTATCTCTCCGGGGACACCGAAGAGACTTATCACCAGTGGATTGACAGAATTGGGCTCACTCTTGCCTCGCATCTACAGGGAAGCGTGGGCCAAAGGGAGTGCAAAGGTATCCATCCTCAGGACACCATTTTTCTCCTTAAGGGATGCCACACACAACAAAAACGAGGGTTGGCAAACCAGCGCTTTTAGTCAAAAACAAATAAAGCAATAAAATCAAAATATTTAAAGAAACTGAAGGAAAACCAAACCAACACAAAATGTAAACCAAAATATATTAATAATGAATTGTAAGTTTTCAAATAAAAACAAAAATTAAATAATTGTATCCACATACAAGTACAAAATATTTGTCTGTGGTCTAGAAGGGAAAAGAAGAAAAAAAAAAAACGATGAATTGAATGACAAGAAGGAGGGTCGAAAATGGAGAAGGATCACTAGGGGACCCTGGGGTCATGACACTCATTTTTACCAGACAGTAAACACCTTGGAAAAAGGAAAAGATTGCTAGGGCACCTCAGGATTGTGACACCCATACAAAAGCTGTACTGAATATTATATATTAAATTTAATGGTTTGTATTGAATAAGTTTACTCCCCCCCCCCCTGTTTTGTTGCTTAACTATCCTGTAAAATTAAATTAATAAAGAGCAATGCAAAATACATTTTATCAACTCAAAGAGGCAAAAGTTTAGAATTTTTTTAATAATAAATGGGATGGAATTTTATGTCATTAAAATAAGCTAAACATAAGAGTATTTATGTAAGTCTCAATGCATATCTTGACATTAGTTCACATACAAGTAAATAGTGAAATCATCAGAATAACTGAAAATAAAGAGCAATTAATAACAAATATGAAATACTTATATTTGCAAAGCATACTTTATATCCAAGACTATCTTAGTAAAAATATAGTACAACAAAAAACGTTTCACACCATGTAATTTTTGAAAAAGTTGTAAATAGAGAAAAAAAGTTAAGTACAATCATCAACAAAATTTTAAGGCCACACAATTTTGTACTACATTTCAACGTGTAATCAGAGAAAGAGATTGCACATGCAAACCATGTAATGACAACATATGAAAAATAGGCGCCTCAGAGATGAGCACATAATTTTTTCTATTTTTATTTCTTTTGAATAAATGAAAAGTTTTCATAGTAAGATTAATTTGTATGCAGTTAATTTTAATCATTTACTCTAATATAATTTTTTATTGCAATAAAATTATTTCAATTACTTTTGTGTTACATTTATCAACAAAAATTTTGTGACCACAAATTTTGTACATGACTTTAGATCACATTTTAGAGATGGACAAAATACATAAAATTAAAGGGCTGGAGAATTCAATCACATTTTATAAGACAGAAGTTAAATAAACATTTAAATGTACATTTGTCTTTTCAAATATAAAATTTAATGAATATAGTTAAAAATCAGCATTCAGCAGATTGTCCTTTTCAGGCAACATTCAATACATACAGTCTTGGGTTTTCCAGAAATGCAAATTTCAAAAAATTTAAAATTTAGATATGACTAACATATAAAATTATTTTTTTCTGATAACTTACACAGCTGAAATTTATTCTACAGTTACACACAGTAAATTCATAATAGATAATGTGCATGAACAAATACATAAATAATTAACAATAAAAGTTATAGCAACAAACTAAATATTTCTTCCGCAAACTTCAGGGGAAAAAAGATTCATTCAACTTCTGCACTTACCTCATAACTTAAATAGCAGCATGCAAAATTACATAATTAAAAATTAATATTACATTGTTAAAAGGAAATTACATTGATTAAAATAAAATTAGCCAGAACAGTAGAAGGAAGGCAAATACATTTTTTTAATGCAGAGCAGATAGCCATAAAAAATACACCAATCTAAAATTATGAAGGATAACACATCTACTGATGAATAAAATATCCCATCACAGAACGTATTACTTAAAAAATAGTTTTAAAGCAATTTATAGTTAATTTAATTAAAATTGTTTTCAAATAAAAAACTTTAAGAAACTAATAATTAAATATGATATACTCTTAATTTTAATTTACATTATAACATAAAATTCGAGACTTCTGCTTATCATCTTTACCATCATGGTATGTTTCTTAAAAATAAAGTGCATAATATATTCACACAGTTTAGTTAATGAGCTAAACTAAAAATTATTTTTACGATAATTGCCCACACTTTAACAGGAGCTAAAAGTATTTTACAGATAGCAGTATTTTTGTAATTTTCTTTTCATAGGAATTAAAATTTTTATAAGTCATGGTAAAGTTTACAAATAATTATTTGTAACGCTAATTCAACAAAATTTTGATTAACAATTCATACCAAAGAAATATACATTATTATTGAGTCTGTGTATAAGTAGGTTAGTTTTTTTCCCATTTGAAAATTCTTTTCCTAATTCATTATATATTTTTTTCCCACAATTTTTGAAACCCATTCCTTACTCAATATATATAGTTTAAGTATATGCTCATAATAAACTCTTTTCCCCAACAAGTTTGAGACCCGATGTTTTTTTAACATATTTGTTATGTGATAAAAGTAATTTATTAAATATCATATGAAAACATAAGAACTTATAAGATTTATAATGAATGGAACATTATATCAACTTCTTTCTGAAATTGGGATCTTGCTCAAGCCAACCTTTAAATCATTGCTTATTCAATACAATTTTGTAACTAAAAAGTACAATATTTAGTATAACATGAGAAAGTAATAACATAATATGGATTTTACACCTGTTGCAACAACAAGCATATATTTGGCTTTCATTTTAACACATGAATAACGCTCCATTCAAAAATTGAAGTAAACCCATTATGATGGCATTTTACACAATAAAAAAAGTATTCTTACTTCTATATATATATATGGTTTTCAATATAAAAAGGCATGTTTAACTATTTATGAAATTTACCAAGCATTCTTGAACATAATACAGATAAGGAAAAGAAGATTTAACCAAATAAGTAATACTTAATGCAACATTTAATTTTAAATAGATTTTAAAGGCATAGTAACTACTTTTCCCTCTGTACCACTTTTATTTCATTATGATATATTGAAAAAAAAAACTTTTATGATTGTAAATAAAACCAGGCAAACATTTCTCTCAACTCCAACAGATTTATAAGCAGAGAAATTTTAACTTTAAGTGAAACACAATGAACAAGACATATTTAAAATAATTGTGCTTTTGAAGTAATTAGGGAATAAAATTACCTTTAACATACTGATCTTCATACTTAGCTTTCGAAACTCTCCACAACTCTAAAGTTTTTTCATATAGATTCCTAGTTTTATTTACAGCATCTTGTAACTTGAATAAATGAAAAAAGCATATTAAAATAATGAATCTTAAGTTAAGGCAATGTGGTATTAAGACAATTATTTTTAACAAATTTACAAGATTCATAAGACTTATGCCTAATGACATACGAGAATATAGATAACCAAGATTTATCTTTTAAAATTTTTTAACAGAAATGATATAAAGGAAAACATTTTTTGAAAGACTCAACTATAAAACTTGTCACAAAATTAAATATTGGACTATGATAAACAATTCTATTATTCATTTAACTTAATGAATAACTTCAACAAACTTTCTCTTAATATTCAAATACTTAGAAATAGAGAAATCATCTGCATGAATGTAAATTTGGATATTTCATTTTTAAAGCCTCAAACACTGAAAAAAATACGAAATGATAATAAATACAACATAAAATAGAGAATAAAAGATTAAACGTATTTATTTTGGAATTGCTTTACAGGCATGTGTACAAGCATTTCATCAGCATTTTCAATTCTTGTTTGAAATTTTAGGAAAGCATTATAAAAAACAATAATTTACGGACATCCCTTTTATTAATATACATAAAGAGATACTTGAGTAATGCATTTTTATTCAAAATATAAATAAACAGTTTTTTTTTATTAGGAAGCCCAATCCCATTACATTATACATTTAAAATTAAGCCTAATAAATATGACAAACACATAAATGTATTCACACACAAATTAGGATTTCAACTTCTAACAGAGCAAGCATTTAAACTGAATATAATTCTCTAAACATTTCATATTGCTAGAGTATTACGATTTTTGTAATATTCGGGGAAATCATAATTTAAATATATCAGAGTCACATATTCAGTAAATCATTTTCAATAAGTTATGTGTATTCTGGACTTCTATAAACAAGATCGATATACAAATTTGGTAGGTATCACAAATAAAGTTTTTAATAATGTTATGCAATGGTATTAATTTTTTTAAAACAGAATATTGGGATTAGTAAGCAAATGAAGAAAAATTAAATTTTTTTTATTAATGCAAGGTTGTACCTAAGACAATTTATGTACCTTCAGTTTTCTGAATCACAGCTACTTGCAATTAAAGAAATGAATTGAAAATTCTTCATTAAAAATAATTAAGCCTTCATATCTTAACTGTTCTTAATTTAAAAAACACCTGCAATTACTTAAAAAAACAGATACTAATAACATAAATGTTAGGTCTCTTGGAACTAGTAATTATTAAAAGCATGAGTTTTGCACTCTATTTCTTTCAAGTTTTCAGACAACAGATTAAAACATTTGATAAACCACCTCACATTTCATACTGTTCATTTTGAGATAAAAAGTTATATTGTACTGAAAATGCAATTAATTTTCTACAAAACACTTCAATAATGCAACATTTTTAATCAATAACCATTTATTAAAGTTTTTTTGCATTTCAATAACTCATATCTATTCTACACAAACTTTTTTAAAATTAAATTTTATGATTATTTAATATTAATGAAAAATTGAATAAATGTTTCAGCTAAAATGTGAAATTAAAAAAAAAAGTTATTAAAGAATAAATCTCTTAAATTGTGAAAGTACAATGTACAGCAACTTATATGAATATTAACAAACAATATTAAAAGAATGAAAAACAAATAAATTTAATACATATAAGCTTTTGAATCAATATTGAAGGGGAAAAAATCATGTAATCATGTATGCATATATATTTTAATTAGAAAGTTGCACACAGAGCAGTCATTTCAAATTTTCAACAATTCAAAATATTGAAATCAATAAAAGAGCAAAAAGTCACTTGGAGCTTATATTTTATTTTCAAATAATGATTCAAATAAATCATAACCTAAATTTATATACAAGAATAATAAAATATACTAATTGGCTGAATATTGCAACATTCTTACATTTGTCAAACACTTAAGACTCCAATTCAAAAATTATCTTTATTTAATGAATTATATAAAGAGATTAAGCACAAGAACATTAGGTTTCATTACGAGTATTAAATAATCTGACAAAGTATATATCAAAAGTTATTAGCATCCTTACCCTAATAGCTCACCATGAATTCTATTATGTTCATCAGTGTAAAGTTTACGTAACGCTCTTTTTTCTAAAATTAAAGCATTCATTTCATCAATTGTATGAGAAGCAAGGTAATCTGCATTTTGTTTCACAAGTCGACTCATCGCTTCAGTTTCTTCAGCAATTACACTCCAAGCCTTGAAACAAATAAACTTATCTTTAAAAAAGACTATGATAATACCTCTATCAAGAAATACAATTTTTTTTCCCTTAATTTTTACTGCACATTATAAGCACTCCAACGAGTTTTTAAACTTATCAAAGTCTGAAAATATTAGGAAAAAAATTAAGACTTATTTTTATTGGACATGGAACAGTGTAATTTCAGTGAGCACACCCAAAAGTACTTTTCAATTAAGATTTCATTCTATGAGAACATTTCTTATCATAGTAAAAATAACATAATTTAAGAATATGCGAGTACTATCAAAGCATGTATTATTATTTATTGACAGTTTAGTATTGTATTCCAAAACAGTAATTTATGATATGAAGGGGAAAAATACCTACACAAACATGCAAATTTTAGCATATGCTTATTTCAATTACTTATTATTTTACTTGGAAATTTAAAGATAAATATTTGCAGCATTTTAAATAGATGAATTGAAATTTATCAATAAAAACACTTTAAAAAACTGATAGCTTATTTTAAAAAAACAATTATCCACAACTTTTAGTTATCCAAGTGTATGTAATAAATCACAAGATATTGTTACTGAACAGACTAAACAATGCAAACCATAGCTATTAATGTAATTTTCCACATAGTTTTGAAAGCCAGTTCAATGATATTTTCTGTTCTGTCATTTCTTGTTGAATATAAATTCTAGAAATTGTAAAAAAAATTGGGATTTTCCTGCAATAGTGAAAGAATCTGGTGGATTGTTTCAAAGGAAAAGGTATTTTCCTTAAACTTGCCACAACTATATGATATAAAAACATACTAAAAAACGAGATTGATGGCTAAATTTCATAAATTTTTTTCTAATTTTATTATTACTTATTAGAGTTAATCACAACAGCAAATAGTTTCAATTTGAATATTTTGTATGTTATTGCCAAATGTTTAATTTAACAGCACTAATAAATATTTTTTAAACCTATAGCCTATATATTTTTAAAAACTATCAAGTCACAGATATTAGATTCCAGAATTTTAATTTATTAATTAAAAAAAAAAAGGAAATTAAAAACCAGGAATGCTAATGAAGTTACAGCTATTAAAATTTAATATAAAATTCTTATAATTTTCATCATGTTAAAAAAATGTTACAACAGAATAATAAGGCCAAAATTGAAAAGATAAAAAATTTACCCGTGCAACCATGCTTCCTTTTAATTCACTTTGATCTATTTTTAAAGTCTGGATACACACGGAGTTCAGAGCAATTGCATATTCTCGATCACATTTTACTCGTAAAGACATGCATCGCTTCATATTTTCAAGAAGTCGCAACTCTGCATCTTGAAGAGACATCAAAGCCTCATGAGAATTTTTACCTTGAAGATCAGTTGCAAACCCATGCTGAAAGTTCTAAAATTATACATAAAACAGCGTTAAGTTTTTGAAAAAAAAAACATTAAAATTCCATATTTGTTTCACATTTTTTTTTATCTTTTAGAATATATTTTAGATGCATACAAGAAAAATATCAATTAATAATATATTGATAAAAACTAGGGACTTTTCATTTGTCTTAAACTAAAAAATATTTTGTAACTAAATGGCAAAACT
>BMAO01005836.1:2500-13867 GCA_019973975.1 Trichonephila clavata
TATGCTCAATGATACTTTAACCCTCCTACATATCAAGTAACTATGCAAAAGCAATAAGATTTAAAACGTGATTGCAATCTGGGGCCCTTACTAAATGGTTTTTGATTTAACGTCTAAATTCATTTGTACTTAGATTGTATACATTTTATTTTGTTATTGTTGCTGTTGGCGTGTCCATAATGTGCAGATTAATAAAAAAGATGCTTTGGATTGCTCCAAAGCTGTTAAAGACAGCTTTGGTAACCTCAACGGCTTTATCAGACAAGATCAAATCTTCTAAGTCTTTTGAGCTGATTTTGAAAAGTCTGGCTTGAATTTCTGGGCAGTTGAGGATATGTTGTAGGGAGAGTTGAACATTAGGGCAGTTTGGGCAATGATTTGTGTAATTTCTTTGTTCTTTAGTTAAGATTTTCATTCCTTTTATGTGCTTTGTTCTAATTTAAGTTACTATAGATGCTATTGTACGGTTGTTATTTAGAGCTGGGATGGAATATTTACAATTATTGTTGAAAACCCCCATGATTTTCCAAGTATATATATTTCTAAATGTAATATAAATGTAATAAAACAGAAAAGTATATTATGAAAGTTGCGATAAAACATTGTCCAAGTATTATTATTCTTTGAACCAGTATACACATATGTATATAATCACAATTTCTCTACAAGAGAGAGATGAATAAACATTATCAAACTGAAAAGAATTGAAACTGTAGGATAACCAGACAATAGATTTTAAATGAAAATAAGAAATATTAAAATAATAGAGTTAAATATAAAAGAATATAAAAGCATGGATGCTACAATATTTTAAACATTTCGGACTTAGGACAGCTTAAATATAAAATAATTTATATAAAAGGGGAGTTGAACAAGTTTTGTGGCCAGCCAACCTTCCCCCTTTCTGTTAATAATACTGAGCAAAAACCTGTCGAAAATAATGGATATAAAATCTAAATCCATCATGAGAAAAAGGTAACTTACATAAAAATTGCATTCAAAAATGCAGAACCCGCACTAAATCTGAGTACAATAAATAAGTTATTGCCAAATTCTGGCCCGCAATACAAATTCAAAGCATAGCAATGGCTGAAAAGAATAGATATAATAAATTAAGAATTGTAAACATATTACCATTATCTTAGGGACACTAAGATTATATGATTGAAAAAAATTATAAATTAAATTAAATTAAAAAATTCTAATAGAACAAGTAATTTTACCTAAAATTAGAATTTCGAGGTACCGATATCTAATTAGAAAGTATAATAAATTTATAATAATAACCTATTACAATAAACTGTGGAAATTTAATCCTTACTATTTATAATTACTTTATTCAAATATCTATTAATAAAATTAATTGGGTATTTTTGAATTAAACAGTATTTATTAAAATGTTTATAGGTTTTTTTTTATTTTTTTTATTTATTTGAAACTAGAAATTTATTGCGCTGTTTGTAATTAGTAACATTATTTCCGAATATAGAAACATGTACATTACTCTCTCAATGTGGTACTTTTATAATATTAAAATTAAAGTCTTCTCGTTTATCATAAATATTATTAACTATTTTATTATATTTTAATTTATTTTATATATCAAGAAAATTTGCATATACTTCTCTGTTTGTAAGAAATGCAACACCATAAAATAATCATCAGAATTAAATAAAATTTAATATGCATACGACTTGTGTTAGTACAAATAAATGACGAAATTTTCAAAGCTAAAAAAAAATATTAAGTGCCCTAAATCAGTATTTGGTGTAGCCACAAAGCGCTGCAATAAGTGCTGTTATACGACATGACATAGAGTCAAGCAAATTTTGAATGTCTGCTTGTTTAAGAGAATTTCATATTGCTTGTATGCGCAACAAAGGTTTATCCTTTGAAGCTACAAGACGTGGATCACGAGCGTGATTCAAATTTCCAACCAAATTTCACACGGGTTCAACGGGCTCCGACGAATAAGCAGGCCAAGGAAGAAGTTGCATATGTTGGGCTAAACAGAAGTCTCGAACAGTCTTACTTACAACAGTATTACTTTGCAACGAGCGTTTTCGTATTAAGTTCGGTTGTCGATTTCTAAATGATAGTAACATTCGTAGATAGTATCATCCTTTTGAAACAACTGGCTGTGTTTCCAAAGGGAAAAGTACGGGATTACCAAGCCTCAGCGTAGAGTTTCTCCAGTGAGAGATTGTTTCTTGCGTAACCGGAAGAAATCAGTTCGGCGCGGAAGTCGTGAAATAGCAATGTCATTAACGACTATTTGGAAAGTTTTATGCAAACGTTCAGAAATAAGCTCTTTTCGTCTGCAGTTGCTGCAAGCTCTTAAGCCGACAGAGTACGGTTTACGTGCTAAATTCGCAAACGACATGCTGATGCATGGTAAAGAACATTTTATGGATTATATTGTCTTCAGTGATGAATCAACGTTTCACCTAAGTGGACATGTGAACACTCCTCCTCTTGAGCTTAAAAAATCATTACGAGGTGCTGGGATAACAACGATATTCACCTAAATTGAATGATTTTTTTGCCATACTTCGGCGGAAAGTGTATGGGCCTTTCGTTTTTGGAGAACCATCTGTAACTGGTTCTGTCTATCTTGATGCTCTGTAACTATGTTATTTCCTCAGTTGGAAGAAAGGGAACCAGATAACTTCATTTGGCAGCAAAGTGGTGCATCGCATCTGGCATCTCTCAGTATGCGATTGGTTGAATATCATTGTACCCGTGCAATGGATTGCCTGCAAAGGGCCTCTCGATAAAGCTTGATTCACGTTCATCTGATTTGACACCATATGATTTTCATCTTTGTGGATTCATTAAGGGCTGTGTGCACGTTCATCTGTTACCAGGTGACCTTCCAAACTTAAGGCATAGGATTGAAGCTGCTGTTGCAAGAATGACCTCAGACACACTGAACAAAGTTTAGGATGAACTCACTTATATCGACATGATGTGCGCCGTGTGACGAATAAGGATGGCATTGAACATTTTTTAACTTATAGATAAAACTGTATGAATTATACTTGCAAGTTATATGTAATAAATACTATAAAGTGTTAAAACTTCGATATTCGTTTAAAAACACCCGGTATTTAAAGAAGAAATCTTGATTATGAGAACGTGCGAGCTTGCGAAGGAGGACTTGTTAATAAATCAACGAGAACAATTGTTAAATATGTAAACAGAATTAAATATACTTAAATTGACGTGCAAAAAAGAATAAAAGTTTACCAATTTCGTTTAAGTTAACTACAGTTATACATAACTATGATTACATTTAAACACTTTTCTCTATCAAAAGCTAAAGCGGGGTTATAATGATAGATGAAAAAAATTTGCTTATCTCATTCTCTAAGATGATGTGACTTATACAAAAACAAAATAAAACGATATATTGGGCTGGAAAATGATATCATCCTTTTTTAAAAAATTATTTGCTAAAATGCTAAAGTACTTTAAAAGTAATGGACTTTCATATCATGTTTTGACAAAAAAAAGTCAAATTGTGGAACATTTGAAAAATATAGTTTGGTTTTACAAAATAAAAATGACTTTATCAAAAAAAAAATACTTCTATAAAAATCTTTTGATTAGAACAAGATAAAAAAGTGCTTCTATTTAATAAATCTAGCGAATGTTTCAAATATGCATTTAATTATTGCACTTGTCACTTTTATAAAAAAAAGAGCTTTTGATGGTTTGGATCCATCTTTCAAAATTTCATTCGGGGCCATTAATTCTTAAGTAAATACGTAATGAGAAAGAAAATTTATCTCATATTTTTCAGTTCTTCGAAATTGGATTGATTTAAGTAACCGAAACATTCAAATTTTTGTTTAAAAATAACTAGCATTATAATTTTTGATAATTGCATTAAACATTTAAAGTGATATAAAAAAAGGATATTTTCTATGCATCAGGGGAAGTTTACCTTTATTTAACCTATTAAAAAGGAGAGTTAGATTTAGATAAATCTTTCAAATGTATATTATTGAAATATTTTTTGAAACCAATTCTCGTTTAAAGGAAATTCTTTTTCATAGTTTTTTTCCAACGTTTTACATATTTTCACGTGATAAACATTCAGAGCAACTAATTTCAAAAATTATTTCAATGATTTGGCCTAATATCATCATAACTAAAAGCAGATAAAGACTGAAACTCTGAGAATTTTTGTCTAGAAACTTTAAAAGGTATTTTTAAAGGTATTTATAAAAAAATAAATTCTTTATTTATTTTTTTTATGTGTATATGTAATACCTATACTAAATCTTTTTCAAACTGAAGACCTTTTTTCTCATACTAAAATATCCCATTTACACCTCCTTTCGTCTTAAAACGATCACAAATTAACTAATTTTAAATATTACATATATATATATATATATATATAAATATATATATATATATAGCACATAATAGTTAAATATAAGTTTATAATTAACTTAACTGACTAGTAACATTATTGCAGTTTAAATAATTATATGGACTTTTTAAAATTTTTTGAACCAAAAATTAAACATCGGTAAAAGGCAAGATTATATATATATAATATATATATATATATATACTTCCTAATTTGCAATCAAACAGAAATAAGATTATTCATCTATACAAATAAATAAAATTGAAGTGTCTGTTTGTAATTTCAAATTAGCAGCTTTTTAGTAAATGCATTTAAAGGTATATACGGTACTTATATCAAAAAATCAATTTTTAAAATTTTTGTCTGTCTGTCTATCTGTCGGTCGGTCTGTTTGTTCCGGCTAATCTCAGAAACGGCTGGTCCGATTTTAAAAATTCTTTCACCAATGGAAAGCTACTTTATCAGGGAGTAACAAGATATATTTTATCTCCATATTCCTACGGAAACGGAAACTATGCGGGTAAAAGGTTGACGTTGCTTACTCCCTGCCAATTTGGCGAAAAATTATGCATTTGGTCAATAATGGAAATTTAAATAAAAATTTTCTCACATTTGCAACAAATAACTTAAACATAGTGTAATTTAGCATCTTTACAAAAAGCAATTTTTTAAATGTTTTTTTATTAAACGTCTAACGTTTATTACGTTACGTTTGTTAAAAGTCAAACTCAAACTTTGAGAAATATCGCCAAGTTGGCTAAGAAGTTCTCTATTCCGACAATAACAGATATTTTAATGCAAATTTTCTCCCACTTTTTAAAGAGGGAAACGAAATAAAGTTTTAGCGATTTGCGCGCGTGATATTGAAAATTCTATGGTAATATTAATTGACAGTTTCATAAAAAGTTTTGACTTATCGAAAATGTATTACTTTGAATTTTTTTTAACCTAATCATACAATTTTCCTACTTTGCACAAAATGTTTCACTTATACTGAACCTAGATATTTTACACGGAGGTATTACTTTTAAGATATACTAGATATTACTATGGAGGAAGCCATACAATGTCACTCGCCGAATAAAATTACGGAGCTTTACGCAATACTTATTTCATCTTCGGTCTTTCTAATCCTCAAACCTTTTGGAATAAGTACAAATACTACATGGCGGAAGATATTTTGCGACGATTGCAGCTGAAACAAACATGCCTTTCAATGAACACATCTACACCGAAAAGCAATAAAGGTTTTCAGAATGGTTGGGAAGAAGCTACATAATTTTGGAATGATTAGTCCTAGACGTGTCGACGGAAATGGCTTCGATAATGAAATTGCTTGAGAATTAAAGTACAATTTTATAGCATTGCAATATAAAGTAACATAATTTATCCCTCAATTAACTCCAGAACAATGTCAAGTTTTGCAACAAGTGTTACGCAAAATAGAATCCGGCACTGGTGCACTCTTTTTTTCTCAACGCCCCTGGAGGAACCGGAAAAACATTTTTGCTAATCCTGTTATTAATGACCATCAGGAAAACCCAGAAGATAGCAATTTCTATGAATTCTTCTGGTATAGCCGCGACTTTACTGACCAACGGTCGTACTGCACATTCCGTTTTAAAATTATCGCTTAATCTTGCATTTGAAGATTCACTCATCTGAAATTTCAGAAAAAATAGCTCTTAAGGCAGGATGCTTCCACAAGCTTTTAGTGTGGGACGAAAGTACGATGTCTCACAAGAAAGTTATAGAAGCGTTAAATCGGACTCCTTATGATTTACGAGATAGTACAGATTTTATAGGAGGAATGGTAGCTTTAATATATATGGGCTAATGAATTTTGAAAAATTCTCCCTGTAATCCAGAGAGACCACCGGCAGATGAAATCAGTATCTATTAAATGATCAAGCTTATGGGTAGAAGTTGAAAAATTCAGTCTGAAAACGAATATGAGAGTATATCTTCATAGTGACGTAGCTTCGGGACATTATACAGAGACGCAATTGAAAATCGGTAATGGATGTTTGGACGCAAATGCTGGAGGATATATTTTACTTTCAGAGAATTTTGTAATGTAAAAAAAAAATTATGTAAATCTTATTGGTCAAATTTACCCGGACTTGCATCAAAATTTAAATTGTAATCAGTGGTTGCGCGCACGATCAATATTGCCTCCTAACAATGACATTGTCCATAAAATCAACATTGAAAATTTAAACGACGTGCGGGAGAGGGGGGAATGAAGAAATATTTATCAATGAATACAATCATGGATAAAGAAAAAAGTACTTCATATCCCACGGAGTTCTTAAATTCACTTGAACTTTCAGGGGGGACACTCACATAAACTTCAATTAAAACTAAATGTACCAGTTATACTTATGCAAAATCTCGATACTCCTCGACTATGTAAATGAACGAGGCTTTGTATCACAAAACTGATGCAGAATATATTTGGTGCCAATATTTTAACATATGTCATGAAAAGGGATAATGTTATCATGCCTCGAATTCCAAGTATCCTCAATGACCTAACGTTTCAATTCAAACGAGTTAAATTTCCCCAGTTATACTCTTGCTATTAACAAATCTAACATATTTCAGGTAGCAGGGGTGTGTGCATTTGGAAAAGCATTGTTTTCCCCATGGCCAACTATATGTAGCCTGATCGGTGTGTCCAATGACAAAATTTTAACATATTTGCAACTGACGGAAGAACATAAAAAATGGTATACAGTAGCATCTTAGAATAATATTCTGTTTTGAGCTCTTTTAAATATTAATTATATATTAAACGTAGATACTTTCAATTTTTAAAAATATTAATAGTTTAAGTTATTGAATTTTTGTTGTTAATTAACAAATTACATTTTCAGTGTTTTTAAACTAAGCTCAATTTTAGATTTTTTAAATTTTATTGGTTCCAGGCAAGCACAAAAAAAATTGCCATATTATATTATTTAATTTCTAATGATAATGATTACGACTTTGACAATTATTTAGAAAGAACAACGCGAGCGGAGCCGCTGGTAAAAGCTAGTATCATTATAAACGTAGTAAATAATAGGATTAATTGATATAATAATTTAAATTTTGTATAGTATAGTATTTTAGTTATTATTATTTATGAGATCTTAGCCAATTTATTAAATTAACCTTAATGAAATAAAAACATATTCCTTTAATTTTTTCTTATTCGCCAGAATGTAAGTTTAAATTGAAAATAAACTTTTTAATAATGGCTTACAGTAAATGTCAGTGAAAAGCTTTGAACTTATTCTTTTAGAAAATCTGAAATTTAACTACACTGCTGGCCACCGTAAATGAAAAACCAAGAAAGACAAGAGATAGCACATCAAAATTTATTTTGTAGATAACATGTTGACCAAGTATCTAAAGATTAAATTTATAGACTTCTGTGAAGTGTGGTTCCTGCCAGAATCAGTAGCCAGAGTAGCCGCCATTGTTGGAGATCACCGCTGCCATACGCCTCGGCATTGATTCAAAGAGACTTTGGACGTTTTTTTGGGGTACAGCAAACCAAACAGCTTCCACATGTTGCCAAACTTAAACTGGTGTGGCAGCTGGGGGTGTAAACTGGGTCAATCGTTGAGCAACCATGGACCACATGTTTTCTATCGGAGAAAGATCCGGAGAGCGAGCCAGCCAGGGAAGCAATTCAATCTGCTGATTGAGGAAGAACTTTTGGATAATGCGTGCCACGTGTGGTCGCACATTATCCTGTTGAAATATGGCTTTGGCCAAGCCCTGAAGGTAAGGAAGGACAACTGGCTCCAACACCTCGGAGATGTAGCGCTAGCTGCCTAAAGTACCGGCAATGCGTACTAGAGGTGTGCGAGAGTGATATCCAATACCGCCCCATACCATAATACCCGGTGCAGGGCCAGTGTGGCGGTGCATAACGCAGCTGTTCAGCGTCCTCTCTCCAAGTGTCTTCATACTCGTGTCCGACCATCGTGGTGTTGCAGACAGATGCGTGACTCGTCAGTAAAGACAACTTCATTCCATTCTGCAGCCCACATCCTTTTTTCATCGTACCATTGGCGGAGGAGACGTCTGTGGTTCTGCGTCAAGGGTAGACCAAGAAATGGACGCCTTCCGGACAGACCACTATGCTGTAAACGGCGTCGAATGGCACGCGCAGACACTGAATGATGGGTTACAGACTAAATGTGCTGTGCTATGGTTCGTGATGTGACTAAGTGATCCGTCACTGCCATGCGCACAATTTGCCTGTCTCCACGGGAAGTGGTGCACTGAGGTGGATGCGACCCACCACGTCGGTCCGTCATACCCTCCTGCATCAACGGTCACCTATCCGCATTACAGTTGTTTGGTTTCGTCCAACACGACTACCGATTTTCCTGAAAGGTAATCCACAATCTCTGTAGGCCACTATCCTTCCTCTGTCGAACTAGGATACTTGATCAAAAGCTTATCGCTGTTTTCTACGAGACATAAATGATCGTTTTTTGAAAAAACCACAAGAAAAACACAATTGCTGAACTTGAAATCGTCGATATCTCCAAGCCTTAAATAGCGCTTTGAGGTGGCGCCACAGGCGTGCGTGATTTATGTCTGCACTGAAATTCTAATCATTTGCATATCTCATGTCCGCTAATGCATGTTGTAAATTTCATGTTATTTGCTTGCATTCTTCAGGGTGTTGCATTTACGGTGGCCAGCTGTGTACATTCCATATTTTAGAGCCATATTGTTTAAAATCGGCAATTTGTTTTGCTTTCCATTAAAATTTATTTTTTGTAATTCATCAGGCTTCTTATTTCTGAAAATTAATTCACCACTTGAAATTTTTAAAAATGCAGATAGCACTTGAAATAGTCTGCTAGGTAAACAAGCAGCAATATTAAGAAACTATCATTTACGATATGTAGTTAAGTGCCTTAACTTCTAAATATCATTAGTTTCTACACTTTTTTTTTTACAAAGCGAAATACTTTTCTTATGGCTCTTGTTTCATTGCTACCTTGAGTATCATATTTTTTGTAACGTGAATCATTCTGTTGTAGTTAGATTTCACGATGTCTGTTAGCTGTCTCGTCTTTGAAGTAAATTGCACTATAAACTGGAGTTATATAAATAAATAGCTTTAATCTTATTTGATAACAGTGTTAGATATCATAAAATTGGATATCCTTAAGTTTCAAAACAAAAGAAAGGTGTTAAACGAACTTTTCGTAGTGTTAAGGTAGTTTCATCCTGCAGAAGTAGAAATGAAATCTTATCTTTTTATATAGTAAGAATTGCCAAGACAAGCAAAACATAGAAACAGAAAGTCTAAATCTATATATATAAAGGAGAAAAGCGACTCACTCACTGACTGACTGACTGACTGACTAATCACGAAATCTCTGGAACTATTCAACCTACAGACTTGAAATTTGGTAGACATGTTCCTTTGATAGAGTAGACATCAGCTAAGAAAGGATTTTCCGAAATTCGAAACGCAAGGGGCGTTACGGGGGGTTAAGGGCTTTAATAATAATTGTTTCCATGTTTAAACTACTTGATGTACAATCTTGAAATTGGGTAAGCGGATTCTTTTCAGAGAGTAGAGATCCGCTACAAAATGAGTTTGCTGAAAATCGACCCCCAAGTGGCGTTGTAGGGGCTTAGGGGGCGTTATAGATATTTATTTCCATTTTTAAACTATTTGACGCACTGTCTTTAAATTTGATATATAGATTCCTTTCGTAGAATAATGATCAGTTACAAAACGGTTTTGTGAAAATGACTTCTAAGTGGCGTTGCGGGGGATTAAGGGGCGTAATAGATAAATATATTCCGTTTTTAAAACTACTTCACCTACCTGCTTGAAAATTGGTAGGTAAGTTTCTATCCTGGAGTAAATATCCGCTACAAAATGGGTTTTTAAAAAATTGACCCCCAAGGGTGTTGCGGGGGCGGGGGTTTAAGGGGCGTTATAAATTCTTATTTTTAAGTTATTAGACGTACAGTCTTGAAACTTAGTAAGCAGATTCCTCTCATATGGTAGAGATACGCTAAAAATGGTTTCGTGAAAATTGCCCCCAAGTGGCGTTGAGGGGACTTAAGGGCGTTATAGATAATTATTTCCATTTTTAAACTATTAGACGCAACAGTCTTTATATTTGATAAAGAGATTTCTTTCGTAGAGTAGAGATCAGCTATAAGAAGGTTTTGTGAAAACAGACCTCTAAGTGGCGTTGCAGGGGAATAAGTGGCGTAAGAGGTAAATATTTTCGTTTTTAAACTATTTGACCTACCTGCTTGAAAATTGGTAGGAATGTTTCTTTCATGGAGTAAATATCGCTACAAAACGGGTTTGGAGAAAATTGACCCCCAAAGGGGTGTCGCGGGGGGGGGGTTAAGGGCAGATCTAAATAATTATTTCTTTTTTTAAACTATTGGACTCATAGTCTTGAAATTTGGTTAGCACATTCCTCTCATAGGATAGAAATACACTGCAAAATGTGTTTTGTGAAAATTGACCCCTAGGTGGTGTGGTGGGGGTTCAAGGGCGTTATTGATATTTTTTTTTGCATTTTTAATTAATTGGACGCACAGTCTTCAAATTTTGCTAAGCAGATTCCTTTCATAGAGTGCAATTCCCCTACAAAACGGGTTTTGTGAAAACAGACCCAGAAATAGCGTTGCGGGGCTCAAGGGGCGTTATAGACAATTATCCCCATTTTTAAACGGTTCGACGTACAGTCTTGAAATTTGATAAGCAGATTCCTTTCGTAAAGTAGAGAACCGCTACAAAATGGTTTCGCGAATATCAACTACAAGTTTAATTTCGGGAGATTAAGAGGCGTAATCGACAAATATTTCCATTTTTAAACTACTTGATCATCCTGCTTGAAAATTGGTAGGCATGTTCCTTTCATGAAATAGAGTTCCTCTAACAAAGAGTAAAATGAAAATTGACCCCCAAAGATGTTTGCGAGGGTCAAGAG